>CM060687.1:210780089-211368334 GCA_030686995.1 Artemisia argyi
TAACATCACATCACACATTAAATGCACACCAAACCTTACACCAAATCTTAGCTACCAAACATACCTTCCTCTCACCATTGTCACCGATGTTGTAAAGATACAGCAAGCTGGTATGATGTTGATAATCTGTCATCATCCACCTTGCCATATCACTGGAGGACTTTTTGGTTTGCAACGTGGTTTAGACTATTTTCATAAAAGCGTTGTAAGTTTCTTAATCTCGATCTCAAGTTTTATTATCGTACATGTGTTATATCTGGTACAAAAATGATTTTGTTTTGCTAAGTTTTGTGTTTAATAGTTTTGTTAATGCGAAGCTTCTATGTGAATAAATGTGATTTGTGTGTGGGTTTTGTTTAGTGAGGCCATTACAACGATTTCTTTATGAGATTTGTTTGTTTAGATTTGGTTAATAGTTGTATACTTTTAATGAATCTATGCATTTCACTAGATTTATAGTTTTTATAGGGTTGTAAAAATGTTTGGTTCAAGAATTTCATGTGCACAGATCTGTATGTTGGCTTTTAGTTTCATTGATTGTTGTCTCCATTAGGATCACTCTTAGAGCTTGTATAATCTCTAAGCTCATATTTGATTAGTTTGTTATATTGTTTATCATAATTGAGAGCATTTAATTTGTTTCAGAGTCGAGTTTATATTCTTAGAGGTAGAGTTGTAATTCTCTTGTTTGAGTAATTAAAGCTGTATTCTATTTAAAAAGAGATTTGGTTTTTTTTAGTCTGAGTTTGTTCCGGCCTATTTAAACTGATACCTAATTTTATGGTTTTAGAAGTGTAGAGAGAGTGGGCGTATTGCAAAACTGTAGCTTCAACGTCATCAAAAATGGCTTCACACATGCCCGTTTTGTCAAGTTCGACTTCATGCCCAGATGTTTTTATCCTGCTTGTGTTGGTTACCCTCTTTCATAGTGTGTTGTTTGGGTTTATTCCGTCTGGAAATTTCGTTACACCTAACTTCTCACATATTTTTACAATCATATCTTCATTGCGACATGAAGAACCCGACATGGAATGCCCTTGGGTATGGTACGTGTGTTATATAAGATTATGAGATTTCTCAAGTAGCCGATTTCAGAAAAAATGCGTTTATATGGTGAAATTCATGGTTTAAAATTACTTGACAATTAGTTTTTGAGGGAATTGAAAATCGAGAGTTATATAGTTTTGTTAATGCGAAGTTGCGGTGTATATGTGATGGGACTTTACATAATGTCGTTTTAATCTTCTCGATCAGTGAGTATATGTGCTATGATTCGAGTACTAGTTTTGCCATATGAGTTTATATGTGGTTTGTTTTATTGAAGTTAGTCATTTTATAGCCGGGTGCGCTATGAATTTTTGTCTCAAAATATGTAGCCGGTTTCAAGTTTGGACCAATCAAAATGTTTTTGATAAGGTGAAACTGATTGGTTTATAACTACTTGAAATTTATAAGTTTCTCATGAATTGAAGATGAATCGAAGAGAGTAGTTTTTTAATCTCTGAAGTTTGCGTATTTCTAATGAAGCTTTACCGTAGTTTCATAGTCTCTAAGATTTATGTTAGTATATGTGACTTTTGTGCGGGGTGAGATTAATTTGTCTATTTTGATTTTAATTTTGTTGTTATGCGCTTTTGTTCAGATTTTAGTTTGAATCTCTTAAGTTTGACTAGTTATAATGAAGCTTTGCCGTAGTTTTATAGTCTCTTAAGATTTATGCTAGTAAGTGTGTTCTTTTTGTGGAGTTTGTTAGAGGTATTTGCAAATTTGAATGTTAATTAGTTGAGAAATTTAGACTCCTGGTCTGCTGGAATTCAGAGATCATTTTACTTCAAAAGTTACTGATATATAATGACATCTTACAGAAACAATAATTATAAGCAATTCGACATTGCATGTAAAATGCTAGATTTGGTAGCAAAATAAGAATTTAATGTGGAAATATGACTAGTACATTGCAAGTGAAATTTAGGAAGGGCTTACGTGCTATGAAATTAATAAGCGTGATAAAATAAGCTTATATGATATGTATAAGCCGAGTAAGCTATACAAGCTTATAGGTTCGTATGTCTGCTCAACTAATTCATTGTACTGACTTTCTTTAACTGGATTTGTGTTTAATGCATCTGGTCTAATATATCTGTCTTCTATTTGTAGGTAAAATGTAGCAAATGCGGGGTTGAGAGCCCCAAGGATATCTGTGTCAGTTTGGACTCGACGACACCTCCCTCAAAGCAACGTGAGGACACTTATTTTGGCATAGAAAGGGTATAATCTTAGTTTCCAGTTTGTATTAAAACAATGCGGGGAATACATTGAATATCATCATCTTGCCATCATTGATGGTGAGCGAGAACGCACGAAACGACCTATTGATGTAGCTACACCAATCTTGTGCCATGAAATTTACCCTACTTGTTCAAAACAAACACTAATTACCTTTTGTTTCCACATTATTGATCAACTTAAACAAGATGGTAGTGCTAATCATGTCTAAAAGCCAAAAAAATACCCTGAAATTTCAGTTTCTGTACAACAAGATGCTTTCCGAAGTTAATGTAACCAGAGTTCAACTCCTAGGTTATTTCAATGGACTTCTCTATATATTACAAGATGATCACCAAGTTATAAACTCGTTGGTTGCTATCCATCCTATGAAGAAACATCGTCCTGAGCTTCCACCCTTTACATTAACTTTTGATGGTTTTATGTTTCGAGACTCATGTGGGCTTGGTTTTGATTCTTCCACTGACACATTCAAGATGGTGTGTGTTTTTCTCAAAGCAAAATCTCCCCCAAAGAAGCCTGATCTTGTGAGGGAGAATCTATGCACGATGGTCCATGTATTTGGCACGAACTCATGGCAGAAAATAGGGTGTTAATTTATTGAAGATGTTAAGAAAAACTGCATGTGTTAGCACTCATCTTATCAAACAATTTATCAAAACAAACAACTACTGCTTCTTGTTATCGCTATTTTCACCAAACATACCCTTGTTATTTAAACCTCGCGAAACAAATATATTTATGGTAGTCTGCATAAAAATGTAACGAATTTCAATGTCGGTTCCTTGTCATAATAATGCACTACTAACATTATAAAAAAGGTAACTAAATTTCATGTAGTAACGATCACTTATGCTACATACTATATCTGAACAATGTTATAGAACCTACGCCAATATTGTTCCATGAAAACCCAGCCTCCTCGTCCAAAGTTACCTTAGCATGTTTACACCCCGTGCCGGGTTTGACCAGAAATTAAAACTTTTTGTGTGGAAACGACTTGACTTTAACGCACATTCCATTTTTCCTTTGACCATTGACTAAAATCCGATAATGTATAGACCTTGGAACCATTTTTAAATGAAACTAAACTTCATTATCTTTAAAACAACGGGTGGCACAACTCGTGACGCTGACAAATCAAAAGATACAAAATTTGGAAATTTGATAAAAACTAGAAAATATCTCATTTATATTATGACACAAGCATATGGCCATATGCTAAAAATTTCATATGGCCATATTCAACCCATATGCCCTTTCCAAACTTTCTGAGGCAACCTTATAGCCATATGATGGTCATATACCCTTATACAAAACCTCTGAGGCAGCCATATAAATTACATATGGCCATATGCCGTCTGCAGATTTTTACAAAGAAAACTATAATAGCTCTAATTCTGGAAAAAACCAATTTCCGAGACTCGACAATTAACGAGACTTTCTAGAAATCATTAACTCAACATATTAGATCATTTTCATAACCATTTGACCCGTTGCAACCCAAAATGGGCATAGTTACACTTATACGAAACAACCCTTTATCCTTAACTAAAAACACATAAAAACATTTATACAACCAACCGTTAACTATGCTTTACCATTACCGACCATGACACCACTTGACACTCGACTGCACTTTAAAAACGAATAAAAGACCAACGGGGGTATAACTTTGACCTTGAGCTCGGTATTCGATACTAAGCTCCTAAAATGCATTTCTACCTTCAAGATCCGCTATTCCAACTCTTAAGCATTAATCGAAACTATAGCATCTCCAACACACTTAACCTACAAAACATTGAAACACTAAAATGTAAGCTTCCGCTTAGTAACCAACTAGATTAATACATGAGTAATACTTCAGTTCACACATATGTGCATCGTGAACATCTTTAACCATTCAACTCATGAGTATCCAATCTCATATCCATTTCCGTAACAACATCTTAATTATAGTACATAACATAATAACTTTAAACACATTACAACAAAAACATACTTAAATCCTTCCAAACCATGATCCATTTCTCGTCCCTTACTCATTAACATACTTCCTACTAATTCAACATAACTAGGCATTCAGACCCATGCGATGCACACGGGCTCGATCTAAATGTTCATAGTCATGAAAGCCCGTGCGGTGCACATGGGCTGTATAGAAGTTTTCAAAGTTTAATACCTATCTTTTATTTTCGTCATTTTATATTCGAGACGTATTTTTGTCATTATATATATAAGTTGTCGTGGTAACATACATTCTGTAAGCATGATACGTATTTAAAATAGTTTATTGACATGTAATCTTTTAAGATGTATTTTTTATGTAATATTTTTTGTCTATTTATTTTGGTATTGACTCTATCGTTTTTTATTGGAACTAACTAATATTAATACATCCGGCTAAGTTATAACTATTTCTTATGATAGTCAACAATGCCTGTGCGATGCACATAGGCTGTATAGAAGTTTTTTTCATAGATTTAAAATACGTGCGATGCACATGGGGTGTATAGAAGTTTTCATAGCGTAATATTCGTCATTTATTTTCGTCATTTTATTTTTAAGTTGTCATGGTGTCACACATTTGCTAAGCTTTATACGTATTTAAAATACTTTATTCAGTTGCACATTGGCTGTATATAAGTTTTTATAGCGTAATTTTCGACACTTATTTTCGTCATTATATATCTAAGTTGTGATGGTATCACATTTCCAAGCATGTCAAATATTTAAAATAGTTTATTGACATTAAAACAGTATATGTGAAGAGATTTTTTTCAAGATATTACATTGAAAAGAGTCTCTTCAAATGTAATATTTTAATATGTATAAGTTACATAAATTATTTTAAATATGAAGCGATGACATAATGTTGGAGACCTTTTATATTCATCCTCATGCGATGCACACATGTTTGGACTGCCTCACGACCCATGCGATGCACATAGGTTGGATCTAATTGTTTTTTTCGTAATGTTCGGGATTAATTTTCGGTTCATGTTTGAAACTCTCATTTTTTGTGAAAGACGGACTTCGTTGTTCAAATAAATTACATTATTAAAAGCACTATAAAATAAATTTCTTTTTTAGCAAAACTATAAAAACATAAAACATTAAAGCAATTAGTATATTCAAGAGTATAAATTATAATTCGTATAATAAATTATAGTTCGTATAGTAAAATATTGCATGTTTAATTTGTAACGTACTATTAATATGAATGCTAAGTGTTTATCTATATTGACACCGATAGCCATGGCATTGTTCTTGTTGTTGTTCATTAGCATTTTGTATGTTTTGTTCTTGATACAATTTTCTTGACTTCTCGATCTCTTTCTTTAATGTGAAGAGGTTTTTTTTTTTTGTAAAATGCTATATTTAAATGAGGCTTTTCATATGTAATCTTTTAATATGAGTAAGTTACATAAATAATTTTTTAATTAATGCATTATTACAACATTTTTCCATAAACTTTAATATCAAATTTGGAGCATTCATTAGTAACTCACTTTAAGTATTTACAGTATGACGACATGAATCACATGATATCAAACTCAAATGAATAATGCTTACCTCGTGATAGGTGTAGGATAACATTTGAAATACAATTTTCTTCTCGTTTATATACTTTTTCGATTTAGAAGATACTTATTGTTAAGATGATCGTGTGAAGATATTTTTATTATATACTACCATTTTCAATTTGTAACATCGACATAATTTACACAGTTATACCAAATATCAAAGTCACGCAATATTCCAAGACATTTAATTAAGAAAGTGACATTAACACACCGCAATACAAAAAACTACATTAAGAGCAAAAATATTGAAATGCACCAACCAAGTGTAGTAATAATTTTTGACTAAAAATTGAAAGCTCGTCAAATAAACTTACTTGCTAACGAATCAATAGTATTAGCCCGTTTAGTGGTATTACATGAAGTAAAATATTGCATGTTTAATTTGTAACGTACTATTAATATGAATGCTAAGTATTCATCCCACCGGTGGCCGTGGCATTGTTCTCGTTGTTGTTGTTGTTGTTGTTGTTGTTGTTGTTGGTCTTTTGCATGTTTGTTCTTGATACAATTTTGTGACTTATCGATCTCTTTCTTTAATGCTTTTTGACGCGCTACAAAAAAACAATTAGATATAGTTGATCATTAGTAACATAAATACAGTTAATCAATATATTGCATTTTCGATCAAAGTAAAAATATTCGTGCATGTTCCACTTAATTGATAAGACAACGATGTGTAGGATCTCTTAAACCATTAGAGAAGATGATGTTACTACAAACCTCCTAAGCACCATCTTTATGTCCTACATTCTTACATACATAAAACACGCGTGAGATTTACATAAAATAACATAAATCAATATGCTAAATAAGTAAGACGATATGATGCTTACTTTACCACCATAATAAGTTGTAGCCCAATGTGCACGCGGTGTGGAGGAAGTTGTAGTTTGTTGTGGGTGATTTTTGACACATTATAGTTGATAAAATATTTGTAACTCATAGACGGGAAGGTAAAAAGACTAACCACTAATTGGTGTGTTTAATTTATGCATTCATGGCATTTTTGGTTTGTATTACTTGAGGTTTAGAGATGGCTTGAAACATGTTGTACCGTACAAACTTTTGTGCACGATTCCTCATGCAAAACATATTGTACCGTACAAACTTTTGTGCACAATGCCTCTTGAGCGTTAAATTAAGCACTCCAATCTTTAGATAGTATAGAAGATATACTTTTCATGTTGCTTAAACTACCTTGTGCCGTACTACAATTTTTGCACAAATCCTCTTGCACATTAAATTAAGTCACCCAATATTGTGTAATTGATATACTTTTGATGTTGCTTACACTACCTTATACCGTACAAATTTTTTCAATTACTTGAATCACTAATCTTATGTACTTACCCTTATGCATGACTATTAAATCAATGTACTAACACATGAAGCCTTCACATTTCACTTTTAATTTTTTGGACATTTATTATGACCCCTTTACACTTATAAGGCTACTTAAGCTTTATATAATATAAGATAAGATAATCCAAGGCATAATCCTATAAACTCATTAAATAACACATAACATGAGAACATTCATATTAACATATAATAATCATAGTTACTTACTTTGATCATCCAAGCTAACCACCATATCATCATCATCATCATCATCATCTTCCATAATTATCTTTCTCACTTGCTAAACCTTAATTATCCATATTGATTCCTACTCAAATCGTAGAAATACTTATTTCATTATCAAACTAAGACTATCCAACAAGGGTTTTACCAAAACCCATCATCATCTCTATGAATCCAACTTATAATCATTATAAACACAAGATATAGTTTACTTACTTGTGGGTAATTGTTGCTATGAACTTAACCTTTGCTTTGAAACCTTAAACCCTTCATGGATCAACCATCAAGCTTCATCTCCTTCCATCCTTTTCTCTCTAAAACCGCCACCCACAAACACCTCCCAACTCCTCTCTTATTTTCCAGAATTCTCTACCCCCCAAGATATTTATTTAGTCACATAAAGTAGTTTGGTCGGCAAGATTGGCCACTCAAGTTCTAATCATTCATAATTGGCCACATCACACTTATAACTCCTTTACCATATGACAAGTTTAGTGCCTTAAGTCTATTTTATTATACATGAGACACATGATACTTTCCATAACTACATTATACAAAACTTAATTTGGCTATCGGGTTTGACTACAACGTAACTTTCATAGACTAACCTATCACAACAAGCCTTATTCAAATCATCTCAAGTGAGTTAAGTGTATGGTTGAAATGCTTGTTAATGAATATACGTTTGTATTCATAAGTCAATACTACCATGTTTAATGCTTGTTATAGCAAAAGATATCAATAGCTTACCACTTGACAAAGTGGTTTACAAGAGACTTAGCGCACAAAGTCGGAATAGGGATGAAATAAAAGTCCGTTTAATTTTCTAATGGTGAGACACCCAATTCCCTTCTAATACAATGTTAGAAGCTGAATTCAATGCGGAAAGCTCACACTTAGAGATTGGAACACATGCTTTACTATCCCAAGGAATGTGTTCGGACCTGCAAGATAAAGAGGTTGAAGTTTATCTTCTTAATAGTTCTTTTGAAAAAGTACAAGCAGGGCATGATTAAAAGAAACTACCTATATGAGTATGAAGTTTTGCCGCTTCAAGAAGCTTGGACTTGGCTTCCTATATGCTCATGAATGGATATGGACGCAGGGCTTGTAAAGCGTCAAGTATAAACATTAGAGAAAATGAATTTACGTGTATATTATCTTCATGTATTCAAATGGGTTGACGAGTTCAATCGTTAAGACACCCCGATTCTCGAATATTTGGAATGTGTAGTATACTAAGATGAAAATTCAATCGAAAGACATTTTCATTTATGCATGAGTTTGATTTGTTTTGATTATTTGGGTAATCTAGGATTACACTAAAATGGGGGAGGATTGTTGGTGATTTTAGTGTCATCAATAATTTTATGTGTAATGGTGATTTACCCGGGACCAAATGGATTTCAAGCTAAGTTATAATACGAGTTTGGAGGTGCGGAGTGCATGCTTGTATAAACTAGTAACTTGATTTCAGGTACAATTAATGGTAAAGGTTGTTAATGTAAGTCAATATAGTGACAGAATTTCATGGTCACTAAGGTATCCATATACACTTGTCTTTAATGATGGCAGTTACCGACAATTTTTGGTTGTTACAAAACTGTTGCTGGACAGATTTAAATGAAGTGTTGTGACTATTACAAAAGGATGTGACTTTTCACCAAGAGTCTCAATTTTTCCAACAACCACCAATATGTTTATATATATGTAAACATGATTTGGTCTTCCATATGAACATAGATTCATATCAACAACACATACAAATTCTTTATATTTTTGCTCTCTTTCTTGTGTCTAGAATTTGAGTGTTAATTCTTGTCTTATCTCTATACAAATTTCGTGTAACCCAAGGCACAAATAGGGTCGAAATATTGTATCAAGAAAGTGAACTTTTACACGATTCAAGAATTTGAATTTATCCGGCAATCTTTGATTATCAAGACCCGAAATTACTAACAGAATCACCTCACACAATGCAATACTCAGGAACGTCCTCTCAAGCTCCAACTATCAGTTTCACCAAATTGACCACGAGTTCTTGTGTGTGATCCTTTTGACAGTTTTTCTTTTTAAACCTCAAGAAATTTACTTTGTTGTTTGTATTCATGTCACTATCTCTATACGTATAGTGTTGTTTTATGGCATATTGTAGAAAGCTCAACTCAAAGCATGGCTACACCATTTCTAATGCAGACACTCGCTTCAATGTTTCTAAGTTCACTTACTTGCTTATAAGTATATATAGTATATCAGTTATATAAAGTAAACGGAGAGGATAACTTTTATTCTTAGTTTACGTGTGAATATTCTGAAAAAAACTTACTACGAAAGCACGCTCAGGGGCGGATGCATGGTTAAGATACGAGGGGCGGTGCCCTCCAAGGCCAGACCAATTCAACATGAGATTTTAGTGTATTTTATTCTTCGATTTGAGATTTTTTTTTTTTTTTTTTTTTTTTTTTTTTTTTTTTTTTTTTTTTTTTTAAATGCCCCCACCCAAAACTCAAATTGCTCCTACCCACACATTAAAGCCCAACATTCAACACTCTGAAACCTTATAAATCCTTCATCATATCTCTAGGTATCAATACTCGATTTATCATTTCGATCATAGGCTTTTTTTGCCGCATTTTGGTGTTATTATCAAAAAAATAAATATAATATACACGAGAACCGCCACGAAAGGCATAACGGCCAAACAATCCAACATATATATCACGTACCTTATTTTCTGCCAGTACAATTTGCTGAGGGACAAAAGTCATAGAACTCTTTCCTCTAAATTAGAAATTAGATTTTTGGCGAAATTTCCTTCTAAATATGTATCCTTAAAGTAGCATCGAGTTCTAAAATAAACATAACAAACAAGGAGAAGGGTTAGATTTGGAAAGATGGAAAGAATAAGGGCTAAACTATAGACATTTAACCTAATCACACAATTATAAAATCCTCGCATTCTAGGTTGTCATGTCAGGCTTTTTGTCCAAGAGGCGCCGCACAAGTCATAGCAAACCCTAATGGCAACAGTTTCATTTTACCTGTTCGAAGAAACAAGGCCTCCTGAATCATATGTGAGTCTTTTAATTTCTTAATCCTCAGATTTTTAGTTTAGTCTTCCAATTTTTGATCATGTCATGCTAACTTAGAATCTTTATCACAATGCAGGTGACTAAAAAAGGGTGCATCATTGTTCATAGTTTTTCGAATAATATAATACTGACATGGTAACTGTGATTCTTTTAAATGACAAGTGTTCATGCATGGAAACACCCTCTTAAGTGTTACTACTAATTTATAGTGCTCGTGATTACTGTTAAAAGTATGTTGAAAATATGCTCTTAAGATACAAAAGTGCGATGTTGCAAGGTGAATGTGTTGAAAATATTTTTCTTTTTGTGTTCTGCATACTGTGTATAAAATGGCCAGTCATTGTAAATGCTGGGAGGGATAGTAACATGCACTTAACGCACACATATATTTATCATTATCTGTTTCTATCTGCATCCATTTATATCAATTTCATTCATATAGGTGTTTCACGTGGCCAAAAGCAAGGTGATCGGAAATCCTTATCTTCACCAAGTTTTACCAATTTGTTTAACAAAAAGCTGGACGACGTATGATTCTTTACTGTACTTGACTCATTTTATTTTTTACTTTTGCTTTTTTTGAGTGGTTCTTGGTGAAGGAGAGTATACACACTAGTTTTTTTGGTTTTTGTTAATTAGCCAGAAGATTTAAAAGATTCTAGAACTGTCAATGCTTTCGGGGAAGAAATCTTTTACATGAAATCTTGTAATGGGAGAAGAGGGAGGCCAAAGAATCAGGTTGCGGCTAAGGGAAGATCCAGGATGGCAGTATCTTCCAGCTCGCAAGAACCTTCACGGCTCTCGAAGTCTGGTTTAGTAGATTGTGAGAAACAGACGACCTCCAATGATGATAAATCTACATCGTCGTTTTCAGTGTATGAAAAGCTATCCTTAACCATATGCTGTTATGATATGTTCTCGTCATCTCCATAACTATATGGAGTCATTTTACTTTGGCAGGCCAAACTCCCCTCAAGGTCCACCTTCAAGCAATTAGTTAATAAATACCATGCATTAATAATATAATAGGTTTGATGTGGAGGTCATTAGAGAGCGTTTGACACGTTTGCTTCTAATAAAGGACAAACAGGAGGAACTTGAAGATCAGTCAAAAGTATTTATAGAGAAAATAGAGAAGCAGAAGATACAAGAAAAGTCATTTGATGACGAGCTTGATGAAATTGATAGACAGATGCTTTTGTGCCGTCGTCTAAATATGAGTTTGGTGTTATCCCAAGATTCTCCATGCTTTTGCATAACCCAAACTTCATTGTTTAGTTCTGTGTAATGAATAAAAATTAAACTTCCTTAGAAAATAATCTATTCTGTACGGTTTTGATAAATTTTATTTAATTTTCTCTTGTTTGTGTAACAAATTTGCGCCTGTTAGGTTTGTTAATAGACTTTCAGGTCTTGAACCCAATATTGAATGTATATATGTATATCTTTGTTATCGATCTTTTTTATATACTGATATCCACGATCTTATCTTGAGACCGTTATAACTAATTATTACGTATTCAGTAACTGTATTGTATATTTTTACGGCGGGTGGGCAAAGGATGTTAGTACATGTAAATCTTCTGGTTAAAAATAGATATGAAGATTTCGACAATTAAAGAGAGACAACATAAATGTTAAGGAATTTTAGAGAATAATTTGGTTGTTAATTAGAATCTGTGGTTTAGGTTCTGTTCATGTCCTACATGCTTATATATAATTCTGCGGGTAAGCTATAGGTTTCAGTTGAGAGTATGAGAGTGCAGCAAGTTCTAGGCAATTGAACTTAGTAATAATGCTTAAAATGTCACATGGATATCATTAGCATCTACAATCCTTGGTTTTATAGTGACATTTAACTAAGAAGATGTGCATAAATTATTCTAAGATAGTTATGCTGATCTATATCTTACAGTGTACTTGCAGAGCTTGCTCTCCTGTTTTAACATAAAATGGAACTTATTATGTGTGAATCTGCTGGGTTGCTAATATGTTTACGATAGAAAGTGACTGAGTACTAATTATTTAGTTCGAAAGTGATTGGGTACTTGACTTTGGTTTCTGCATTTTACTTAGTATGAAATGATATGAAAATATGCAACTGATACTTGGGTTAATGTTGTCATTATTAGTGGGCTAACCTATAATCTATTTTCTTTTTGGTATTTTACTAATAGTTAATGTGTCTGAATGCATGTAGAAATATCACAGTAAAGATTGATGATAACCAAAACAAAAAGATGCAAACAAGTACCGGGAAGAATAGTTCTCATATTTCAGACACCTAGATGTACATAGCCAGAAAAGGCTCATCTGTGCCTTGGTTACACGGTGTTCATAGAAACCATAAAGGTTGAAGGGGTGTAACAAGAGTAACATGAACTAAGCCTTAAACGATTAGCTACAGTCTAATAGTGTTTCAAGATAGTCGATTTCAAGTTTAATTTTCCATTATCTCATATATCTATAAATAATGCATATCAGAGGTATAGGCGGTAGTTTTGACCTATTAATGGGTGATTGGGTCGATTTGGGTTGGAAATTGCTTCTTGAATTGATACCTAATAGTGAGAAAGATCACAAACTATCCTTCTTGGCTTCTTGCCAAAACACAGAAACAACCGCACAAACATGGGTGGGTGGCGGGGTGGGTGTGGGGGTAAGGTAAAAAATGGTTGGGTTGGGATGCTCACTAATAAGATGGGCGAACGCCAAACATGAGTCAATATTGTCATTCGTTAAGGCAGTATTGATGGTACGTGTAAAAGCCGTGTAAGTTTCTTAATCTCAATCTCAACTTTAATTTATTATCGTACGTGTGTTATATAAGATTATGAGATTTCTCTCAAAATAAGTAACTGATTTCAGAAAAAAATGTGTTTATAGGTGAAATTCGTATTTTAAAATTACTTGACAGTTAGTTAGTTTGCGATGAATTGAAAATCGAGAGTTATATAGTTTTGTTAATGCGAAGTTGCGGTGTATATGTGATGGGACTTTACATAATGTCGTTTTAATCTTCTCGATCAGTGAGTATATGTGCTATGATTCGAGTACTAGTTTTGCCATATGAGTTTATATGTGGTTTGTTTTATTGAAGTTAGTCATTTTATAGCCGGGTGCGCTATGAATTTTTGTCTCAAAATATGTAGCCGGTTTCAAGTTTGGACCAATCAAAATGTTTTTTATAAGGTGAAACTGATTGGTTTATAACTACTTGAAATTTATAAGTTTCTCATGAATTGAAGATGAATCGAAGAGAGTAGTTTTTTAATCTCTGAAGTTTGCGTATTTCTAATGAAGCTTTACCGTAGTTTCATAGTCTCTAAGATTTATGTTAGTATATGTGACTTTTGTGCGGGGTGAGATTAATTTGTCTATTTTGATTTTAATTTTGTTGTTATGCGCTTTTGTTCAGATTTTAGTTTGAATCTCTTAAGTTTGACTAGTTATAATGAAGCTTTGCCGTAGTTTTATAGTCTCTTAAGATTTATGCTAGTAAGTGTGTTCTTTTTGTGGAGTTTGTTAGAGGTATTTGCAAATTTGAATGTTAATTAGTTGAGAAATTTAGACTCCTGGTCTGCTGGAATTCAGAGATCATTTTACTTCAAAAGTTACTGATATATAATGACATCTTACAGAAACAATAATTATAAGCAATTCGACATTGCATGTAAAATGCTAGATTTGGTTGCAAAATAAGAATTTAATGTGGAAATATGACTAGTACATTGCAAGTGAAATTTAGGAAGGGCTTACGTGCTATGAAATTAATAAGCGTGATAAAATAAGCTTATATGATATGTATAAGCCGAGTAAGCTATACAAGCTTATAGGTTCGTATGTCTGCTCAACTAATTCATTGTACTGACTTTCTTTAACTGGATTTGTGTTTAATGCATCTGGTCTAATATATCTGTCTTCTATTTGTAGGTAAAATGTAGCAAATGCGGGGTTGAGAGCCCCAAGGATATCTGTGTCAGTTTGGACTCGACGACACCTCCCTCAAAGCAACGTGAGGACACTTATTTTGGCATAGAAAGGGTATAATCTTAGTTTCCAGTTTGTATTAAAACAATGCGGGGAATACATTGAATATCATCATCTTGCCATCATTGATGGTGAGCGAGAACGCACGAAACGACCTATTGATGTAGCTACACCAATCTTGTGCCATGAAATTTACCCTACTTGTTCAAAACAAACACTAATTACCTTTTGTTTCCACATTATTGATCAACTTAAACAAGATGGTAGTGCTAATCATGTCTAAAAGCCAAAAAAATACCCTGAAATTTCAGTTTCTGTACAACAAGATGCTTTCCGAAGTTAATGTAACCAGAGTTCAACTCCTAGGTTATTTCAATGGACTTCTCTATATATTACAAGATGATCACCAAGTTATAAACTCGTTGGTTGCTATCCATCCTATGAAGAAACATCGTCCTGAGCTTCCACCCTTTACATTAACTTTTGATGGTTTTATGTTTCGAGACTCATGTGGGCTTGGTTTTGATTCTTCCACTGACACATTCAAGATGGTGTGTGTTTTTCTCAAAGCAAAATCTCCCCCAAAGAAGCCTGATCTTGTGAGGGAGAATCTATGCACGATGGTCCATGTATTTGGCACGAACTCATGGCAGAAAATAGGGTGTTAATTTATTGAAGATGTTAAGAAAAACTGCATGTGTTAGCACTCATCTTATCAAACAATTTATCAAAACAAACAACTACTGCTTCTTGTTATCGCTATTTTCACCAAACATACCCTTGTTATTTAAACCTCGCGAAACAAATATATTTATGGTAGTCTGCATAAAAATGTAACGAATTTCAATGTCGGTTCCTTGTCATAATAATGCACTACTAACATTATAAAAAAGGTAACTAAATTTCATGTAGTAACGATCACTTATGCTACATACTATATCTGAACAATGTTATAGAACCTACGCCAGTATTGTTCCATGAAAACCCAGCCTCCTCGTCCAAAGTTACCTTAGCATGTTTACACCCCGTGCCGGGTTTGACCAGAAATTAAAACTTTTTGTGTGGAAACGACTTGACTTTAACGCACATTCCATTTTTCCTTTGACCATTGACTAAAATCCGATAATGTATAGACCTTGGAACCATTTTTAAATGAAACTAAACTTCATTATCTTTAAAACAACGGGTGGCACAACTCGTGACGCTGACAAATCAAAAGATACAAAATTTGGAAATTTGATAAAAACTAGAAAATATCTCATTTATATTATGACACAAGCATATGGCCATATGCTAAAAATTTCATATGGCCATATTCAACCCATATGCCCTTTCCAAACTTTCTGAGGCAACCTTATAGCCATATGATGGTCATATACCCTTATACAAAACCTCTGAGGCAGCCATATAAATTACATATGGCCATATGCCGTCTGCAGATTTTTACAAAGAAAACTATAATAGCTCTAATTCTGGAAAAAACCAATTTCCGAGACTCGACAATTAACGAGACTTTCTAGAAATCATTAACTCAACATATTAGATCATTTTCATAACCATTTGACCCGTTGCAACCCAAAATGGGCATAGTTACACTTATACGAAACAACCCTTTATCCTTAACTAAAAACACATAAAAACATTTATACAACCAACCGTTAACTATGCTTTACCATTACCGACCATGACACCACTTGACACTCGACTGCACTTTAAAAACGAATAAAAGACCAACGGGGGTATGTATTCTATACTAAGCTCCTAAAATGCATTTCTACCTTCAAGATCCGCTATTCCAACTCTTAAGCATTAATCGAAACTATAGCATCTCCAACACACTTAACCTACAAAACATTGAAACACTAAAATGTAAGCTTCCGCTTAGTAACCAACTAGATTAATACATGAGTAATACTTCAGTTCACACATATGTGCATCGTGAACATCTTTAACCATTCAACTCATGAGTATCCAATCTCATATCCATTTCCGTAACAACATCTTAATTATAGTACATAACATAATAACTTTAAACACATTACAACAAAAACATACTTAAATCCTTCCAAACCATGATCCATTTCTCGTCCCTTACTCATTAACATACTTCCTACTAATTCAACATAACTAGGCATTCAGACCCATGCGATGCACACGGGCTCGATCTAAATGTTCATAGTCATGAAAGCCCGTGCGGTGCACATGGGCTGTATAGAAGTTTTCAAAGTTTAATACCTGTCTTTTATTTTCGTCATTTTATATTCGAGACGTATTTTTGTCATTATATATATAAGTTGTCGTGGTAACATACATTCTGTAAGCATGATACGTATTTAAAATAGTTTATTGACATGTAATCTTTTAAGATGTATTTTTTATGTAATATTTTTTGTCTATTTATTTTGGTATTGACTCTATCGTTTTTTATTGGAACTAACTAATATTAATACATCCGGCTAAGTTATAACTATTTCTTATGATAGTCAACAATGCCTGTGCGATGCACATAGGCTGTATAGAAGTTTTTTTCATAGATTTAAAATACGTGCGATGCACATGGGGTGTATAGAAGTTTTCATAGCGTAATATTCGTCATTTATTTTCGTCATTTTATTTTTAAGTTGTCATGGTGTCACACATTTGCTAAGCTTTATACGTATTTAAAATACTTTATTCAGTTGCACATTGGTTGTATATAAGTTTTTATAGTGTAATTTTCGACACTTATTTTCGTCATTATATATCTAAGTTGTGATGGTATCACATTTCCAAGCATGTCAAATATTTAAAATAGTTTATTGACATTAAAACAGTATATGTGAAGAGATTTTTTTCAAGATATTACATTGAAAAGAGTCTCTTCAAATGTAATATTTTAATATGTATAAGTTACATAAATTATTTTAAATATGAAGCGATGACATAATGTTGGAGACCTTTTATATTCATCCTCATGCGATGCACACATGTTTGGACTGCCTCACGACCCATGCGATGCACATAGGTTGGATCTAATTGTTTTTTTCGTAATGTTCGGGATTAATTTCCGGTTCATGTTTGAAACTCTCATTTTTTGTGAAAGACGGACTTCGTTGTTCAAATAAATTACATTATTAAAAGCACTATTAAATAAATTTCTTTTTTAGCAAAACTATAAAAACATAAAACATTAAAGCAATTAGTATATTCAAGAGTATAAATTATAATTTGTATAATAAATTATAGTTCGTATAGTAAAATATTGCATGTTTAATTTGTAACGTACTATTAATATGAATGCTAAGTGTTTATCTATATTGACACTGATAGCCATGGCATTGTTCTTGTTGTTGTTCATTAGCATTTTGCATGTTTTGTTCTTGATACAATTTTCTTGACTTCTCGATCTCTTTCTTTAATGTGAAGAGGTTTTTTTTTTTGTAAAATGCTATATTTAAATGAGGCTTTTCATATGTAATCTTTTAATATGAGTAAGTTACATAAATAATTTTTTAATTAATGCATTTTTACAACATTTTTCCATAAACTTTAATATCAAATTTGGAGCATTCATTAGTAACTCACTCTAAGTATTTACAGTATGACGACATGAATCACATGATATCAAACTCAAATGAATAATGCTTACCTCGTGATAGGTGTAGGATAACATTTGAAATACAATTTTCTTCTCGTTTATATACTTTTTCGATTTAGAAGATACTTATTGTTAAGATGATCGTGTGAAGATATTTTTATTATATACTACCATTTTGAATTTGTAACATCGACATAATTTACACAGTTATACCAAATATCAAAGTCACGCAATATTCCAAGACATTTAATTAAGAAAGTGACATTAACACACCGCAATACAAAAAACTACATTAAGAGCAAAAATATTGAAATGCACCAACCAAGTGTAGTAATAATTTTTGACTAAAAATTGAAAGCTCGTCAAATAAACTTACTTGCTAACGAATCAATAGTATTAGCCCGTTTAGTGGTATTACATGAAGTAAAATATTGCATGTTTAATTTGTAACGTACTATTAATATGAATGCTAAGTATTCATCCCACCGGTGGCCGTGGCATTGTTCTCGTTGTTGTTGTTGTTGTTGTTGTTGGTCTTTTGCATGTTTGTTCTTGATACAATTTTGTGACTTATCGATCTCTTTCTTTAATGCTTTTTGACGCGCTACAAAAAAACAATTAGATATAGTTGATCATTAGTAACTTAAATACAGTTAATCAATATATTGCATTTTCGATCAAAGTAAAAATATTCGTGCATGTTCCACTTAATTGATAAGACAACGATGTGTAGGATCTCTTAAACCATTAGAGAAGATGATGTTACTACAAACCTCCTAAGCACCATCTTTATGTCCTACATTCTTACATACACAAAACACGCGTGAGATTTACATAAAATAACATAAATCAATATGCTAAATAAGTAAGACGATATGATGCTTACTTTACCACCATAATAAGTTGTAGCCCAATGTGCACGCGGTGTGGAGGAAGTTGTAGTTTGTTGTGGGTGATTTTTGACACATTATAGTTGATAAAATATTTGTAACTCATAGACGGGAAGGTAAAAAGACTAACCACTAATTGGTGTGTTTAATTTATGCATTCATGGCATTTTTGGTTTGTATTACTTGAGGTTTAGAGATGGCTTGAAACATGTTGTACCGTACAAACTTTTGTGCACGATTCCTCATGCAAAACATATTGTACCGTACAAACTTTTGTACACAATGCCTCTTGAGCGTTAAATTAAGCACTCCAATCTTTAGATAGTATAGAAGATATACTTTTCATGTTGCTTAAACTACCTTGTGCCGTACTACAATTTGTGCACAAATCCTCTTGCACATTAAATTAAGTCACCCAATATTGTGTAATTGATATACTTTTGATGTTGCTTACACTACCTTATACCGTACAAATTTTTTCAATTACTTGAATCACTAATCTTATGTACTTACCCTTATGCATGACTATTAAATCAATGTACTAACACATGAAGCCTTCACATTTCACTTTTAATTTTTTGGACATTTATTATGACCCCTTTACACTTATAAGGCTACTTAAGCTTTATATAATATAAGATAATCCAAGGCATAATCCTATAAACTCATTAAATAACACATAACATGAGAACATTCATATTAACATATAATAATCATAGTTACTTACTTTGATCATCCAAGCTAACCACCATATCATCATCATCATCATCATCATCTTCCATAATTATCTTTCTCACTTGCTAAACCTTAATTATCCATATTGATTCCTACTCAAATCGTAGAAATACTTATTTCATTATCAAACTAAGACTATCCAACAAGGGTTTTACCAAAACCCATCATCATCTCTATGAATCCAACTTATAATCATTATAAACACAAGATATAGTTTACTTACTTGTGGGTAATTGTTGCTATGAACTTAACCTTTGCTTTGAAACCTTAGACCCTTCATGGATCAACCATCAAGCTTCATCTCCTTCCATCCTTTTCTCTCTAAAACCGCCACCCACAAACACCTCCCAACTCCTCTCTTATTTTCCAGAATTCTCTACCCCCCAAGATATTTATTTAGTCACATAAAGTAGTTTGGTCGGCAAGATTGGCCACTCAAGTTCTAATCATTCATAATTGGCCACATCACACTTATAACTCCTTTACCATATGACAAGTTTAGTGCCTTAAGTCTATTTTATTATACATGAGACACATGATACTTTCCATAACTACATTATACAAAACTTAATTTGGCTATCGGGTTTGACTACAACATAACTTTCATAGACTAACCTATCACAACAAGCCTTATTCAAATCATCTCAAGTGAGTTAAGTGTATGGTTGAAATGCTTGTTAATGAATATACGTTTGTATTCATAAGTCAATACTACCATGTTTAATGCTTGTTATAGCAAAAGATATCAATAGCTTACCACTTGACAAAGTGGTTTACAAGAGACTTAGCGCACAAAGTCGGAATAGGGATGAAATAAAAGTCCGTTTAATTTTCTAATGGTGAGACACCCAATTCCCTTCTAATACAATGTTAGAAGCTGAATTCAATGCGGAAAGCTCACACTTAGAGATTGGAACACATGCTTTACTATCCCAAGGAATGTGTTCGGACCTGCAAGATAAAGAGGTTGAAGTTTATCTTCTTAATAGTTCTTTTGAAAAAGTACAAGCAGGGCATGATTAAAAGAAACTACCTATATGAGTATGAAGTTTTGCCGCTTCAAGAAGCTTGGACTTGGCTTCCTATATGCTCATGAATGGATATGGACGCAGGGCTTGTAAAGCGTCAAGTATAAACATTAGAGAAAATGAATTTACGTGTATATTATCTTCATGTATTCAAATGGGTTGACGAGTTCAATCGTTAAGACACCCCGATTCTCGAATATTTGGAATGTGTAGTATACTAAGATGAAAATTCAATCGAAAGACATTTTCATTTATGCATGAGTTTGATTTGTTTTGATTATTTGGGTAATCTAGGATTACACTAAAATGGGGGAGGATTGTTGGTGATTTTAGTGTCATCAATAATTTTATGTGTAATGGTGATTTACCCGGGACCAAATGGATTTCAAGCTAAGTTATAATACGAGTTTGGAGGTGCGGAGTGCATGCTTGTATAAACTAGTAACTTGATTTCAGGTACAATTAATGGTAAAGGTTGTTGACAGAATTTCATGGTCACTAAGGTATCCATATACACTTGTCTTTAATGATGGCAGTTACCGACAATTTTTGGTTGTTACAAAACTGTTGCTGGACAGATTTAAATGAAGTGTTGTGACTATTACAAAAGGATGTGACTTTTCACCAAGAGTCTCAATTTTTCCAACAACCACCAATATGTTTATATATATGTAAACATGATTTGGTCTTCCATATGAACATAGATTCATATCAACAACACATACAAATTCTTTATATTTTTGCTCTCTTTCTTGTGTCTAGAATTTGAGTGCTAATTCTTGTCTTATCTCTATACAAATTTCGTGTAACCCAAGGCACAAATAGGGTCGAAATATTATATCAAGAAAGTGAACTTTTACACGATTCAAGAATTTGAATTTATCCGGCAATCTTTGATTATCAAGACCCGAAATTACTAACAGAATCACCTCACACAATGCAATACTCAGGAACGTCCTCTCAAGCTCCAACTATCAGTTTCACCAAATTGACCACGAGTTCTTGTGTGTGATCCTTTTGACAGTTTTTCTTTTTAAACCTCAAGAAATTTACTTTGTTGTTTGTATTCATGTCACTATCTCTATACCTATATTGTTGTTTTATGGCATATTGTAGAAAGCTCAACTCAAAGCATGGCTACACCATTTCTAATGCAGACACTCGCTTCAATGTTTCTAAGTTCACTTACTTGCTTATAAGTATATATAGTATATCAGTTATATAAAGTAAACGGAGAGGATAACTTTTATTCTTAGTTTACGTGTGAATATTCTGAAAAAAACTTACTACGAAAGCACGCTCAGGGGCGGATGCATGGTTAAGATACGAGGGGCGGTGCCCTCCAAGGCCAGACCAATTCAACATGAGATTTTAGTGTATTTTATTCTTCGATTTGAGATTTTTTTTTTTTTTTTTTTTTTTTTTTTTTTTTTTTTTTTTTTTTAAATGCCCCCACCCAAAACTCAAATTGCTCCTACCCACACATTAAAGCCCAACATTCAACACTCTGAAACCTTATAAATCCTTCATCATATCTCTAGGTATCAATACTCGATTTATCATTTCGATCATAGGCTTTTTTTGCCGCATTTTGGTGTTATTATCAAAAAAATAAATATAATATACACGAGAACCGCCACGAAAGGCATAACGGCCAAACAATCCAACATATATATCACGTACCTTATTTTCTGCCAGTACAATTTGCTGAGGGACAAAAGTCATAGAACTCTTTCCTCTAAATTAGAAATTAGATTTTTGGCGAAATTTCCTTCTAAATATGTATCCTTAAAGTAGCATCGAGTTCTAAAATAAACATAACAAACAAGGAGAAGGGTTAGATTTGGAAAGATGGAAAGAATAAGGGCTAAACTATAGACATTTAACCTAATCACACAATTATAAAATCCTCGCATTCTAGGTTGTCATGTCAGGCTTTTTGTCCAAGAGGCGCCGCACAAATCATAGCAAACCCTAATGGCAACAGTTTCATTTTACCTGTTCGAAGAAACAAGGCCTCCTGAATCATATGTGAGTCTTTTAATTTCTTAATCCTCAGATTTTTAGTTTAGTCTTCCAATTTTTGATCATGTCATGCTAACTTAGAATCTTTATCACAATGCAGGTGACTAAAAAAGGGTGCATCATTGTTCATAGTTTTTCGAATAATATAATACTGACATGGTAACTGTGATTCTTTTAAATGACAAGTGTTCATGCATGGAAACACCCTCTTAAGTGTTACTACTAATTTATGGTGCTCGTGATTACTGTTAAAAGTATGTTGAAAATATGCTCTTAAGATACAAAAGTGCGATGTTGCAAGGTGAATGTGTTGAAAATATTTTTCTTTTTGTGTTCTGCATACTGTGTATAAAATGGCCAGTCATTGTAAATGCTGGGAGGGATAGTAACATGCACTTAACGCACACATATATTTATCATTATCTGTTTCTATCTGCATCCATTTATATCAATTTCATTCATATAGGTGTTTCACGTGGCCAAAAGCAAGGTGATCGGAAATCCTTATCTTCACCAAGTTTTACCAATTTGTTTAACAAAAAGCTGGACGACGTATGATTCTTTACTGTACTTGACTCATTTTATTTTTTACTTTTGCTTTTTTTGAGTGGTTCTTGGTGAAGGAGAGTATACACACTAGTTTTTTTGGTTTTTGTTAATTAGCCAGAAGATTTAAAAGATTCTAGAACTGTCAATGCTTTCGGGGAAGAAATCTTTTACATGAAATCTTGTAATGGGAGAAGAGGGAGGCCAAAGAATCAGGTTGCGGCTAAGGGAAGATCCAGGATGGCAGTATCTTCCAGCTCGCAAGAACCTTCACGGCTCTCGAAGTCTGGTTTAGTAGATTGTGAGAAACAGACGACCTCCAATGATGATAAATCTACATCGTCGTTTTCAGTGTATGAAAAGCTATCCTTAACCATATGCTGTTATGATATGTTCTCGTCATCTCCATAACTATATGGAGTCATTTTACTTTGGCAGGCCAAACTCCCCTCAAGGTCCACCTTCAAGCAATTAGTTAATAAATACCATGCATTAATAATATAATAGGTTTGATGTGGAGGGTCATTAGAGAGCGTTTGACGCGTTTGCTTCTAATAAAGGACAAACAGGAGGAACTTGAAGATCAGTCAAAAGTATTTATAGAGAAAATAGAGAAGCAGAAGATACAAGAAAAGTCATTTGATGACGTGCTTGATGAAATTGATAGACAGATGCTTTTGTGCCGTCGTCTAAATATGAGTTTGGTGTTATCCCAAGATTCTCCATGCTTTTGCATAACCCAAACTTCATTGTTTAGTTCTGTGTAATGAATAAAAATTAAACTTCCTTAGAAAATAATCTATTCTGTACGGTTTTGATAAATTTTATTTAATTTTCTCTTGTTTGTGTAACAAATTTGCGCCTGTTAGGTTTGTTAATAGACTTTCAGGTCTTGAACCCAATATTGAATGTATATATGTATATCTTTGTTATCGATCTTTTTTATATACTGATATCCACGATCTTATCTTGAGACCGTTATAACTAATTATTACGTATTCAGTAACTGTATTGTATATTTTTACGGCGGGTGGGCAAAGGATGTTAGTACATGTAAATCTTCTGGTTAAAAATAGATATGAAGATTTCGACAATTAAAGAGAGACAACATAAATGTTAAGGAATTTTAGAGAATAATTTGGTTGTTAATTAGAATCTGCGGTTTAGGTTCTGTTCATGTCCTACATGCTTATATATAATTCTGCGGGTAAGCTATAGGTTTCAGTTGAGAGTATGAGAGTGCAGCAAGTTCTAGGCAATTGAACTTAGTAATAATGCTTAAAATTAGTTCGAAATGATATGAAAATATGAAAATATGCAAACATATTATTTAGTTCGAAAGTGATTGGGTACTTGACTTTGGTTTCTGCATTTTACTTAGTATGAAATGATATGAAAATATGCAACTGATACTTGGGTTAATGTTGTCATTATTAGTGGGCTAACCTATAATCTATTTTCTTTTTGGTATTTTACTAATAGTTAATGTGTCTGAATGCATGTAGAAATATCACAGTAAAGATTGATGATAACCAAAACAAAAAGATGCAAACAAGTACCGGGAAGAATAGTTCTCATATTTCAGACACCTAGATGTACATAGCCAGAAAAGGCTCATCTGTGCCTTGGTTACACGGTGTTCATAGAAACCATAAAGGTTGAAGGGGTGTAACAAGAGTAACATGAACTAAGCCTTAAACGATTAGCTACAGTCTAATAGTGTTTCAAGATAGTCGATTTCAAGTTTAATTTTCCATTATCTCATATATCTATAAATAATGCATATCAGAGGTATAGGCGGTAGTTTTGACCTATTAATGGGTGATTGGGTCGATTTGGGTTGGAAATTGCTTCTTGAATTGATACCTAATAGTGAGAAAGATCACAAACTATCCTTCTTGGCTTCTTGCCAAAACACAGAAACAACCGCACAAACATGGGTGGGTGGCGGGGTGGGTGTGGGGGTAAGGTAAAAAATGGTTGGGTTGGGATGCTCACTAATAAGATGGGCGAACGCCAAACATGAGTCAATATTGTCATTCGTTAAGGCAATATTGATGGTACGTGTAAAAGCCGTGTAAGTTTCTTAATCTCGATCTCAACTTTAATTTATTATCGTACGTGTGTTATATAAGATTATGAGATTTCTCTCAAAATAAGTAACTGATTTCAGAAAAAAATGTGTTTATAGGTGAAATTCGTATTTTAAAATTACTTGACAGTTAGTTAGTTTGCGATGAATTGAAAATCGAGAGTTATATAGTTTTGTTAATGCGAAGTTGCGGTGTATATGTGATGGGACTTTACATATATAATGTCGTTTTAATCTTCTCGATCAGTGAGTATATGTGCTATGATTCGAGTTTACTAGTTTTGCCATATGAGTTTATATGTGGTTTGTTTTATTGAAGTTAGTCATTTTACAGCCGGGTGCGTTATGAGTTTTAGTCTCAAAATAAGTAGCCGGTTTCAAGTTTGGACCAATCAAAATGTTTTTTATAAGATGAAACTGATGGGTTTATAACTACTTGACATTTATAAGTTTCTCATGAATTGAAGATGAATCGAAGAGAGTAGTTTTTTAATCTCTGAAGTTTGTGTTGTTCTAATGAAGCTTTACCGTGGTTTCATAGTCTCTAAGATTTATGTTAATTAGTATATGTGACTTTTGTGCGGGGTGAGATTAATTTGTCTATTTTGATTTTAATTTTGTTGTTGTGCGCTTTTGTTCAGATTTTAGTTTGAATCTATTTAGTTTGACTAGTTATAATGAAGCTTTGCCGTAGTTTATAGTCTCTTTAAGATTTATGCAAGTAAATGTGTTTCTTTTTGTGGAGTTTGTTAGAGGTATTTGCAAATTTGGATGTTAGTTAGTTGACATTATAGACTCCTCGTTTGCTGGAATTCAGAAATCATTTTACTTTAAAAATTACTGATAATGACATCTTACAGAAACAATAATTATAAGTAATTCGACATTGCATGCAAAGTTATGCTAGATTTGGTTGCAAAATAAGAATTTCATGTGGAAATATGACTAGTACATTGTAAGTGAAATTTAGGAAGGGGTTACATGCTATGAAATTAATAAGCGTGATAAAATAAGCTTATATGATATGTATAAGCCGAGTAAGCTATACAAGCTCATAGGTTCGTATGTCTGCTCAACTAATTCATTGTACTGACTTTCTTTAACTGGATTTGTGTTTAATGCATCTGGTCTAATATATCTGTCTTCTATTTGTTGGTAAAATGTAGCAAATGCGGGGTTGAGAGCCCCAAGGATATCTGTGTCAGTTTGGACTCGACGACACCTCCCTCAAAGAAACGACCCCGTGTTCATTTGGTGAGGAAGGTATTTCACTTAAACCTAACAACTTCATACAACATAATACGCAAGTACTATATGTATTTGGTTCGGTTTCAATGTTTTTCAATAACACTTGCATTTTCTTTTTTCCTGTTTTCAGTGCAGGTCTTGTCATCAACAGGGAACAATTACAATGCTTCCTGGAAAAGGATTCCCCCTTACCAACTTGAGAAGGGAGGCCCAGATCATGACTTTCTCCTTTGAGGGACTTCACCGCAGCGGGTCCGTGAGTTGTGGCCTGTGGGATGGTGTCACGGTATGCGCCTTTTTAGCCTTTATAGAACTAGATTATAATTTGTTTTGATGATCTGATGCGTTAGAATGTAGATATTAGTACTGGTAGCATAATATGATTGTATGAATGTATAGATTGTTATATGTGATCAATTAAGTTAGATATGAGATTTATGTTAGTTGATAGTTTTGGGTTACATGATGATACATTCATATATAATTGATCTTAGATATTGTAGCGGTTAGTGTGTGATTAGTACTGGAAGTTGCGGATCATTAATTTTTCTTAGATTTTGTGAATCCTCAGTTTACGCAAGTTAGGGTTTAGGATTTGTGTAGGCAATAACTGGCTTTATTGTGTTTTTGGCGACATTGTGATATTGTAATTGTTTAAACTAGGATTTTTTCAGAAAAAACAATGTAGTAACTGCTTCCCTGATCTACACGCCAGTTCATGTTAGTTTGTTCTTATGTATGTCTAGTTTATAAAATGAAGCATGTAATTTTATTTGGTAACTGATACTGGTTTTAAGTTTTGAATCTTCTATTTGGAAGCCAAGCATCATGGCTTTATAGTTTCAAGTCTACTTCTGTTGATTGTTGCGAGATCAAATTAAACTTGTTGCATAGGGAAATATATTTATCATTGCACGTGTGTTTGAATCACGATTTAGCTGTCTATGTATTGAGCATTACACTGTTTGTAGAACAGTAGTCACCTAACTTGATTAACCCTCCTCCGATTTTGCATTATAATCAGGTGTATGGGACTCCGTTTAAGGAGATCAACTTGAACTGGCGAGCATTTGTGTATCCGGCTGAAAATGGGGAGCCGGAGGTTGGGATCGATGATGTGGAATTCATATTCCGTGTTGCCCCTTAGGGTGGTAAGTGCCTACCTAAAAGTGTATTGACCTTAAGTTTGCATGTGTTATCAAAAACTGTTTTGCAATGAGTTGTTTCATTTAGGAGGATCTAACTAGTTGTGTTATTTTTATATGCAGGTTGGGTTGCTGTGAGGGTCGGTTGACATATGCTAGAGAGGCGAAATATGGATGGTCTATGAGTGTGTGTTTTGATGACTTATTAATTCCTGGGAATATTGATACTTAAAACATATATGTTTTGATTAATTCCTGGGAATATTGGGTTGCTGTGAGGGTCGGTTGACATATGCTAGAGAGGAGAAATATGGACGGTCTATGAGTGTGTGTTTTGATGAGTTATTAATTCCCGGGAATATTGATACTTAAAACATATATGCTTTGATTATGTACTAGCTACTAAACTTTTGAATCTTTGTCTACGCCTTTAAATGATTTGTGATGCCTGTTTATGTAATTTGGTTAGCTGCTGTTATTGACAACTAGGGTCTCTAACATGGTCTCACTTTTTTGGTTGGGCAACAACATATGCAAAAACAGAATTTCCAACCCGCGCTGATCGCAGAATCCAGATAGTTCATAGAACATGTGTTGTCAAATAGCATCAAAGATGCATAATTCCCATTTTACGGTATACATTAGTAAGGCTATGTCAATGAAAACTGCCATCTGGCCTTTTACCAAAGATTTTGGGCAGGATAGAAACGCATTTCTGCCAACTGATAGTAACACTTTCCCAATTTTCAAATATAATTTAGCAAAGTTATTAATTACCAGTTGTAGCCTGTTGTAATTTCACCACAAACGCAGCCATAAAATAAAGGCGAATCGCTCTAAATAGGTACTCTGTCTCTACATGAAGCCAATATCGTTGGTCGGGAAAATGAGATTGAAACAGCAGGTATTACTATCTATCCCAATAGCCTTTTGTCAATCCATGGCAGCTTCAATACAAATTCAAATTTGAAGAAAAAACAAGTGCTTGAGAACAAGGTCACGGTAAGTGGCCGGGTATTTAAGTTTCAAGCAAGTGTTTTAGGTTGAGATTAGCATACAGTTTTCAGTTGTTAGTCATAATCAGATTTTAAACATATGTTTCATGTTGATCTATTTTTCTAGACGAGCGATTGGTATAACTTGTTGCTTTTGGTTTTCTTTGCAACAAACTATCTTCTAATTAAAATCATACGACACCAAAACAAAACTTATATTTGGGATAATTTATGACGTTACATTCCTGCATTCAATGTTGGCCCGAATGGATCACAAGAATGTTATGGGTCGTATTGGAAAGTCAACAAGAAAGTCAACGAACAACCAAATCCCACCTCAACTGACTTTCCCACCCAAATGACCTTTATATACCCGTTACAACAATTAATAGAACTACATTTCGAGTTTGATTCTCCATTTCTATAACTCCGGATTAGTTCTAGCATTACTTCGAGAAATCCTGGTTTTGCAATCTATCTTTTACGTTTTGGTACTTATCAAATCTTTCTAAGGTAGGTCAAAAATCAACAAACAGAAAGGCAAAAGTCAAACCTGACATTAACACTCAAATATCTTCTTCTAATCTTCCAATCTTCAATTCTTTATATATACTTGATGCTCTCCATCTTCCAATCTCGCCAATTCTTTTTGTGGATGTTTCACCAAGGCCTTATCAGACATCACCACGTTAACTTCTGCATTTGTTGTCACTTCATTTAAACAACTAGCAACCAAAAGAGTAACGTTTTATTGCTCAACGTGTTCTCGAGCTGGACTTAAAGTACAAATGATGGTGGTTTGTGCATTACCTCCCAAGCAAGGCCGTTGCAGGATACGTGTCACCTTTGAATCGCGGTAATTAACATGCCATGTTTTCCCTTGCTGCATTTGATCAACGGAATCCAAAATGAATGGCAAATAAGTCAGAAAACTGAAGGGGAAAAAAGTACCAAAAAAAGTCCAAAGGACTTCCTAATTATGCCGACGAAATTTGGTTCAAATTCGACAAAGTTAACTTCTCGATGGGTCGAAATTGCTTATGTCATATCTCCAACAGGTCAAACGGGTTGAAGTTTATCTAAGTAGTTTTTAGAACAGAAAACAACCTATGGACTCCCATCAACATTACTGAGTAACTTATTGGTAACAATCGTACTTAGGAAAAACAGACAAACTAAAACTTCAAAAAAAAAAAAAAGAAGATTGTCACAGTTTTCATGAGACAAAGGGAGCATGTTTGCCTGACCTTAGCTTCCGAATCATTGTGGACAGTGTCAATAAACTACGGTTGTCATATGGCAACCTTCTTTGGGTCTTTGCCCAACAGATAATGCCTGGGCTGCACGCTCACTTCGCGCAAGATCAACCAAGTTCTGAAAACGAAAACTTCATTATATACAGAATTTTTACAATATTAATGTTTCTTTATGCCATTTTTTCTTAATAACTTCAGAAATTGTAAGTTAAAAAATGGGTAAGCAGAAGTGCTAATTAAGGGAAGTGTCCATACCACGCTATCCATAAGTTTTAACGACTTATCCTTCCCTATAAACTCTCAATCATAGGTAAAGTTCAGAATACAAACATACTACTTATACAGTGACCTAAAACATGCTTGTGTGTGTCGTATGATCAGGATAGATATGAAAGACACCAAACATTTCGATTACAAGTTAAATAGGAAAGTGATTTATATTAGATGAAAATACATGAATAGTTGTAAATAACAAAATTTGTAAACCTTCATCTTGCTTTAGAAAGACCAAATATAAAGTAACCTATATGATATGATTGAGGCTGTTTGGTTGCACGAGTTATGAACCATTGGAATTTACTTTAAGCACGGACTAGCAAACTGGATTCATAAGTTTATTTCTCACACGTTAATGAAAATTCTATTTTGTTAAGGGAATTTAGACAAAAACATGATTTCAATTTTTGGTTGGGCAACAATTTATGCAGAAACAGAATTTACAACACATGCTGATCGCAGAATCCTGATAGTTCATAAATGTGCAGTCATAACATGTGTTGTCAATTAGCATCAAAGAAACATAATTCCCATTTTACTGTAAATTAGTAAGGGAACGAACGCCTTAGCCAAGAATTCAATATTCCATCTAGATTACTCCTTATCACAATTTCAATAATATATGTCATTGAAAATTGACATATGGCCTTTTAGCAAAGATTTTGGGCACTATAGAAAGTAACACTTTCCCGATTTAATATTGCATTCTATACCTTCTATGTTGATATGTTTTTATACCTCTCTTCAACCTGAATTCAAGCTCACGGTGACTAGTTTTCATACCTCTCTTCCACCTATTTAATATTGCATTCCATACCCTTCATAAAAAGCGATGTGGACAAGCCTATGAACTTAATGATTGTCCATCGAATCTTAAAAGGACGCAATTAGGAGGATTTAAGTTTGAAATGATGACAGCAACAGTTGTCGGTAAGTTTGAGAAGATACTCAACAATATATTTTATTTCAAACTTAAAATAGCATAATATACTTTTGCAATAATACCAATTTACCGTATGAAAGATAGTACAATCAAAGTACGACTTAATTACAGTTAGAGTTGTCCACCCGCTACTGAATGCAAACTCAACTAACCCATAGAACAGTCAAACTGAATTGGAGAAGCATCTTTGATTTTCAGGTAAGCATTTGTTTCAAGGAAACCTTGTCCGTGAACCAATGAAAAACTGCAATGTTCCTTTTTACTAGATGTTTTGAATGGGTAAAAATTGAATTATGTCAAACGGGTCACTTTAGGTAAGGGGGGTTGCATGAACCCATTTGGAAGACTCCTGAGACATCTAGCATTTTCACTAAAAAGTAATGTTAAAAGTTTTTACTTGTGTTTGTGGCCTGTTAGTTGTGAACTGTTGAAACTTTGTCACAGGTTTTGTTTGAAGCATGTTGTTTTCAATCAAGTAATTTGTGTTAACCATGATACGTTTGTGTAACTGTGTTTAGTTGTGAGACAAAATAGAAATAAACAATGTAGAAGTAAAAGTAAAAAAAGGAATTATATTAATTGACTCGATCCTAATCTATATATACTTGGTGAATCGACACAACTTTGCAATGTCAACCATTGTGTCTTTTCAAAAGTAACCATCTGTAACTAACAACCATAATAACTGTCATTTCTTATAACTAACTAATAAGGCCTGTTTGGTTTAACGAATTAACCAAACATTACATGTGCCTTTTGACCCTTTTTGACCCATACTTAATAAACATTAATAAAAACATAAGTAAATTGTCTTTAAGCATTACAAGCATTACCATAGGATCACATTCTCCCTCCTAATGCTTTAATGCCAACTTCCATGTCCTTCCTGGTTCCATCTTCATGTGATGATGATAAAGTCACCACTGCTGCTTGTGCTTTCTTCATTTCCTTCAGTTGTTGGTTCATAATTGCTTCCACTTTTGACATCTTCCATGGTTACATCATCCATCTCAGTCTTGCTCCTTTTTTCTTGGAGTTTCATCCAGCATCTCTTGTACTTCAGCATCCTTCTTTGCAATAACCTGTGGTCCTTCAATGTCTGCAGTACCTTTGCCATTTTCTGCCACACTTTCTCGTTTTCCATGCATTGATCTTTTTGCTTCTTCATAGTACACTTTTACCATGGCAATGTATTCCTTATACACTTCCTTGACTGTCTCATGATGTTCATATGCCAATCCTAGTAAACTTGCAACTTGGTTCCATTTATCACTGAATGTTACTTCCATGTACCCACCCAATGCATCTACAAACTTATACATACCCAACAAATCTATCCTAATTACCCCTATAACCGGTGGTAATTTTCCTAGGACTTCTTGTTTTAAGTATACCAAATAGAACCATTCAATCATTTCATTGAATTTGCCTTTCAATACTTCACAATTCCCATAAACTAGTTTATCTATCTTTATCAAATCTAAGAATGCAATAAACCTTTGGAAAGTATTTACCTTCATGGAGTATAGTGTCCCATTCATACTTAAATAATCACTGTCTACATAATCTTGTTAATCCTCCTTGTTCATCTTTAATTCTTCCATACCCATGATCAAAGAGCACTCTTCATTTAGATCCAAAGACCTAAAATAGCCCTCTAAGAATCTGTTATGGATTTCTCTGATGCTTTTCTCATCTTCTACTTCTATGGTGTTTTCTTGTTCAAATGCTTCTTCTTCTATGTTATCAAACATGTATTTCACCATGCACTTGTTGCCCTCATAACTCACCATGTATCCCTGCTCTTCTAATTCATCCAAACTGAGAATGTTTAATGTAATTTCTGGTGTGAAAAGTACATTAGATACTAACAATCTTCCTTTATTTGTCTCCACAAACACCTCTCCTACTCCATAAGAAACAATAAACTTTTTTTCTTTTTCTACTGTCCCTTCGACCTTGAATCTTTGTATCATTCTTTTGAACAAATGCTTCATGGTACTCATGTGTCTCTTATAATCACTGCTAACGTACCATATATCATCCCAGTTCCTTTTATCCGATCCTTCTACCATAAAATCTGTAGTAACATGAACACATTCTGGTTCATACTTGAAGGCTTCATGAACTTTTGGTATCATTGTTGTTGTAGGATTCATAACACTTGGTTCCTTGCCTTATAAAATAACTTCTTTCTCCTTATTCACACACTGCCAATACACATGCCCTCTTTTCTTACAAACATAACAAGGTGCAAGCCTCAATTTTCTAGACAATCCACTGGTTTCTCCTATTTGCTTGTAATTGCTTCCCACTAGTGGTTTTGTTGTTTTCAGGGAATTGCATGAGACAACTTCCTCTACTTTCTTTTTGAGTAACTGCTTTCCCTCAGGGGAAATGTACTTTTTGTGTTTGGGCCACTGTGGGGTGTTTGGGATTGTTTGTCTTTGTAAATAATGTTTGTTTTGGGTGTGTATGGTATTTCTGTTGGTTTTATAGACAAAATAATAATAGTCGTGTGTTAGGATCGAACTTGAGATCACGGGATTGCACACAATACGTATGTAGAGAAAATGTAATAATTATTTATAAAATGTTATAATTAATTATTAAACACAAAACAAATAATTAATAATTAGTATTATTGATTAATGACTAATTAATTATTAAATGAAGATTAGGAAAGTAATTACTAGACAAAACATGGAAACAAGAGAAGGTTCCGGAACACCCCTTGGGGGCTCCAAACCGATCGGCATAGGGAGGTTCCACCTCTTATGTGCCTTGAGCTCCAAGTCTTGTGTAGTATATAAGCAAACTCAAGATGTAGGTTTTTCATAACTTGTACACACACATCTTGGTGTTTTATTCTCCCTTTTCTTTCTTGGTCGATCCATAAACCGAACACCCCTAACGGTTTCGATTTCTTGCATCTAAAAAAGAGTTTTGTGTTTAATTACTTGCAAATACTTTTCTTGAATTAGTACGTGTGTACAAGAACGTGAATCAAACACACTATTGTTTGATTCTTGGATTGAATTACAAAAAAGGTAAGGGGTAATTCATATAATCCTTATAAACCCTAATTAGGGTTCATTGGTTCCGGAAGATTGTATTGATTCTTGTTCGGGCTAGAATCACTACGGTATGTTTACTATTTAAATTAATGATTAATTAATTACATGTTATTCGATCTATTATAATTGCTTCCGCTCATGCTCACTTTGATGTACTTGGTTTATTTATATGAATGTCATGATATAATAATTCCAACAGTGGCATCTAGAGCCGTTATAATGTGTAATTAATTATCGAAACGCATAAAAATTGGATCTTGATTCGTTTTGTTACATGTTTTTAGGGTTTATTGTTAGAATCCCTAACCCTATTTTTTTGGTCGAATGACCTTTAAGGGTTATTAGGGTTTATGGTTTTTAATTTTTTTTTTAATTTTATTAGAAACCCTAAGATGTCATGTAATTGTTAGGCGTTTTAGTAAACGATCTTGGTGCAATGTGTTAATTGTTAAGCTAAATCCATGAAAAAGTGCATATTTGCATGGATTTTTATTGTGTTATAATTTAAATGGTTTAAATTGCTTATATATATTAATGGTTAAGTTATATTAAAACATGTAAATTTTAATAGATGTCGAATTGGGGAAGACTCCAATATTAAGTAATCAATTATGTGCTATGTGGTATTTATTTAATTTTGGCTTACGCAATCGTTTTATCGATGTATGTGGCTTTTTTTCTAAGAAAAAGAAAGCCCTAATTGAATTAATACGTTATACGCCTAGATTTGATTATTAATAGGACTTTTGAATAAGATTTGCATGTGGCTACATGTTTTATACATATTTAATTGTTATGATTATGTATATGTGTTTATTTAGTTGTTTATTTTTTATTGCATATTACTTGTTTTGTTTATTTATTGTGTTAGACATGTTTATATAAACGAAAAGGGTAATTTTTTGAATAGAAAAATAATACGAACTAAATAATGGCGAAATTGTTTTGGTTTTTAAGAGTGTAAAATTTCAAAGGATTGGTTGATTGATGTTTTTGTACGTAATGGTTAAATAGGCTCGACCGAAGTTTACACACTATAAGATGGGTATAAGGATGGCAACGCATTAAATTGTGGCCTTAGATAGACAACATTCTGTCTTAACGCTCGTTTGTGTGTAAATTAGACTTACCGAACAACCATTACATGTACATTGTCATCTTAAGGGTGAATAATCCACAATTCCACAATGATTATCCGAAACACTAAGCTTTCGGGCTTATGCAAAAGTACGATATAGTGGACGATAATTGATGGTTATTCTTTAATTGGTGAACCCGATACCTCAATCAAAACTTTGTTATTTTACTCTTAGCAAATTGGTAATAAAATTGTTTTGTAAAACCAATGTTATGAAGTTGTATGCATGCTTCTTCATACATTATTTTGATCACATCAAAATATTAATACCCTTATTAAATTAAGTTGAATGCCATCTAATTAAGAACACTTGAAGTTGTAATTTACGTCATGAGAGTACTTGGCGAGATTGCAATGGAGAGGTAAATTTCATAAATTCATTGCTAGCAGATCAACTGATGTGATGGATTTGTGAGTTTACAGTTTTTAAGTTAGACGACTTAAATTGAGTAGGAAGTGAGACTTGGACTCAGGGCATTAAGATGGGGACTAAACATGCTTACAAAACAAATGTTTTGTGATTATAAATCCCATATATCTAGGAATTGGACAAATGTTATGCCAATTACTTGTACGACAAGTTACCTCATATTGTACTTTCATTGCTAGCAGATCAACTGATGTGATGAAACTATGATTATGGAGGATCCCAGTTTTCAAGATTATTCTATGGATATTTATTTTCCTTGGGTATTTTAATTTTCTTGAAAAATTGTATTATCAAAAATACTAATGTTTTGAACTTTCTTTATCTGTAGAAATGGCTCAAACTGATAACACCAACTTTCGTTCTGTGTTCAAAACTTATTTTGAACGAGAAAAATTGACTGGCTCGGAAAATTTCAATGATTGGTACCGTTCACTAAGGATTGTCCTGCGAGTGACTGGTCAACTCGAAATCTTGAAAAAGCCTTGTCCTGAAGAACCTGTAGGCGAGGCAGCTACTGAAGCTGCTAAAGCAAAATGGAATCTTGATTGCAAGGAACATATTGATGTGGCCGCAATGATGTTAGGGGCGATGTCCACACCTCTTCAAAGGCAGTTTGAGGAGTATTTCCCCATGAACATGATTGATGAACTCAAGAAACTCTATGAGAAACCATCAAATGTAGAGATTTACGATTTAATGGAGGCTCAACATGGTTGTAAGCAGGGTGATGGTGAACCTGTGAGTGCTCATGTGTTGAAGATGAAAAGTTTCATGGATCAACTACAAACCCTTAAGAAACCCTATGACAATGATATGGCTGTGAACTTAATCAATAGGTCCCTTAACAAGGATTTTAATGGTTTTGTGAGGAACTTCAATATGCATTACGTGGGGAAGACAGTAAGTGAATTGCACGCACTGCTCATTGATTATGAGAAAGGGTTGACACCAAAGGCTCCTACGCCCCAAGTTCTTGCTATACAAGGGGGTAGAATTAACAAGCCAAATGCGAACAAGAAGAAGAGTAAAGGAAAGAAGAAGGCTGATAAGAATAAGCAGGTTATGGCTTATCAACCACCTCAACCTAAGAAGAACCCTCCTGTCAAGAATAATCCAAAGAAGGATCAAGGATGCCATTACTGCAAAGTGATGGGCCATTGGAAGAGGAATTGTCCTCTTTATCTCGATGACTTGCAAAACAATAAGGTTAAGAAGACTGGGAACATGGGCGCCAGCACTTCAGGTAACTTATTTGTCATTGAATTATTTAATTTATCTCATATAATAAATTCCTGGGTATATGATACTGGATGTGGTATTAATATTTGTAATACACTTCAGGGGTTTAGAGAGGAAAGGAGACTAGCTTATGGGGAGCAATTTCTGCATGTGGGAAATAGAGCACAAGCAGCAGTTGAAGCCATAGGAATGTTTGATTTAGTTTTACCTTCGGGTTTAGTACTTTGTTTAAACAATTGTCATTATGCACCTTCTATAATTAGAGGTGTTGTTTCCTTTTCATGTTTGTTGGATCTTGGTTTTTCTCATACTATTGATGGCAATAAAATTTCTGTTTCTTTAAATGGTGTATTTTATTTTAATGCTGTTGCTGTGAATGGTGTGTTTGAAATTGATATGAATAATTGTGTGACTTCCAACAATAATAATAATTTGATGTACAGCATAAGTAAGAGAATGAAGTATGACTTGAATTCGTCTTACCTTTGGCACTGTAGACTTGCCCATATAGGCAAGACTCGCATGCAAAAGCTACAATGTGAAGGGCTTTTGAATAATATCAATGATGAGTCATTTGATAAATGCGAATCTTGTATTTCTGGGAAGATGACGAAGAAACCTTTTCATAATAATATGGAAAGAGCTTCAGATCTACTTGGTTTGATACACACGGATGTATGTGGAACACTTAGACATGTGTCAAGGAGAGGTGCTGTCTACTTCTTAACTTTTACGGATGATTTCAGCCGTTATGGTTATGTTTATTTACTTAAACATAAACATGAGGTGTTTGAAACATTTAAAGTTTTCAAAGCAGAAGTAGAATTGCAATTGGGAAAGAAGATTAAAGCTCTTCGTTCTGATCGAGGTGGTGAATACCTTAGTCAAGATTTTAAAGATTTCTTAACTGAGAATGGAATTGTCCAGAATCTCACATCTCCATATACTCCACAACAAAATGGTGTATCTAAGAGAAGGAATCGTACATTGTTGGACATGGTTCGATCAATGTATAATCTAACTAGTCTTCCTTTGTCTTTTTGGGATTATGCTCTTGAATCAGCTGTTCGTATTTTGAATATGGTTCCCACCAAGAAGGTTGATAAGACACCATATGAGATATGGACTGGAAAAGCTCCGAACTTGTCTTATTTAAAGGTCTGGGGTTGTGAGGCGTATGTTAAACGTGACTCACAAGATAAACTCCAACAAAGATCTGTCAAATGCATTTTTGTAGGATACCCTAAGGAAACTATGGGTTACTACTTTTACTACCCACCTGAGAACAAAGTGTTTGTTGCAAGATATGGTGATTTTCTTGAAAGTGAATTTGTGGTTCAAGAAATCAGTGGGAGAGTATATGATCTAGAAGATGATCTAAATAATGCATTACCTTCAGAAAACACTAGCACACTTCCTATAGAACCGGAAAGTCTGGGTCCTCCACCGGAAGTTGAAGTAATTCCCATTCGCAGATCTTCAAGATCTGTGAAAGCTCCTGAACGTCTATGTCTTAATGTAGAGGTCGATGAGCATACACTAGGGGATCTTAATGAACCTACTAGTATTAGAGATGCCATTAATAGCCCTCAAAAAGCTAAGCGGAAAGCTGCTATGGATGGGGAAATACAATCCATGCATGACAATGAAGTCTGGAAAGAAGTTGACTTACCTCCTGGTGCCAAGGTAGTTGGGAGTAAGTGGCTTTACAAAATCAAGACTGACATGGATGGATATGCACACATTTATAAGGCTCGTCTAGTTGCTAAAGGTTTTACTCAAACTTTTGGAATAGATTACGAGGAGACGTTTTCTCCTGTAGCAGACATAAGAGCTATAAGAATTCTCATAGCTATAGCAGCGTAATATGACTATGAGATTTGGCAAATGGATGTGAAAACCGCTTTCTTAAATGGTCATCTAGATGAAGACATCTATATGGCACGACCAGAAGGGTTTGAAAATCCAGAATTTCCAAATCGTGTTTGCAAGCTTAAGAGATCCATTTATGGATTAAAGCAAGCATCACGACAATGGAACAAGAGGTTTGATGCTGAAATTAAAAAGTTTGGATTCACTCAAAATCTTGATGAGCCATGTGTGTATCACAAAGCTAGTGGGAGTGATAATGTAACTTTCCTAATTCTATATGTTGATGACATATTGATCATGGGAAAAGACATTCCAAGTTCGCAAGAAGTTAAGGCATATCTTGGAAAGTGCTTTTCTATGAAAGATTTAGGAGAAGCTGCATACATTCTGGGAATCAAAATCTATAGAGATAGATCAAGGCGGTTAATTGGATTAAGTCAAAGTGCTTACATTGAAAAAATATTGAAAAGATTCAATATGCAAAATTCCAAGAAAGGATATTTGCCAATGGAAGTAAAACATGGCTTATGTAATGAGTTTTGTGCTTCAACACCTGCTGAGGTGGCTGTCACACCCCCAATTTACCTGACTTGCAGCGGAATGGAATGCCTGAGGGTGTAACTGTCATAGCACCATAACAAGGAAATATTGAACGACCTAAAGTGTCGTTTTGAAAACACATCGTTTGACTTATTAAAACATTCAGAGTATATTACATAGGTCCCAAAAGTCATGAAAGGTTTACAGAAATAAGTTTAGACATGTCAAACGATAATTATACATAAGTGCATGAAAGTGTCAAAGTGAGACGCGTCATCCTAGGTCCTCACTAAAATGACTCCATGCATGCCATGAAGTTTATGCTCTTAGTTACCTGAAAATACATTGCGAAAACGGTCAACATAAAGTTGGTGAATAATCATAGGTTTATAATTGAAATCTGGTGTACATATGCCATAAGTAAAGTCAAGAAATAGGATGTCCGGAAATAAAGTATACATTGGCTCTTAAGCTCATGACCCCGAAGCTAGACGTTACTTGGCCCCAATGAGTGGTTACCAGACACTCTAATAATAAAGACATGAAATGCATCTGTAATTCTGTTGGAGCAACCCAAACACAGATGGAGGAGTCACCCTCAATAGATCTATTCACTCACTCTCGCTTGGAACTTAATTAACGGTCCATGAAATAATAAAGGGGACTTGTCCTGACGTGGTAAATAAGGCAACTTAAGCAATGTATGGAATTTTATACTTAGGCATGTACACAAAATAAGTAATGCAATGTATTCTCCCCCGTGGGATTTGAAATCAAAATATTGAATTAAAACGGGGCTATGAAACTCACCTTAAGTGATGATACTTGAAATGAAGTGAAGTGAACAACAATGAACGGTTAACTGCCGCAACCTAATATGAATGATGAACGATCTAATTTAGATCACCAAATGATGTTATGAATGTCCATGCTCATGTTCCTATACCACTCAACTCTTTGGGAAAACACTTGTGTTATCAAAAATATATAATCCAAGAATTAGGATAAATATTGCTATTAGAAAAATAAAGCTAGTTGCAATATATATACTTATATATATATCGTATGTTTCCATGTTAGTGTTGAACTCCTCGGGTTGAAATCCTTGAAATAACGCCTTGTAATGATAAAAATACACTTGTAATAACTAATACTTCATTAGTTATAAAATTGGGTACATGGTATTATTTTTATAAATCTAGAGTTACTACGTAGTTTTGGCGTTAATATTTATAAAAGCTGTCAAAATGAATTGAGTTTTGCCGATATTCAAACGTGAATATCTTTGTCGTTATAAGTCTGTTTTACTTGTTCTTTATATCCACGGTTACGTCTTAGTATGTAGTAATATATTTTGGAAAGCTCGGCTCCTCCGGGTTACATCTAAAGCCTTGTTTTGTCCGACGAAAAACGTCCAACAGCAACTATTTTTCAGAAAAATACTTTTCGTCAACAAACTTGCAAAAATCATAACTTCTTCGTTATAAACTCTTTTTAATCCGTTCTTTCGCCTACGGATTCGTTTTTGAAAGTATTTGTTTATAAACTTGTTAGAAATCCATTTCCAAGGTTCAAAACTAGTTCCAACCTCAACCAAAACTCTTGCAAACTTCACAAAACTAATCTAATCCTACCATACACCTTCTTAGGGTGCCATGGGTTCCTAATGACTAGTAATCAAGTTAATTTAACAAGGGAACACCTAAATCACAATCTAGGGTTTGTATGTTCAAAAAGTATACAAAAATAAAGTGGTATAACTAGTATGAGCATGAAATTAAGCATGAATTCTATAAGATACATATGTTAATTAGATGAAAACATGAAAATAATTTTGAATACTCACTTTGAAATAAAAGGTGGTGAGATGATTAGAAACCTTGGATTACTTGTGTGTTTGATGCAAGAATCTTGATTAGAACCACAAAAGGAACAACTTTGGTGCTTTAACTTTTGTAAAAACTTCACTTGATCATGGAGTAGTGGTGAGGTCGTGGGTTTGGTGGTGAAGAAGAGAATGAGATGAACTTTACGATCTAAAATTTTTATGTATGTTTTGATATAATGGTTTATGTAATTATGTAGTAACTTATAATGTATAATATGTACACATTAATGCATAAGGTTAAGAAACTTTGTATTTTTTGCCTATGAGAGGACTTATGGGCTGATTTCAAAGAGCAAGGGGGGGGGGGGGGGGGGGTAGGGGTACTTGGGATTTAATTAGAAATCTTGTATATAATAAGTGTACATTTGAGTTGTAAGTTAAAATCGGGTACCGGGTTTGATGCGTGGGAATCGCAACAGGCTTTACCTCTCGAGGGATCTCGAGAAGCTTACAACCCCCACCAGGCAGTGTACCTGATCGTTGTAGTATAGTATAGTGACAAGTACCGGGGGATTGATCGTTCAGCTTAGGAATAGTGTCGCTAGAATTAGAAAGCCTAAATACTAGTTCTAAAGGTGAGGGATGATTATTTTTGTGTTTTTATATTTTTTAGAAAGCAATTAAAATTCTCGGGTTTTGGAAGAGTGGGCGGAATTAGTTGCTATTCAACTAACCCAAAACTAAGATGCAATCAAAATAAAATATTAAAAATGAAAATAAACTAATTATACTAAGGTTGTGAGCAGTAATTGGAGAAAATGTGTTTACTTAGATTTCACTACTCTCTAGATATCTTTTACACGTTAATTACTTGTTATAATTGCATGGATGACGGATTGTATTCCTTAATACCATTCATGGGGTGGCATACATAACTCCCCAATTCTATGAGCTCTTATCTCCTCCTACACCATGCCCAGCACAACTATAGGGATTGTAAACAGTGGCTCATGCATTAAATACAACCAATAAAGACCTAGTACGCCTCGGTTCATGTTTCTTAAGACGTTCAAGCATGTTACCATTTGGAGATCTGCCAGTTTTCTTAAGCCTAACATATAAATCATTCATCCAAGACAAGAATAAACAAGTAATCAACACATAATCAATATCTAGGTTTCATTAGATCTAAGCAAACACAAAAGAGATCTAGCCTAGCATAATGGAATTGAGACAAGAACAAGATATAGACAACTAACACATAGACATATTGGTTGAATTAGAAGAACACTTATCTCAATTACAATGCAAGGTATCAAGGGTTTGGAACCCTTGAAAAACCTGTAAAAGTTGCACCAAAATCGTACTTAGGGTTTCTCCAAAACTTCTCCTTTTAATGTGTGAAAATTAGAAAACTATATATAGAAAAATAGGTCTGACGGCGTCAAGACAAACAATGTGACGCCGTCACCTCGCCGCCAAAACTCTTCTCGGACTGCCTAGATCTACTTCTGACGCCGTCAAGACTTATACATTTCCAGGCCGTCATGACTCTTTTACTCTTGACGCTCTTCCTACGTGACGCCGTCAAATCTGTTCTGGACCGTCATGGGAATTCGTGAAATTTGCTCTTGATGCCGTCAAGGTTTTGCTCTTGACGCCGTCACCTACTGTTCCCAGCTTGGAAAATTAAGACTTTGGCGTTTTCTTCACTTTTATGCTCCAAAAACGTCCGAATTGCTTCATTTCAATCCCAAAGTACCTAAAATCACAAAAGGAACGATTTAGGGCAATATTTGATCAAATAAATTCGGATTCGGGCTTAAATGACCCCATAAAAACGGACCATTTTTCGCCTCATCATATACCCTTACACTTGAGATTTGCTTGTCCTCAAGCAAATGCACTTTTATTCTAGTCAAAATACAAGTTAGGGGTCATTTAACACTAATATAAAAGTAATTACAACAAATAATCGTTCCACTAAAGACCAATAGACAAGCACGGAGGTCATACACAAGCACCTCACAAATAGTGTTTAGATACTCACATCTCTCGGGTGTAATAAAGTGTAAATTACAATATGGAAACGGAAGATATCTCTCACTACCTGTCATAGCAAAATAGATTACCATAGGCTTAGGAAAGGATCAAACCTCCACCACATGGCGTAAGCACCTAGGATAAACTATCAAAGAGGTCTTTTAAAGGGTTGTAACGTTAGGTGTAGGGATATGAAATACACGGTTTTGTTGGATAAAGGAAGTTTTACTGGTGGCGAGTTAACAATCTTGGTTAATTACATGTACAAGATGGCGTTGCTAAGCCAAGACTAGACTCGACTTAAGCTAATAAATGAAAAATAACAAAAACATAAAATGAACATAGAATAAAAAGGGGATGGTAGTCCGTATGTTTTTTTTTTTTTTTTTTTTTTTTTTTTTTTTTTTTTTTTTTGCATACACTCTTACCCTACCATCCAAAATAATACATCATAGGGGATGAGAATTCCCCTTACACTTGAATCTTTACATACTTTACAATAAACTAATCTAATGACTCGAATTAAGAAAATCAAAACACTTGGAGCACTTTTAAGATTAACGTACATATGGGGGTAATATATGATGTTCTTCCCCATTACTCCATAAAATAAGTACTTACCCATGAGTCCCAATCGTCCCAAAACAATATGTACAAGGATATGACTCGACTTAGCAACCATGTAATCAATTAGAAAGTCAACTTAGGGTTTAACAAATAACAATAATGCACTAAAAATGAGCGCATACACGGAAGGCTAAGGCGATTTGGGTGTACATTTAAGTGGGGTGTAACAAATTCTTCCTTTAAGTAAAATGCTTAAAGTTAGAAACGAAAAGATAGGCTCGGAGGGGTGTACTAGGGGTTTCGTGTACTGAAAATGAGTACAACGCTAAGGGTGTGGGAAAATTAGTTGACTTAACTAGCCAAGTAATATGACTTAAATGGTCAAGTAATTATGATACGGGTTTAACACAAGGGTGATCCTAATGCCTCTTATCATGTAGTAAATCCTACCACACGAATGTAGTCTCACTAGCGGTCTCGGGATGCATCACTAACGCAAGTTCTAGAATCTAAATGCTACCGATACACTCATAAGCACTAATAGTAAATGCTTTTCCTATCAAATCTAAAGGCGAACCTCACATATTTGGGTGGAAAATTTTTCTGAATATACGGTTATGTGCTAGTCATACAATCTCCTATCCATGAGACACTTGCTATGACTTGAATCTTTACATACTTTTCCCCTTGAATCTTTACATACGTTACCTGGGGGGCCAATATTCGAGAAACTAATCTAGCAAGTGCTAGTCTTACACTTGAATCTTTACATACTTTACAATAAACTAATCTAATGCCTTTCGTGGCGGTTCTCATGTATATCATATTTATTTTTTTATTCTTTTCCCTATACACCTAAATCAGCAAAACACATTCATTGTTATATATTGATCCAACAATACCACAACAACCACTGATTCACCTCCTTTTGGCTACAATTGACTGAATTTGATCACTGATGAGAATGACATGAAATTGATTTACGACAGGCTACAAAGCTTGTGTATACAACTTATAAGCTGATGCAGCTTATTCACAAACTATAAACACTGATTTGAAACATTTTTTTTTTCTGATTTTTTATGTATTTTTTTTCTTGTGAAAATGACTTAAAGATAAGGTAAGAGTATAAGTATTTAAGCTGATTAAAACTAAGATTAAGCAGATTAAGAAAGTATAAAGCAAAATAAGCAGTATTAAAATGACTAATAAGCTGGATTATATGAAAGGAAAATAAGCACTTTTATTAAAACTTCAAGTAAACTTTTACATCAACTATACTAAATACATTCTAAAGTAATTTTGACAGAGTTTCCCTACTACAATCTACACAAGAAATGGCTACTAAACACCTCTATTTATAGGAGGAGAGTGAGAGTTAGCTCACGGATTGCCAAGCTGGCAATCCGTGTGAGTTGTGCTTGTTTGAAGCCTCTCAGGACCCTTAGATTGCTTCCAATCATTGCCTCTCAATTCTCAGCCCTTTGATCACAACTTGTGACGCGTCTCTGCCAATCAATCCTTGCCACGTATCAAAACTTGTGCTTCTTTAGATACTCTGACATCACTGACCGTCTAGAAGCTTGATTGATTTGACGTCTATACCCTTAATTATGGTAAATCAGACGGAACAGTACTCTAGGGTTCATATGCCCTGGGTTAAAATGACTCTAGAGTTAATAAGAGAAGCTTGTGAGAGAGAACGAGAGGCTGATGGACTAGAAATAAAGGGTGAAAAAGGACTTAAACCGGGGGCTGGAACGTGTTAAGTGGACTACTCGTACTTGGATGTTGGTCTTCTACAGTAGTGTTGACGGGCTGGTCAATGGTTGGACCAAAGTTTAGTTGTTGCTCATCTACAGAAGGTGAGGACATGTGAGGTGTGGACGTCGGAGGTGGTGACATGGACCGGACATCGACATGCTCATAAACTAATGGATTGATACCCGCATGTAGAAACTTATAGGTAGTGGGTGTTGGGTTGTGTAATTTTACAAATGGAAATTGAGACTCGTCAAAAATTACATGTCTTGATAGAACTATCTGTTAGGTTTTTAAGTTGTAGCACTTATAACCACGATGGTTAGAAGAATATCCTAAAAACACACATGGATCGGACCGAGGTTGTAGTTTATTGATGGTGGTGGAAGGGTGAAGAGGAAAGTAAAGGCAACCGAAAACACGTAAATAGGGCTGAGCAAAACCGAATAAGCCCGACAAACCAACCGAACCGATTCTCCCCGAAACCGAACCGACAGAAAATGGGTCGGGAGTCGGTTTTGCAATTTAGTGTTTATTGGTTTCGGGCCGGGCGGGGCTAAAAACCGACGTAAGCCCGAGAAATCCCACCAGCCCGATTGTATATTAGGTATAGTAAAAAACCTGCGCCCCTCTTTTGTTTCTCTTTTCACTTCTTATATCATTCACATCCGCACATTTTCACCCAACACTAACAATACCGATTTACCAAACACCAATCAGGCCACCACTCCACGGGCCACAATCTCTCCAACCGGCCACCTAGTCACCGTCATTCACACTTCAGGCCTGGTGTAGTTGCCAGCTTCATCATCTCAATTTGAGGTATTGATGAAGACACTGATGTCGATGCTGGTCTCAAAATTAGTCTTTTGAATATATATAATTAAGTGTATAGTGGAAGACATGTCGGTAGCATATTTGATCTTTCAAAAGTTAGCTTTATCAAAGTGTATAGTGGAAGACAGTTGGGTAGCATCTTTCATACTGCAAATAATCTTTTTTATATTCGGGACAATATTGCAAACACCGACAACCGGCCCGCCATAACCGAAATAAACCGAACCGACCCGAGTTATAATCGGTTCGGTATCGGTCTGACATTTTCACTGGATTCGGTATCGGGATGTGTCGGCCCTATGCTCAGTCCTACACGTAAATGGTCATAAGCCGGTGTTCGTTGAAAAAGGAGTTGTGTGGGTGATTGGTTATTAATGAGTTTGCTTGGTAGAATGTTGATCAAGTATGTTGCCATTTCAAGTGTATGATGCCAAAATCGTTCCGGCATTGACAAGTGCCAAAGTAATGTACGAGTAATATTGTTAATAGCCTGGATTTTTTGTTCGGCTTTCCCTTTTTGTGAGGAGGTATGGGGATAAGAGAAGCAAAAAACCATTCCATTTTTATTGCAAACTTGATGAAACATTCTCTTGTTATACTCAGTGCCATTATCACATTGAAATGTTTTGATGGATTTAGAAAAATGATTTTTAATGTAAGCACTAAATGAAATAAACACAGAAAAGACTTGTAATTTTTGTCCAAGTGGAAAAGTCCAAAGGAAATTGGAGAAATCATCAAGAAACAATACATAGTAACGATGTCCAGCCGTACTTAACACCGGTGAAGTCCACAAATCACTATGAATAATATCAAAGGGGGATAAAGTAGATGAACATGAGTCATAAAACGGTAACTTAACATGTTTACCAAAGACACTTGATTGACAAAGAGAAGACAACCTAGACCTATTACATTGAATGTAATTTTTATTCCTAAGAGATCTTAAAACATTAGTGCCCGTATGGCCAAGGCGATAATGCCATAAGTCTTGTGAAAAAGTTGCAAAAGTAGACGGTTGATGAAGTTGTTGAAGCACCGATGTGTTGATGGGATAAAGGTCCCCCATGCTATTGCATCTCATGATTGGGGTCCCCGTCGGGTAATCCTTCACATTAAATCCAAAATGGTCAAAATCAAGAGAGATATTATTATCAACTGAAAGACGACGTACTGAGACTAAGTTTTTAATAAGATTTGGAGCATACAAGACATTTTTTAAGAATAATAGACGAGATGAGTGATGAAAGGCAGTATGTCCATAACCACGGATTGGAATTTCATGACCATTACCAAAGGCAGTATGTCCATAGACCGGAGTTTACCTGGAGAAGCCATCTTGTGAGACGTTGCACCCGTATCCATGTACCAGTTTTCATCAGGTGGGTTGAGAGTCATTGTATGCATAGCGGTGTCAATATCAGTAGGTTGATACCCCATGGTAGAAGAAGCAACAGTAGGCGATTATGTCATGGTGTGTGCTTGGTGTGGTCATGGACCAAGAATTCCAGATTGTACAGGTTGGGTTGCGAGCCCAGTTAGAAGTGGGGTAAGGACATGGTGGGGGAGTTCATGACTGTTGTTGCCAAGCCCATGGACCATAAGGAGCCCATGGTTGTTGTTGCTGTTGTCCAGGATAGTGACTTCGGTTATTGTTGTTGTTGTAGCCTCGACCTCGACCACGTCCACCACGATTGTTGCGGCCTCCTCTACCACCACGGTTGTTGGAGGATGGACCGTTACCAGGTTTAAAGTGATTAGAAACACCAGGTTGAGTGGGTTTTGAGGCAGGAGCAGTAGTAGAGACGAGAGCAGCACCATCCTTGATAGCAGTATTAGCAGCCTGTTTTGATTTGCGTGTTTTTTCAAGTATAAGACGAGATCGTGATTCATAAAACGAAAGTAGTGGATTACTTTGTTGAAGATGCACAGCAACACCATCATAACTCTCGTTCAATCAAGCAATTAATTGAAGAACTAAACGATCGTCGGTGACGGGTGAATCAACATTGGCTAGTTGGTCAGCCGATAGCTTCAACTCTTGACAGTAAGCAGAGATGTTAGCAAAGTTATCAAGACGAGTGTTACTAAATTGCCGTTCCAAGTAGAGTGCTCACGAGTTCTTGTTGTCTTGAAAGATGTCTTTCAAACGATCCCATGCTTGTTTAGCAGTGGCATCGGGTTGAAGAATGGTATGAAGATGATCATTCGAGATGGTGCCATAGATCCATTGTAGAACAATAGCATCCAAACGAGCCCAAGTTTCAGGAGAGATGACGGGTGGTGTTACCTCTTTGTCTTTTGACGTAGAGGGAGTGGGTTTAGCTAGAGGGATGATGTGATCAATCACATCATAGGCTCGGTATGTGATCTTGAAGAGTTCAGCCCATGAGGCATATTGACTCTTTTCCATCTCTAGAGTAATAGGGATCAGGTTTTGATTTGGTTAACAGTGATCTCGGGGTGGAGTTTTGATTCAGCCATTGAAGTGAGATGGGCAAAGAATGACAGAAAGTTATTGAAGGGAAAAGGTAGGATTGGTTATAGGTGTGATACCAACGTTTGCTGACCATCCAATTTGTTAACTTCTTCTTTTTTAAAAACACTAGACCATCCAATTTGTTTAACCTTATTCGATGGTTTAAGCTTACAGAAAATTTGATAAGCTAAAAAGTCAAGGGTGTTCGCTATTCAGGTTCTACCTACAAGGATAGAAAACTGACCCAAATTTGCACCGAAGCGAATATGTCAAAACCGAACCGAATGCAACTAAATATTTGGTTTTTGACTTCGGTTTAGGTTTGCCAGAACACCTTTTAATCTTGTAAATCTTTTTCTTTATTAATGATTTACGAGTATATCTTTCACTATAAATATGAGTAATTATAGTCTAAGTTCTGTAACTAATACATTTGGTGCTAAAAATCTCTATAACTAAAAGGAAAAAAAATATAAAATTGATGTAATTCGGGTTTTTGGGGTTAACCCGAGACCGACCTGATTCAAATTTATTTTTTGGTTCGGTTTGACATAAATTTGAATTTTGCTCGGTTCGTATTTCGGTTATACCTGCAAAAAATTTTAACTTGAACCGAATAAACCGATATACACCCATAGCAAAAAGTTTCGATTTTTATATGTTTTTAAGTCGATAAGCCCATTAATGATTAAACCACTAAAAATAAATTTACTTTTAAGTGCACGGTGTCACTGTAAGCCTAAAAGATAACTTTTTGGGCCATTTTTTGTTACTCTCGTCCAATATTAATTGGTATCTAAAACTTGCAAAACAAATCTCTTATATAATGACATTTCCGGATTTCCCTTATCACCCCAAATGTACGCATACACTTAGCGAAGTTTGAGTGATTGACCTCTTGTGAAAAACCAAATAATTTAGCACTAGGCCATTTGGTGGTGCTTATATGACAATCTCATAAATAGCTCAATATAAGTAGAAGAGATCAAATCTAATATCAAGCTTTACTATGCTTAACAATTCGAGATTAAGTTAAAAACATAAGGCTTGAAACGAATGAAGCCCAATTAAGTTCAAGCTTTAAACATTGAAACAAGCCGAACTCGAGTATTAATGGGCTCGGCTAATTCACACCCCTTCAAATAACCCTCATTTACACAAAGAGGTGCTAAAAATAGGATTGCAATTTTTTCAAATTGGAACGTTTTACCTAAGAAAACTCAAGTCTTCAGATGGCCCTTACAATTTGAACACTAGAACTTTAAGATTTACACAAACTGACAAACAACATAGGTATTTTAGAATAAAATTTAATTCATAGAAATATACTAAACGAATAACCGCTCATAGTTCACGTAAGATGAAATCAATCAAATGAAAGCATCATCATTATTTTGCATGCATGCAGTACATTTATATCGGAAGAGAGTCAAATCAAAGTACATTGAAAGCAATCAAACATAACCAGGCAACAAGATAAAACAAACCAGGCACTGGAAACAATACAAACATGGAACAAAAACATCTAAAGCAATACTAGTATAATATACTAACGATCGTGGCAGTCATGATCCCATGCTCACCCATGCCTCACCACCCACCAATAATATCATTCCACCTCATTCATGTCTCTCTCATGCCTCACCAATCCCATGCCTCAACTAATTTTATTTTTTTATTTTTTATATTCGTAATTATATTAAACAATTTAATAAAAAAACGTAATATTTCATTAATTATTAAAATAAAATTTCAGAAAACTTAGAAAAAAAAGGGAAATAATTAGTCATCGAGGGACCAATGCAAAATAACTATACTTGAATTCCATATATTCGCATGGAAATCAAGTGTTTTAAAAGGAGGTGTTTTAGTATAATCAAACGGAACGAAATCGTACTCAAAAGGAGTAAAAACACAGTAGCATTATTATTAATTCGTTGAAGAAACAAACCGCAGGAGGCTCATATATGGTCCATTACTTATTGTTTAACATTATTATTAATTCGTTGAAGAAACAATCCGCCGGAGGCTCATCTATGGTTCATTACTTATTGTTTAATATTCATCTCCATTGTAACGAGTTATTGTTACAGAAATGATCAAAGAATAGAATGGAGGAAGAAAATGAGGAAATTTGCTACACTCACAAAAAAGTATCCACAAAAATATTACACTCGGTGAGGTGTCAGCAGGTGATTGGTTTTTTGTGGGATCCTCATCCCACAAAAACCAATCATCTACTGACACCTCAGCGAGTGGATTATTTTTGTGGATATTTTTATGTGGGTGTATCATTGCTCGAAAATGAGATTGAAAGTTAACACTTGTATACAAGAATTTAGTAAGTAACTGCTTGTTTTTTAGAAGACCTGTTCCTGACAAGAGACGTAATAGTTTTTTAAATCACAAATTTGCCAAACCTTTAACTAGTTTATGGATTATGGTAATAACTAAAAAATCAAAAAATGATTGTCGGGTCTTATCAGGTTGACTCAATAACCCAATAGCATTATTTATTCAATCCTAACCCTACCCGATAACACTATCGGGTCATCGGGTTTGGGTCAAAATAACCCGACAAGATTTTTTGACCCGAGTTGCCCGACCCGATAAGCCTTATCGGGTTCGGGTTCGGGTCGGGTCAACACGACCCCACTAACACTCCTAGCTACAACAACAACAACAAACATGTTAGCAAGAGAAGTTTTGATCATAAGTGGAATCAAAGAGAGATCTCAATGATCGCCCCTTAGGGAGATCGTTAGAAATAGAAGTAACAATAATCTTACTATGTTATATTATAAAAGAGAAATGCCTTCTGATTTTAGCATGCTTAATTTTAAGCATTACAAATTAATAAGCTTAAAGTATAAGTGATGAAAATATAATTAGACATTTACAAGTTAATAAGCTTAAACTCTTAAAGTACACACCAATTTTCCCCTCATTTAATTCTAACATACCATTAATACTAACATTAAATATAATAAATAAAAAATTATGTACATTAAATACAAATAATTAACCGGTCAATAAATACAATTAATGCACTTATTAAAACACCACTTACATAAGAAATACAAATTATCAAGCATATTGTACAACCAACTTAAACACAATTCCTGCATTAAATGTCACTAATACAAATAATAAAGCATATTATACAAATATTCAAGTCCGAACGGGCAACGGGTCAAATGGGCTCGAGCCCGAACGGGCATGGGCCAAATGGGCTCGAGCCTGAACGGACACGAGCCAACGGGCTCGAGCCCGAACGGACACGAGCTAAACGAAATTTTGATATCCGTAAATTTATTGTCAAAAAGAACATAATAAACTAAAATTACACGATTCACCGGAAAATTTTAATTTAGGGTACCCGCCGCTGCAACTCGCGGGTACCCTACTAGTTTATATGTTATTGAGTCTTGTAATAATGTTATAATAGTCTAGTATTCTAGTTAAGGGTAAACGGGATTGGCTTAATCTAATATTGTATAAGGTTATGTCTAGTTTATCAGAAAAGTCCAAGCCCGGCCCATCTCTCTTATCATAACTATAAATGACAACTTATTCTTCATTTGTAAGGTGTGCTTGAAGGTGTATGTGTGTGTGTTTTTTTCATAAGATAATAAAAGTTCTCTTTCTCTTCCTCTCTCTACTATACCATTCGACATACATATTGACATATTGTCCATCAAGTCACCATACGAGCTGAATATATAGAGTGATAGAGTTGATATATCTTAGGTCCTACAAGTGGTATCAATCGCCTAACAATGATTTAGGAGTAGTTTGTGTTTTGTTTTGAAGGTTTATGGTCTTCTATTGGATTTCTTTGATTCTCACCTTTGTGGTATTAAAGTTAGTCTTATTATTGGCTTTCTTTGATTCTCACCTATTGACAATATTGCCTTAACGAATGACAATATTGCCTCATGTTTGGCGTTCGCCCATCTTATAAGTGAGCATCCCAACACAACCATTTTTTACCTTTACCCTGACACTCACCCCGCCACCCACCCATGTTTGTGCGGTTCTTTCTGTGTTTTGGCAAGAAGTCAAGAAGGATAGTTTGTGATCTTTCTCACTATTAGGTATCAATTCAAGAAGCAATGTCCAACCCAAATCGACCCAATCACCAATTAATAGGTCAAAACTACCGCCTATACTTCTGATATACATTATTTGTAGATATATGAGGTAATGGAAAATTAAACTTGAAATCGACTATCTTGAAACACTATTAGACTGTAGCTAATCGTTTAAGGCTTAGTTCACGTTACTCTTGTTACATCCCTTCAACCTTTATGGTTTCTATGAATAACCAAGGCACATATGAGCCTTTTCTGGCTATGTACATCTAGGTGTCTGAATGAGAACTATTCTTCCTGGTACTTGTTTGCATCTTTTTTGTTTTGGTTATCATCAATCTTTACTGTGATATTTCTACATGCATTCAGACACATTAATTATTAGTAAAATACCAAAAAGAAAATAGATTATAGGTTAGCCCGCTAATATTGACAACACTAACCCAAGTATCAGTTGCATATTTTCATATCATTTCATACTAAGTAAAATGCAGAAACCAAAGTCAAGTACCCAATCACTTTCGAACTAAATAATTAGTACTCAATCACTTTCTATCGTAAACATATTAGCAACCCAGCACATTCACACATAATAAGTTCCATTTTATGTTAAAACAGGAGAGCAAGCTCTGCAAGTACACTGTAAGATATAGATCAGCATACCTATCTTAGAAAATTTATGCACATCTTCTTAGTTAAATGTAACTATAAAACCAAGGATTGTAGATGCTAATGATATCCATGTGACATTTTAAGCATTATTACTAAGTTCAATTGCCTAGAACTCGCTGCACTCTCATACTCTCAACTGAAACCTATAGCTTACCCGCAGAATTATATATAAGCATGTAGGACATGAACAGAACCTAAACCACAGATTCTAATTAACAACCAAATTATTCTCTAAAATTCCTTAACATTTATGTTGTCTCTCTTTAATTGTCGAAATCTTCATATCTTTTTTTAACCAGAAGATTTACATGTACTAACATCCTTTGCCCACCCGCCGTAAAAATATACAATACAGTTACTGAATACGTAATAATTAGTTATAACGGTCTCAAGATAAGATCGTGGATATCAGTATATAAAAAAGATCGATAACAAAGATATACTTATATACGTTCAATATCGGGTTCAAGACGCAAATTTGTTACACAAACAAGAGAAAATTAAATAAAATTTATCAAAACCGTACAGAATAGATTATTTTCTATGGAAGTTTAATTTTTATTCATTACACAGAACTAAACAATGAAGTTTGGGTTATGCAAAAGCGTGTGGAATCTTGGGATAACACCAAACTCATATTTAGACGACGGCACAAAAGCATCTGTCTATCAATTTCATCAAGCTCGTCATCAAATGACTTTTCTTGTATCTTCTGCTTCTCTATTTTCTCTATAAATACTTTTGACTGATCTTCAAGTTCCTCCTGTTTGTCCTTTATTAGAAGCAAACGCGTCAAACGCTCTCTAATGACCTCCACATCAAACCCATTATATTATTAATGCATGGTATTTATTAACTAATTGCTTGAAGGTGGACCTTGAGGGGAGTTTGGCCTGCCAAAGTAAAATGACTCCATATAGTTAAGGAGATGACGAGAACATATCATAACAGCATATGGTTAAGGATAGCTTTTCATACACTGAAAACGACGATGTAGATTTATCATCATTGGAGGTCGTCTGTTTCTCACAATCTACTAAACCATACTTCGAGGGCCGTGAAGGTTCTTGCGAGCTGGAAGATACTGCCATCCTGGATCTTCCCTTAGCCGCAACCTGATTCTTTGGCCTCCCTCTTCTCCCATTACAAGATTTCATGTAAAAGATTTCTTCCCCGAAAGCATTGACAGTTCTAGAATCTTTTAAATCTTCTGGCTAATTAACAAAAACCAAAAAAACTAGTGTGTATACTCTCCTTCACCAAGAAGCACTCAAAAAAAGCAAAAGTAAAAAATAAAATGAGTCAAGTACAGTAAAGAATCATACGTCGTCCAGCTTTTTGTTAAACAATTTGGTAAAACTTGGTGAAGATAAGGATTTCCGATCACCTTGCTTTTGGCCACGTGAAATACCTATATGAATAGAATTGATATAAATGGATGCAGATAGAGACAGATAATGATAAATATATGTGTGCGTTAAGTGCATGTTACTATCCCTCCCAGCATTTACAATGACTGGCCATTTTATACACAGTATGCAGAACACAAAAAGAAAAATATTTTCAACACATTCACCTTGCAACATCGCACTTTTGTATCTTAAGAGCATATTTTCAACATACTTTTAACAGTAATCACGAGCACTATAAATTAGTAGTAACACTTAAGAGGGTGTTTCCATGCATGAACACTCGTCATTTAAAAGAATCACAGTTACCATGTCAGGATTATATTATTCGAAAAACTATGAACAATGATGCACCCTTTTTTAGTCACCTGCATTGTGATAAAGATTCTAAGTTAGCATGACATGATAAAAAATTGAAAGACTAGACTAAAAATCTGAGGATTAAGAAATTAAAAGACTCACATATGATTCAGGAGGCCTTGTTTCTTCGAACAGGTAAAATGAAACTGTTGCCATTAGGGTTTGCTATGACTTGTGCGGCGCCTCTTGGACAAAAAGCCTGACATGAGAACCTAGAATGCGAGGATTTTATAATTGTGTGATTAGGTTAAATGTCTATAGTTTAGCCCTTATTCTTTCCATCTTTCCAAATCTAACCCTTCTCCTTGTTTGTTATGTTTATTTTAGAACTCGATGCTACTTTGGGAATGGATCCAATAAGAAGAGAAAATAAAATAAGAAGAATGAGAAATGTTTGTAGCCACACATTTCAAATGAGGAAAGAGAATTTTATGGGAGATGCATCTTATTTTGTAGGTGCATCTAAAATGTGCGGTTATAATCACTTCTTATTCTTCTCATTTTACTTTTATTTCTCATTTGATCCTTACTCTGTCAAGTAGTTATAAAACCATCAGTTTCACCTTATAAAAAACATTTTGATTGGTCCAAACTTCACTACTACAAAAATGGCCATAGAGCCCGGTTGAAAAGTGCCATAGAGCCCGGTTTTGCCTGAGGGCTCAAAAGGGGGGGGGACTCTATTCAAAAACCAAATAGAGCCCGGTTAGGAAAACGGGGTCTATTCGCAGTTATAGAGCCCGGTTTTCTCTTTACAAACATGGCTCTATGTGAAAAACAAAATTAAAAAAAATATATATTTTTGGAAAAAATCAGCCACTATATCAAATTTTGAATAGCAAAAACAACCCAGTATCATTTTCCTAACTTTCATCTATTATAAGAAATCCTAGCTATCAAATCTTCATCATTACTTCTATCTAAAGTCCAGCCTTCAAACAGCGACTCATCTTGCTCTTGAGCTTTCATTCTAGCCGATTCATTATATATAGATGCTGCATATATAACAAGTATGGATTAGAACAAGTGAAATAACAGAAAACAGAGTTATAATTCAACATGTTTATATGAAACAAGAAAGTTAAGAATGAGCATCCTGGTTGATACCTATTTCCTTATTATAATCTGACCCTCTTTCATGCTGTCAAAATCTGTGACCTCTAATTCCTTCAGATGCCCCAGCATTGACATATTTCGTCATCTATAATCTCTATTAAACGTCAATACCACACATTTTAGTGTATTTCGACATAAGAATAAAAATATTTGGATACAGGATATATTTATGTGATTTACCTGCACCCTAAGTTTCACCATGTTTGGGGAGCTTCTGACCAATAGATAAAGGATAGGTAAACCCATGTCGTGAACGAAGCATACATGTTCAATACACAAGTATTTGAGGTGGATTAAGCACTTGGACAGATTTTCAATTACCGGTAAACACTCAAATGGGTTAGCAGGTATGAGCTCAAATTTCAATAGTCCCATAGTCAATTTTCTGCAGCAAACCATAGTCAAAGATAAGTTACAAAAAGACCATGAGGATGGATATACTTATTCAATACTGTACTAAGAAATTACCATAATCACAGTCTTGAGCAATGGACAACTTGTAGGAGATGTAGAAGTGTCTTTGTACATGTTGTCAATTCAAAAACACAGATAAGCTCACAAGGCTACCAGATCCATTGAATGTTGGTTGATGGTTGAGACTACAACCACTATGATTAAAGTCAGTTAACTAAGTCATCAAGAAGAAAGATAGGGGTAAGCTATAAAACCCTTCTAAGTCGAGTGTTAATTTCATGACATTAGTTTTCCCATCAGTCAACACTTGAACCTTCTCCTTAAATATACATAACCTCCTCCTATAATAAAAAAAAAAAAAAAAAAAAAAAAAAAAAAAAAAAAAGCCCCAAAATTTTTTAAGCATTGCTTATGCTAGATGTAACAGGTCAAAACCTTCTTGAGAGATATTACAACTTAATGGACGTATACAATTTAAGAAAATAAACAAACTTACATAGAATGCTAGTACTACTCCTGAAGTGAAACCAGCTGGGAGCTTTATAGCACCACTAAAGAATCTGTGGTAGTATCTGTTTTTTGAAATCAAACCGGATCCTAGATGAAAAAACATGCTATAAGAAAAAAGTGTTTCATGTCAACTTGGCTGATTATCTAAAGTTGAAACACAGGAGGACCTACGGCACTATCTTTCACAGTTCATTATATTACAGCTAATTATCTTTTAATGCATAATCGATATCACATATTACAACTAATTATCATTATATTACAAGAGATAAAGAGAGGAGCTGTACCAGATTGATGCTAAGAGTTGATGTTCTCAAGTGATGCATATATACCAACTGCACGTTCATAAAGAGCAATTAATGCCCTGACTGATCGAGGTGTTACTTCTTGCATAGTAACTGTAATAGATTCCCTTCCATTTGCATATAGAGCTGATCTTGTTCCCTGTAATATAAAGTATGATTCAAGACAAAATTATATAATATTACATCAGATAAGATCTTATTTAGACGTAAATCATTATTATCATTTATGTATGGTTAGAGTATTTAACGGTTAATGGTAAGCTATTAAGGATTTTATGTTTTTATCATACGTATGCGTATTACAATTTAATGATATAAAACGTCACATGATCAAAGTGGATATCATACTTATTGTGGTGATTTATAATGATCATTATTCTTTTGATTTGCCGATATACCATTCAAAATAAACTGTCGTCATTTTAAATAAAGCTTTAAATTTAGGATGTCTTTTTAAATTTAGGATGTCTTCAGCATTTTAAATAAAGCTTTTGTGGGTGTTTCAACCTGTTTGATCATTTTCCATTTTAGCCAATTTTACCCATTTGACACTTTCGAACAATTGTACAGTACAAATGATCCCATTTATCCATAATGGGTAAAAAATGCCACCTGCAATCTAAACCATCCGCAATTACATTTCATATACAACAATGGTCTCTATTTAGAGAGAATGAAGAACAATGATATGAGTTTCCCCAAATTCAAAAATCTCAATTTAAGGCCATCAACTTGTTTGTAAATAATGAAAATATTAAAGACGACAAGAAATTATATAAGATTGATAGGCACCCCACCTGTAACATTCCAAACAAGTAGTCACCACAAGTGACACCTGGTTCAAGCTCCCAATCGTGACCATGAGGTCGATCTGTCACGTAGTACTTCGAAGAATGTACCTATTATAAAATATAAAATGAGCAGTTTAAGAACAAGTTTGAGTCAAAACAGGAATTGAATGGGTGAACTTGCATTCTTGAAACTTAGGCATGCTGATCTGTGCTCCCTTTATTTCCATACACAGAAAGCCGTTGATCAACAACATAAGCATATTCCATCTTGAATAATGATGAATGTATGACAAAAGCACAAGTATAAACACCCATTTATGACAGCAAACACCACAACCAAACACCCTATTTATGACAGCAAACACCAGGTCCAGGAACCCCTATTTTTTACAGCAAAGATCAGGTTCAAACACCCTATTTGCGAGAGCAAAAAAGTTTGACCAAATGCCCCATTTATTACCGCAAATAGCACAACCAGAACACCCATTTATCCCAGCAAAACAAAACCAAAACACCCATTTACAACTGATTATATTGTCTTCGTATTGAAAATAAAGATTTGTATTAGTGTCATATAATCTTAAATCCCATACAGAGCTTAAAAACAATAAACTTCAAAAAAATTTATTCCAAAATTAAAATGTGAAAAGGCCTAAATTCATACTAGATGCTTCTATGGTTTTATAGAAAAACTTAAAGATAATGGAATAGTAAATAAAATCTATGTAATATATTTTAGCAGTTAATTTAGGTAATTTGTTATATCAAAATACTCATAAAGATGATTTTGGAATGATGGAATAATTTAATTCCCTACCAATACAAAAAACCGTGTAAACAAACACAACTTATATATTCCAGAATCAAAATTAACAACATTAATGAGATATTAAAAAGGTTAATTGAACAATAACATCAACTGTAGCAGTTTGGTACCTTCTAATTCGATTAGTATGTTGCTGGCTTGGTTGCGTGAGGAAGATGGCCTGCGACTGTTTGTGGTGTGTGACGGTGGTAAGAGGCAGTGAAGATTAGAGAGTTAGGGTTTGTGAAAGTGAAGGGGAAAAGTTTGGGGTTTTGTTAAAGAAATGAAAACTGAGGAGGGAAATAACGCGCCCAAAAAATCCAAAGTTTTTCGTTTCATTTTAAAGAACCGCCTAAGTTTTATAATATTTTGGTTGAGAATAGAGCCCGGTTTGTTAAAGAAAACATGGCTCTAATTATTTTAAGCATAAAGCCCGGTTTTGTTCAAGAGAAAATGGCTCTATACGTGGAATAGAGCCCGGTTTTTAAGCAAGAAACACGGCTCTAATGTTATCCAAAATAGAGCCCGGTTTTGTAAGAAAAAACATGGCTCTATACCTTTCTTCATAACCCGGACTCCTTTTAGAGCCCGTGTTTCACTAAAACCGGGCTCTATTAAGGGGGCTCTATGTTCATTTTTGTAGTAGTGCTTGAAATCGGCTACTTATTTTGAGACAAAACCCGGCTGTAAAATGACTAACTTCAATAAAACAAACCACATATAAAACTCATATGGCAAAACTAGTAAACTCGAATCATAGCACATATACTCACTGATCGAGAAGATTAAAACGACATTATATATGTAAAGTCCCATCACATATACACCGCAACTTCGCATTAACAAAACTATATAACTCGCGATTTTCAATTCATCGCAAACTAACTAACTGTCAAGTAATTTTAAACCATGAATTTTACCTTATAAACACATTTTTTTCTGAAATCGGTTACTTATTTTGAGAGAAATCTCATAATTAACACATTGTGATCTTTCTCACTATTAGGTATCAATTCAAGAAGCAATTTCCAACCCAAATCGACCCAATCACCCATTAATAGGTCAAAAGACTCAAAACTACCGCCTATACTTCTGATATGCATTATTTGTAGATATATGAGATAATGGAAAATTAAACTTGAAATCGATTATCTTGAAACACTATTAGACTGTAGCTAATCGTTTAAGGCTTAGTTCATGTTATTCTTGTTACACCCCTTCAACCTTTATGGTTTCTATGAACACCGTGTAACCAAGGCACAGATGAGCCTTTTCTGGCTATGTACATCTAGGTGTCCGGGCATCTTTTTGTTTTGGTTATCATCAAGCTTTATTGCGATTAACCCAAGTATCAGTTGCATATTTTCATATCATTTCATACTAAGTAAAATGCAGAAACCAAAGTCAAGTACCCAATCACTTTCGAACTAAATAATTACTTCCTCCGTCCCAAAATATAAGTCCAGTTTGACTTTTTGAATCGAACTTTGACCTTAAATATATTTTTTTGTACTATATATTACTTAATGAAAATTATACCAAATAAAAATACATTGAAAACACAATTCATTCATACATTTTGCATCAAGTCTTACATAATAGAAACAAAAATATTTAAGGTCAAAGTTCGATTCAAAAAGTCAACTGGACTTATATTTTGGGACAGAGGTAGTACTACTCAATCACTTTCTATCGTAAACATATTAGCAACCCAGCACATTCACACATAATAAGTTCCATTTTATGTTAAAACATGAGAGCAAGCTCTGCAAGTACACTGTAAGATATAGATCAGCATAACTATCTTAGAATAATTTGTGCACATCTTCTTAGTTAAATGTCACTATAAAACCAAGGATTGTAGATGCTAATGATATCCATGTGACATTTTAAGCATTATTACTAAGTTCAATTGCCTAGAACTTGCTGCACTCTCATACTCTCAACTGAAACCTATAGCTTACCTGCAGAATTATATATAAGCATGTAGGACATGCACAGAACCTAAACCACAGATTCTAATTAACAACCAAATTATTCACTAAAATTCCTTAACATTTATGTTGGCTCTCTTTAATTGTCGAAATCTTCATATCTTTTTTTAACCAGAAGATTTACATGTACTAACATCCTTTGCCCACCCGCCGTAAAAATATACAATAAAGTTACTGAATACGTAATAATTAGTTATAACGGTCTCAAGAAAAGATCATGGATATCAGTATATATATAAAAAGGATCGATAACAAAGATATACATATATACATTCAATATTGGGTTCAAGACCTGAAAGTCTATTAACAAACCTAACAGACGCAAATTTGTTACACAAACAAGAGAAAATTAAATAAAATTTATCAAAACCGTACAGAATAGATTATTTTCTAAGGAAGTTTAATTTTTATTCATTACACAGAACTAAACAATGAAGTTTGGGCTATGCAAAAGCATGGGGAATCTTGGGATAACACCAAACTCATATTTAGACGACGGCACAAAAACATCTGTCTATCAGTTTCATCAAGTTCGTCATCAAATGACTTTTCTTGTATCTTCTGCTTCTCTATTTTCTCTATAAATACTTTTGACTGATCTTCAAGTTCCTCCTGTTTGTCCTTTATTAGAAGCAAACGCGTCAAACGCTCTCTAATGACCTCCATAACTTTATCTTGACCACGTTTTTTAAACATCACAATGTGGAAAACCATTCATAGTTACTCCATGAGCATCTTCAAAAATGACATATGGGAAATCTTTAATCTTATCCCAAGAGTTGGTCTTGCAATGATACACTTTCATAATGCGTTTCACAGCAACATGTCGAGCATCATAAATTCCATCCGATACAATTGTACCGTTACTACCCTTCCAATGTCAAATCCTGACGAGATCTTCTAGAAACTTTTCCAAATTGATAGGAAGGGTTTTCTCATTCCTCCACTCTCACCAATCACCAAACATAGATCTATAAAATAAAAAAGGTTGTTCATCTGTGTTAGATCTGCGATCTAGAATAAGTTAATAGATACCATGCATGAACACTCGTCATTTAAAAGAATCACAGTTACCTTGTCAGGATTGTATTATTCGAAATACTATGAACAATGATGCACCCTTTTTTAGTCACCTGCATTGTGATAAAGATTCTAAGTTAGCATGACATGATCAAAAATTGAAAAGACTAGACTAAAAATCTGAGGATTAAGAAAAGACTCACATATGATTCAGGGGGCCTTGTTTCTTCGAACATGTAAAATGAAACTGTTGCCATTAGGGTTTGCTATGACTTGTGCGGCGCCTCTTGGACAAAAAGCCTGACATGACAACCTAGAATGCAAGGATTTTATAATTGTGTGATTAGGTTAAATGTCTATAGTTTAGCCCTTCTTCTTTCCATCTTTCCAAATCTAACCCTTCTCCTTGTTTGTTATGTTTATTTTAGAAATCTCGATGCTACTTAAGGATACATATTTAGAAGGAAATTTCGCCAAAAATCTAATTTCTAATTTAGAGGAAAGAGTTCTATGACTTTTGTCCCTCAACAAATTGTACTGGCAGAAAATAAGGTACGTGATATATATGTTGGATTGTTTGGCCGTTATGCCTTTCGTGGCGGTTCTCGTGTAAATTATATTTATTTTTTTTTATAATAACAACAAAATGCGGCAAAAAAAGTCTATGATCGAAATGATAAATCGAGTATTGTTACTTAGAGATATGATGAAGGGTTTATAAGGTTTTAGAGTGTTGAATGTTGGGCTTTAATGTGTGGGTGGGAGCAATTTGAGTTTTGGGTGGGGGGCATTTAAAAAAAAAGGGTGGGAGCAATTTGAGTTTTGGGTGGGGGCATTTAAAAAAAAAAAAAAAAGAAAAAAAAAAAAAAAACTCAATATCGAAGAATAAAATACACTAAAATAGTAAAATCTCATGTTGAATGGTCTGGCCATGGAGGGCAACCGCCCCTCATATCTTAACCATGCATCTGCCCCCTGAGCGTGCTTCCGTAGTAAGTTTTTTTCAGAATATTCACACATAAACTAAGAACAAAAGTTATCCTCTCCGTTTACTTTATATAGACGATATACTATATATACTTATAAGCAAGTAGGTGAACTTAGAAACATTGAAGCGAGTGTCTGCATTAGAAATAGTGTAGCCATGCTTTGAGTTGAGCTTTCTACAATATGCCATAAAACAACAATAGACGTATAGAGATAGTGACATGAATACAAACAGAAAAGTAAATTTCTTGAGGTTTAAAAAGAAAAACTGTCAAAAGGATCACACACAAGAACTCGCGGTCAGTTTGGTGAAACTGATAGTTGGAGCTTGAGAGGACATTCCTGAGTATTGCATTGTGTGAGGTGATTCAACATGACATGTAGGCGATACTAAAGCTATAATTGTTATACCCATTTCCCGTATACAACTAGAACTCACTCGAGATGATTTGAATAAGGCTTGTTGTGATAGGTTTGTCTATGAAAGTTACGTTGTAGTTAAACCTGATAGCCAAATAAGTTTTGTATAATGTAGTTATGGAAAGTATCATGTGTCTCATGTATAATAAAATAGACTTAAGGGACTAAACTTGTCATATGGTAATGGATTTATAAGTGTGATGTGGCCAATTATGAATGATTAGAACTTGAGGGGCCAATTATGCCCAATGACCAAACTTCTTTATGTGACTAAATAAATATCTTGGGGGTAGAGAATTCTGGAAAGTAAGAGAAGAGTTGGGAGGTGTTTGTGGGTGACGGTTTTTTAGAGAAAAGGATGGAAGGAGATGAAGCTTGATGGTTGATCCATGAAGGGTTTAAGGTTTCAAAGCAAAGGTTAAGTTCATAGCAACAATTACCCACAAGTAAGTAAACTATATCTCGTGTTTATAATGATTATAAGTTGGATTCATAGAGATGATGATGGGTTTTGGTAAAACCCTTGTTGGATAGTCTTAGTTTGATAATGAAATAAGTATTTTTACGATTTGAGTAGGAATCAATATGGATAAGTAAGGTTTAGCAAGTGAGAAAGATAATTATGGAAGATGATGATGATGATGATATGGTGGTTAGCTTGGATGATCAAAGTAAGTAACTGTGATTATTATTTGTTAATATGAATGTTCTCATGTTAGGTGTTATTTAATGAGTTTATAGAATTATGCCTTGGATTATTATGTTGAATTAGTAGGAAGTATGTTAATGAGTAAGGGACGAGAAATGGATCATGGTTTGGAAGGATTAAAGTATGTTTATGTTGTAATGTAAGTTATTATGTTATGTACTATAATTAAGATGTTGTTATGCAAATGGATATGAGATTGGATACTCATGAGTTGAATGGTTAAAGATGTTCACGATGCACATATGTGTGGAACTGAAGTATTACTCATGTATTAATCTAGTTGCTTACTAAGCGAAAGCTTACATTTTAGTGTTTCAATGTTTTGTAGGTTATGTGTGTTGGAGATGCTATAGTTTCGATTAATGCTTAAGGGTTGGAATAGCAGATCTTGAAGGTAGAAATGCATTGTAGGAGCTTAGTATAGAATACCGAGCTCAAGGTCAAAGTTAAACCCCCGTTGGTCTTTTATTCGTTTGTAAAGTGTAGTTGAGTGTCAAGTGGTGTCCTGGTCGGTTATGGTAAAGCATAGTTAAAGGTTGGTTGTATAAATGGTTTTATGTGTTTTTAGTTAAGGATAAAGGGGTGTTTCGTATAAGTGTAACTATGCCCATTTTGGGTTGCAAACGGGTCAAATGGTTATGAAAATGATCAAATATGTTGAGTTAATGATTTCTAGAAAGTCTGGTTAATTGTCGAGTCTCGGAAATTGTTTTTTTTCAAGAATTAGAGCTGTTATAGTTTTCTTTGTAAAAATCTGCAGAAGGCATATGGCCATATGTAATTTCAGCATATGGCCATATGGCTGCCACAGAGGTTCTGTATAAGGGTATATGACCATCATATGGCCATATGGTTGCCTCAGAAAGTTTGGAAAGGGCATATGCGTTGAATATGGCCATATGATATTTTTAGCATATGGTCATATGTGTGACAACTGGCAAATTAGGGAGCTATTTAAAAACCCGCATTACTTTAAATTTAATGATTTTTGGAATATTTGAAAGTTTATTCGCGATGAATTTGTAAACTTTGAATCGTGGTTTTGAATTTCGTGGTTTCTATGGAATTTGAGATTTGATTTACTGATTCGATATGGAATATATATGTGGTGATTTATTTTGAAGTTTTCATGTGGCACTACGTTGACTCCGGCACTAGGATAACCTAACGAATTTCAAATAGTTTGAATGGTTGGTTCGGTTTATATATTTATTGAACGTATCACGGTATTTAAAAATTTTGAGAACGAGCTCTGTTCAAGAGAGTTGGTTCATTTTAAAAAGTTATGGGTTTTGGTCCGTGTATTTTACACCTAGTTACCTTACCCCTACTACTACTATTATTATTATTATTATTATTATTATTATTATTATTATTATTATTATTATTATTATTATTATTATTATTATTATTATTATTATTATTATCATTTCTTTTCTTTTTTTTCTTTTCTCTTTTTTTTTTTCCTTCACCGGATGCAATAAGGATGGTTAGTGTTTAAAACGATATCAGCAACAGTTGTTAGCCTGTGGAGCACCAACCGAATAAGCCGGGTCTTGGCCGGGTCTAACCGGGTATAGCTGGGTCATGGCCGGAATAACCGGGTTTAGCCGGATATAGGCGAGTCTTGACCAGAATTAACCGGGTCAAGCTGGGTCTTGGCCGGAATAACAGGATATAAGCAATGCCAAAAATTACATAACAAAAAATGCATAAAAAAACAGCTAATAAATATTCAAAATGTAATTTCACCTAAACATAATAAACAGAGCCATAAAATGAATGTAGCAATTGGATACCTGTTAATAATGACGAGGAAATTAAAACCTTAATCTGACAATTGGAACAAGCGATTTGTTAATGTTTTGTAGGTTTAAGGTTGTATCAACAAAGACAATAAGAAAAACATAAGTTTAATAAAAGGAGCACTCTTTCAAGAGTAAATTACAATATTGGTCTCTTAAGGTTTAACCCAAACCCCTAATACAATCCCTTTTTTTTTTTTTTTTTTTTTTTTTTTTTTATTATTTATGTTTTTATTTATTTATTTTTTCCCTATTCTCCTCGATAAACTAAGGGTGAGCAAACGGACCGGATGAACCGGACCGACCGACAAAACCGACCGGACTGGACTGGACCGAGACCGGACCGACCACATTCGGTCAGGTCTCGGTCTAGAGATTTTCATAATTTTGGTCTCGGTCCGGATCGGTCCGGTCCGGCTTAAAAACTGGACATTTAGCCTATTTGGACCGAGACCGGACCGAGACAGGACCGACCACATTCGGTCCTGTCTCGGTCTAGTTTTTTTGCCGGAATCCTTCTCGGTCCGGTCCGGTTTTTGTCGGTCTCATCCGGTTTTTGGACCGTGAGCACCCCTACCATAAACCATCATTATTTTGAAACCTTATAACTACGTTCATCCTTATCTTGGATGTTTGTTATATCCTACCGATAAAGGCCCTCGTGTGCAAGGACGAACGTTATTATAAGGTTTTAAAATAAAAGACGGTGCATGCAAAAGAAAAATATGAGGGACTGTATTAGGGACTTGAGCCGAATCATAAAGACTAACGGTGTATTTTACCCATCTTTTTACGAGAAAAATTTTAAATAAATTATAAACCGTTAAAATATGGTTAGGAATATTTTACCATGAATGTAGACATTCCTAAATGGTACATGATGGGTAAGGTCGAAGTAGCTTTTGCTCTAAATGGATTATTTGGGGAGCACGAGTTGAATGGGCCGGGTTAGACGGGTCTTGGTCGGGATAACCTACCTTTTTTTGAAAGAAAAAAAAAATCGAGTAACAAAAGTAAAAAATTATGTTGACCCGCTAAACGCTCTTGATTTGTATATGATTATACTTTATCTCAAAAACCTAACTACTTATGCTATGAAAATTTAGTAGACTATATACCTAACTTAAAAACCGTAATGTCACATTTACTCAAAACATGCTTTAATTGCATTATAAATCATGCATTCAAAACTTATATGTTTAATATATATGGTATTTTGATATTTATATTGGGTATATATGAAATTATCCGTGTATAATAAATATTTATCCAACTTTTAAGTCATATTTAACTTATAAGTCTTAAAGTGACACATTTGGCTATTGTATGATTAATTTTTGTCTACGGAAAATATTGTGACAATCTATTACTGTTATGTGCATAAAGGAAATGCAGTAAACATGTGTGTCACATTAAAATAGACATAAAATCGGGGTTGTCGAATTTTTCCTTACCATAGGTTGTGTTATACAAACCCTCCCTATTAGGGAGGATTGTACTTTTATTCTCTTTGTCCCCCACTATTTACAGTGCAACACTGTTTTTTATCAGTTTCTGTTCCGTATTTTTAGTAGTTTTTAAGCATTTAACATTGATTGTGTGAAAATCAACTTATTATAGTATTGTAGTATATTATCGAAATGATCTGCGTGAAAATAATTGTAGTATATTATCGAAATATGCAAAGTGTAATACCCCAGTCAAATCCCACATTGGCTGTGACTTGGAGTGATGCTGGGACATATATGTTAACATTCGCCTTATATGACACAACGCGTTTTGTGGTGGAACGGTTAATCGGCCATACGGTTAAGCGTGCTCATGTGAAAGTAGTACTGGCTTGGGTGACCTGCCGGGAAGTCTTCACATGAGGGCCACAAAAGCAAAGCCGTGAGCCTTCGGGCAAAGCGGACAATATTGTGGTCTATATGGCGGGGTGTTACAGATGGTATCAGAGCCACTCCAAGCCGTTCGGGATGTGGGGCAAACTTCATCGGGGACGATGAGTTCCTACGGGGGGTGAATGTAATACCCCAGTCAAATCCCACATTGGCTGTGACTTGGAGTGATGCTGGGACATATATGTTAACATTCGCCTTATATGACACAACGCGTTTTGTGGTGGAACGGTTAATCGGCCATACGGTTAAGCGTGCTCATGTGAAAGTAGTACTGGCTTGGGTGACCTGCCGGGAAGTCTTCACATGAGGGCCACAAAAGCAAAGCCGTGAGCCTTCGGGCAAAGCGGACAATATTGTGGTCTATATGGCGGGGTTACATCGTTCAAAAATAGTGCGAAAATACAGGCCCATATAAGAGTTTAAGCGGTCCCAAATGTATGTCAGGGTTGTCTATGACCATGCCATGCCATAGCCTTCAATAGTTAGCTATCGCCTTAAACCTGAAAATACATGCTAAAGAGTGTCAACACGAGGTTGGTGAGTTCATAGGTTTATAATAAAACAGTAGTATTGTGAGTTCAGTAGAGAGTTTTGTGACCATTGTGTGGCTCACAATGTCATGAAAATCGTGTTTACCTTACAGTAAAATTAGAGTTGTGGACCATGAGTAGAGTGTGTGATCATTACAACGAATATAATGTCACATAGTAAAATAGTCTATTACGCTAGCACTAAGTTCATGCAACCGAAGCTATAACAGTGTGCATGCTCAAAGAGCATGGAAAAATATATAGGGCCCGGCAAGTGTTTATCCCAGACACTTGTGTTTCGACATGGTATACGTTCGCGTTTGCCTATCCGGTCAAACCGAACGGGGGAGTTACCCCCAATAGATCTATTTATAACATTCGCGCTTCCCAGCAGGAATTAACGGTTCATGAGGTGGGCATAATTGGGACATAACAGGGCTTAGGCTAATCCGCGTAATAGTTTAGATAAAGCATAAGTTTCAGTATGGTCCATAAAAGTGTTTGCATAAAAGCAATTGTCATTCAATAGAAGTGTTTGCGTAACAGCAATGATTTATAAAGTGTTTTGCATATAAGCAATAGTTCATAGAGTGTGTAGCACAAAAGCAATAGTTCATAAAGTGTGTTGCATAAAAGCAATAGTTCATAAAGTGTGTTGCATGTGTATAAAACACTTGCGTATGTGAGAAAATAATCAAGTATGCAGCCAATATACACATAGGTGCATTTGAATAATCAACCAAGTATTCAGAGAAACAGTAGTGTTTAAGTAAACAATTGCACATTCAAATAAAACAAGCATTGAGTTTAGTTAAAAACGAGCATGTATTCTCCCCCAAAACAGTTATAAAACAAGTAAAAGTAGGGGTCATGAACTCACCTCAATGGAGTATGCAGTAAACCAAGTGAGTCAAATAGAGTGTGGCACCAACACGCGACCTAGATTAGTAAGGCATGTTTTAGTTCATAGTTCATGTTTAAGACTCAACGAAGTTTAATTAAACTCAAAAGTTTTAGAGTGTTGTGTTATTGTTTCTTGTGTGGCAGCGTTTAAGCTTAAAACAGTTTTCTAAGTGTTTGAGTATTGGCTCTTGGAAGTGTGTAAGCATATAGGTAAATAACAAAAGTATCGAAGATGAATAAATTTCCGGTTTTGTAATAACCGAGAGACGCTGTACGGAAAGTAGTCACAAATAAATATTAGACATTGTCGGAATATGATAACATAGTTGTATATATAACTAAATGTATATATATAAAATGTTAGTTAATAACATGGATATAAGTAATTATTTCTAAGCAGTGGTTTTATTTAAAATGTTTCACTTATCGTTCGTTAGTCGTTTCTTTTGTTAAAAAGACACTAAATGTGTAGGAATTTAACGAGAATTGGGCATGACCCGTGTATACGTTTAGTTTGTACGTGGTGACTAAGTGTCACAAAATTTTATAACCCGCTGTTGTATAATCAAAATAAATTACGTTATGATTTTCTTGGGAATTTGTTTGTGTCAACTGTGAGCACAGAACCAAAAAAAATGACCCAATTCCAATATATAGTTCAGACCATTTCAATTACTTGTTGCTTGAGTTTTGTTTCGACAGTATGCGAGCAAAAGAAAAAGAGACCAAATGCGACCCAAATCCAAAACGACCAAGTTATATTAACATCTACTACATAGTTTTTATTGAGTTTGTAATTTAGGTTGGACAATAAATTACTAGGTACCACCAAAAGTATTATACCCATAGTTAGGAAAATGGTGGGTCGACTCAACCAAAATGTAAACACTGTTAACCATTTTAATCTTTTAGTATGTGTGAAGGTAATTTAGAAAAAAAAGGAAGTCGATCCAACATAAGCCATAAGGACTTAAACGTTTCTAAGCATGGTTAACAGTCTTTCTTTTCGACTTGACTCACTCTCACAAGTATGTTTTGGTAGTAGTTTATCCATCCCAAATTGTTCTCGACAAAACACAATACTACTTTAGCAACCTACTGTTGAATTTCGACCAAACAATAATCGACACATTTAGCAATGCCATGACTCAAGCATATCAAACATAGAACAACCTTACGACTAAGAGATTTTAACGCGAGCTTAATACCAGTTTCCCCCAAGTGGGTTCGAAGTAACACAACCCAAAACTCAACACTTCCAAATCCGAGCCATACCATAACTGGTTTTCGATGTGATTCAAAATCGTACCACACAAGATTTTAACACCCCAGTTTCTTTTCATCAAAACTACTTGACCGATTCATGTTTATTTCAAAACAGTTTCTTATCATCTTCTAGTCGATTCAAGTGTTATTTTAAAACCGATTCATCAAACTTCTAATCGATTACTCCACAATCAAACTTAAACAAAACCAACATCATAAAGATTCAAATGAGGGAAAGAGTTTAAATCGGTTTGGTGTTCTTACACAAAGCGAAATTGGTTACAAGAATCAAGTAAGACACGAAACAAAAGGCTCCAAACCCGATTCAGCAAGCGATTCCACACACCCCTTGAAGTTCTGGACTCGATCTCTTCCTTGCATCGATTACCACATTTTCGTTGCTTTGATTGATACTTGTTTTGAGTGTGTGGAGACTTGGGTGAATCGACTTGAGTTATAAAAATGTAAACAAAGGTGGGTTTGATTCCTCCTCTCTCCAATGACAGTCGACCCTTAGTCGAATTTGGTAGTCGTCCCCCCCTCATGCTTCATCTGTTTCGCTGATTCTCAATAAGACAAGATCCTGGTGTTGTTATGACCACCTCGTGGTTGCTCAGATCTGACTCGAGGTGGGGAAGATGAAGCGTAGCAGTAGGAAGGAGAGAGAGGCGTGGGAGAGAGAGTTGTTTTTGGGAATGAAACGTTAAAAACAATGTGGGGATGGGGAGTAGGGGTGTCGGTTTGTGATATACCCAAGGACGAATTTGTAGTTTACCTTTTCTTTTTCTTTTTTTTTTTTTTTTATTTGTTTTATTAAATCTTTTGTTTAAAAGAAAGAGGTAATTAGTTATTTATTTGTAAATTGTAAGTAAACTTTGTATTTATTTTGTAGATTTGTCAAATAAAAGGGTAATGTGGATTTTTCCTTTTGTCTATTTATTTTTTTTGAATTCACTAAGGTGATGCATACTGTGTATTTTACGTTGGGACGAAAGTGTACGAGCTACTGTGACATAAATTATGTAACGGTTTTGAGTTTTGCAACATTCACGGTTATTCAAACGTATTTCAAGATTTTGTTGGGTTCCGGTTTGTTATAAACGAAGCCCCAGGTAGTCGTGAATACTACCTTCGTTGTTTCCAAGTGTATTTTATAATAAATATTATAAAATCGTCGTTTTTCAGCTTTGATTTCAACGAATGTGAGTTTTGCCTTACTAAATTAGTGCTGGTACACGTGTGGTGTTTGGTGCGAGATAACCTCTCGTGTGTGATCAACAATGATCAGTAACAGATAGAAAAATGACATAATCACATATTCTCATAAAATAACCAATGTAGTGAGTTACTGAAATTTACAGTGCGCGGGTTGGTTTTTCCGAAAGTGGTTTTGCAAGCTCATGAGTGCTTAGATAAATAGTTGGGTAAAAATAAATTGACATCTATTATTTAAAATCAGTTTGGAAAATTCCGGTTTGTTACAGTCACACCTCCTTAAACGGAATCGCGTCCTCGCGATTCAATTCAAGTTACCCTTTATGGTCAAAAAGATATGAGTATATACGCACGAGAATTCACCCTCACGTTCTCCACGTGAATTCAGGTTCTTTTTGCGAGTTTCTACGAACTGTGTTGATAGGGATAGGTGTTGGTACCCACAACCGATTTGAGTTTTACGAGATGGTAAAGGCTCCTCTTTGTCTATGAGGGTGTAATACAAAATTCTTTGCTAAAAATTTGTTGTTAGGCAAACTGATGCGACTTCAAAAGACTCATAATTTCAGTAAAACAGTGTTTAAACATGGTGTGGGTAAAACCATGTCTCAAAAGTTAACATTTAGTCACCCCTTTAATATACAAAAGTCTCAATAAAGTTCGACTAGATAAATTTTGGCACATCAAAATGGGTATTTCGGGAAAAATATTATTCCGAGTGTTGTGGATTCTATAAACGCATTTCAAAAAGGAAAGTCCAAAAAAAATGTCAAGGAAAGAGGTGTAGCCAGGTATGTTTGTTCCAACAATTTGAGTTGCTTAATGACGGAGTCTAGTTGTCAAGCTTGAGTGGGGTTCAATGTTTAATATCAAGAGAATTTCATAAACATAAGTATCCAATTTACTTTAACAGTACCAGGAGGTAGTAACATAAAGTGCTTTTCAATTGGGCAATTAATTCACATGGTGATTGCAAAATAGTTAATAGAACGGGTTGTACAATAGTTTATAGAGTACTAGGAAAATAATTTATCATTTGTACAATTGTAGCAAAATTGTAGTTTCGTTTTGTGATTTAGTAGCAAAGCAGTTCGTAGGGGAGTAAAATAGTTTGCAAAGTGTAGTAATACTTGTAGGATAATTATAATATTGTTTACGAAATGCTAGCGAAACTGTTTGTTGTTTTATAGAATGGTAGTGAGGCAATGAATCGATTTATTAATTCACGATAAAATAGCTGTAAAGATTATTCGTAAAACAGTTTATAGGCCAGTAGGAACACAATTTATTGTTTATGAATTAGTAGCAGGGTCAAAATCTTGATTTCATGAAATATCAGTAAGACATTTTGTAGGATGCCCGCAAAATGGTTTGTAAAATAATTGAAAATAGTTTGTATGTTATTAGTGACACAATTTGTTATCTTATAACAGGGTAGCAAGGTAGAAAACTGGTATTCTCGAGGGATACATGAAGGATTAGGTGTCTGTTCCAGGTATAATTGTCCAGGTCGCTCCTTAAGGTCTTAAGGTTTCTGTCGGGCATAACATCCCTGCTAAATGGGGAGTTTCGTAAGTTCGGAGTACGAACCTGAAGGAAAGTGTTGATTGCTACTAGCAATCAGTTGGTTGTCTCAGTAGTGTACTAGTACTTAATGTAGAAGGTACAGCATCGATTGAGTGTAGGATTTGAGGTGGAGGTGACTTTAACACAACCAGATTGTGATAAAAGAGTTCCATTTAAGAGAAAAAGTACTATGATGCCAGTGTGTTGTGTGTAGATGTGAATGTTCATGTTATGCTATGATTATGTACACACGCACAAATTTTTTGAAACCTTCACGAATCAGGTAGAAAATCAATCTGGGCATAATTCTAGTATAACTACTCTCAGTATCGCAAAATTCACCTCTGAGTCGGACATAGGTGATCAGGCTATGTCCCACTGTCTCTGGTCGAATATAGGTGATCAGTCTATATTCCACCGAGGTTCAATGAATTTTGAAATACTCAGCTTAGTTACACTAGTAATATGTCCTATACTTTAAAAGAAAAAGTTTTATAATAAGTAAGGCAGCAGGCTTGGCAGGCAGGCATGTGGCGGTCATAGGGTCAAGTTTTTGTAAGAGTAGTTATAGTCTAGGTTTTAAAAACACCCAGTTCTCTATAACCAAGGCTCTGATACCAATCTGTAACAACATAGATATTCGGGTAACCCCCGCAATACCAATAAATACTCGGATAACCTCCGGAGTATTAATAACCTATAGGTGCACACTACAGTATCTAATAAGTCAACCTTGAATAGTACACACGAAACTATGTGACTAAAGCTGACAATCCAAATAAGCCAACCTTGAATAGTACACACAACAAATATGTGACTAAAGCTGACAATCCAAATAACCAAATAAGCCAACCTTGAATAGTACACACGAAACTATGTGACTAAAGCTGACAATCCAAATAACCAAATAAGCCAACCTTGAATAGTACACACAACATGTGTGACTAAAGCTGACAATAGATCCTAGTCCATACGCATAGCAAGTTTAGAAAGCATATAAAAGCGATAATAGTCCACGTAAAATGATTTGCACGTTTCTCACCCCAATCGTTGAAAACATAGTTCAAGAGTAAAAAGTGGGGCTATGACTCACCTCAATGGAGTATGCAGTAAACCAAGTGAGTCAAATAGAGTGTGGCACCAACACGCGACCTAGATTAGTAAGGCATGTTTTAGTTCATGGTTCATGTTTAAGACTCAACGAAGTTTAATTAAACTCAAAAGTTTTAGAGTGTTGTGTTATTGTTTCTTGTGTGGCAGCGTTTAAGCTTAAAACAGTTTTCTAAGTGTTTGAGTATTGGCTCTTGGAAGTGTGTAAGCATATAGGTAAATAACAAAAGTATCGAAGATGAATAAATTTCCGGTTTTGTAATAACCGAGAGACGCTGTACGGAAAGTAGTCACAAATAAATATTAGACATTGTCGGAATATGATAACATAGTTGTATATATAACTAAATGTATATATATAAAATGTTAGTTAATAACATGGATATAAGTAATTATTTCTAAGCAGTGGTTTTATTTAAAATGTTTCACTTATCGTTCGTTAGTCGTTTCTTTTGTTAAAAAGACACTAAATGTGTAGGAATTTAACGAGAATTGGGCATGACCCGTGTATACGTTTAGTTTGTACGTGGTGACTAAGTGTCACAAAATTTTATAACCCGCTGTTGTATAATCAAAATAAATTACGTTATGATTTTCTTGGGAATTTGTTTGTGTCAACTGTGAGCACAGAACCAAAAAAAATGACCCAATTCCAATATATAGTTCAGACCATTTCAATTACTTGTTGCTTGAGTTTTGTTTCGACAGTATGCGAGCAAAAGAAAAAGAGACCAAATGCGACCCAAATCCAAAACGACCAAGTTATATTAACATCTACTACATAGTTTTTATTGAGTTTGTAATTTAGGTTGGACAATAAATTACTAGGTACCACCAAAAGTATTATACCCATAGTTAGGAAAATGGTGGGTCGACTCAACCAAAATGTAAACACTGTTAACCATTTTAATCTTTTAGTATGTGTGAAGGTAATTTAGAAAAAAAAGGAAGTCGATCCAACATAAGCCATAAGGACTTAAACGTTTCTAAGCATGGTTAACAGTCTTTCTTTTCGACTTGACTCACTCTCACAAGTACGTTTTGGTAGTAGTTTTTCCATCCCAAATTGTTCTCGACAAAACACAATACTACTTTAGCAACCTACTGTTGAATTTCGACCAAACAATAATCGACACATTTAGCAATGCCATGACTCAAGCATATCAAACATAGAACAACCTTACGACTAAGAGATTTTAACGCGAGCTTAATACCAGTTTCCCCCAAGTGGGTTCGAAGTAACACAACCCAAAACTCAACACTTCCAAATCCGAGCCATACCATAACTGGTTTTCGATGTGATTCAAAATCGTACCACACAAGATTTTAACACCCCAGTTTCTTTTCATCAAAACTACTTGACCGATTCATGTTTATTTCAAAACAGTTTCTTATCATCTTCTAGTCGATTCAAGTGTTATTTTAAAACCGATTCATCAAACTTCTAATCGATTACTCCACAATCAAACTTAAACAAAACCAACATCATAAAGATTCAAATGAGGGAAAGAGTTTAAATCGGTTTGGGGTTCTTACACAAAGCGAAATTGGTTACAAGAATCAAGTAAGACACGAAACAAAAGGCTCCAAACCCGATTCAGCAAGCGATTCCACACACCCCTTGAAGTTCTGGACTCGATCTCTTCCTTGCATCGATTACCACATTTTCGTTGCTTTGATTGATACTTGTTTTGAGTGTGTGGAGACTTGGGTGAATCGACTTGAGTTATAAAAATGTAAACAAAGGTGGGTTTGATTCCTCCTCTCTCCAATGACAGTCGACCCTTAGTCGAATTTGGTAGTCGTCCCCCCCTCATGCTTCATCTGTTTCGCTGATTCTCAATAAGACAAGATCCTGGTGTTGTTATGACCACCTCGTGGTTGCTCAGATCTGACTCGAGGTGGGGAAGATGAAGCGTAGCAGTAGGAAGGAGAGAGAGGCGTGGGAGAGAGAGTTGTTTTTGGGAATGAAACGTTAAAAACAATGTGGGGATGGGGAGTAGGGGTGTCGGTTTGTGCAAGGACGAATTTGTAGTTTACCTTTTCTTTTTCTTTTTTTTTTTATTTGTTTTATTAAATCTTTTGTTTAAAAGAAAAAGGTAATTAGTTATTTATTTGTAAATTGTAAGTAAACTTTGTATTTATTTTGTAGATTTGTCAAATAAAAGGGTAATGTGGATTTTTCCTTTTGTCTATTTATTTTTTTTGAATTCACTAAGGTGATGCATACTGTGTATTTTACGTTGGGACGAAAGTGTACGAGCTACTGTGACATAAATTATGTAACGGTTTTGAGTTTTGCAACATTCACGGTTATTCAAACGTATTTCAAGATTTTGTTGGGTTCCGGTTTGTTATAAACGAAGCCCCAGGTAGTCGTGAATACTACCTTCGTTGTTTCCAAGTGTATTTTATAATAAATATTATAAAATCGTCGTTTTTCAGCTTTGATTTCAACGAATGTGAGTTTTGCCTTACTAAATTAGTGCTGGTACACGTGTGGTGTTTGGTGCGAGATAACCTCTCGTGTGTGATCAACAATGATCAGTAACAGATAGAAAAATGACATAATCACATATTCTCATAAAATAACCAATGTAGTGAGTTACTGAAATTTACAGTGCGCGGGTTGGTTTTTCCGAAAGTGGTTTTGCAAGCTCATGAGTGCTTAGATAAATAGTTGGGTAAAAATAAATTGACATCTATTATTTAAAATCAGTTTGGAAAAATTCCGGTTTGTTACACAAAGAGTACAGGCTAGATATGCACCAAAGTTTAAAACGTAAAAATAGAAATGCAAACGCGTTTATTAAAACGTAACTTTTAACTAAAAATGATCCTACAAACGTGAAATTATTTTCTAAAAATCTTAAACTACTAAAATGAATTTCCAGAAAAAGATTTTTTTTTTTTTTTTTTACTTTTCTTTTATTTACTATGAATTTTTTTTTATTTTTGTAATTTTAAATGAATTAAAAATTAAATGGAAGAAGATAGAAAAATAAAGAGGAAAAATGAAAATTTAATTTTGAAAATTCTAAAATATTATAAAAGAATTTCCTAAAATATTTTTATATTTTTCACAGCTTTTTATGAATTTTTATGGATTTTTGTTTATTTAAAACAATTTAAAAATGATTAAAATCAAAAGAAAATTAAGAAAAATACTAAAACTACTTGGAAAAATCTGAAAAAATTTCAGAAAATCAAAAATAATAAAAACAACTTGGAGAAAAATTTTCAAATGAAAAGAAGCTATTTTAGTGCTTATTTGGCTCAACTGCTTATTCACAAGTGCTTATTGTTAAGCACTTGTGAACTAAACTGAATGAAATCTTGAACACAGGCTTATGATGATGTAAAAAGCTTAGAAATGTAATGAATGACCAAGTTCAATCACAGAATTCAACAATTACTCAGAATAGAAGCAATAAGCTCACTGATTAAGCATAGTAAGCACAGACTGTTCCAAAAGTAAAGAAATGGTACAAAATACTTAATCTACTCAAATCACACTCAGAAACAATCACTTAATGCAAATTCAAGCTTAAATGAACACTAGCAGGCCTCTAATAAGAAACAGTTCCCTGTCCCAAGTATGCTGCTTATCAGATGCAATAAGCTCTACAAATAAGCTCTAAATTGCAATCTTATGGAGGCAAAAACACTATAGAACAGCTGAGAAGCAATTTCAAATAATCCTTTAACCAAAATCCAATGAATGCTACTCAAAAATTAAACAAGATCAGCAGCTAATGAATCAATTTTCCAATGAAACAGTTGACTTTATCTTGCACTTATTAGTTTGACTAATTCCTAATACAATTACTCGAAACTACTTTTTATGATGACATTAAGCAAGTTCTTCACTGATTTAAACTATTATAACCTAAGATGCAACTACTACTACAATTCAGCCAACTTATTCATTTTATTCTATCAAATAAGCTATCTAAAAACTAACTTTGACTATATTCTAATTACACTACTGTTTTTATATCTCAAACACTTTTTTTTACTCTAATGAAACCTGTGTGTGCTAAAACAATATCAATCAATCAACAACAACACTCAGTAATAGGCAATTCCAAACACCCGTAGATATGACTGTTACCCTATTAAACTTTGATAGATCCACAAATCTCACATCCACAACACTACACAGTTAACAATCACTAAATGAAAGACTGTCAGCAACCAATTTCCACTGATTACAAGAGAAATGAACAATCTCAGATCCACATTAAACAGATTCTCAAATAAGCTATGCTACTACATATGCAATCCAAACTGATCAAGCAGAAATCAAACAAGCTCAACAATACTAACAACGTATTTAATACTTAGAAAACTTAATCAAATTCCAAAATGCTACTACAATTAACTAGACTACAATTCAAAGAACTACAAAAACAGATGATCAAATGAAATTAACTAACTCAGATTTAATACTAATCTAGCAAAACACAATCTCAACTAAACGTTCTACTGAAAAAGTAATTCCAATCAATTCATCAATTACTACTATTGAGATCTTATTAAATCAGAATGTTACCAAAACACTCCCCCTCAGCATGAACAGAGGGGGACTCACTGAGCTTGCCTATCTCTAGGATAGGCATGACCTTCCCTTTCTGTCCTAGCTTATCCAACAACCACTGATTCACCTCCTTTTGGCTACAACTGACTGAATTTGATCACTGATGAGAATGACATGAAACTGATATACAACAGGCTACAAAGCTTGTGTATACAACTTATAAGCTGATGCAACTTATTCACAAACTATAAACACTGATTTGAAACATATTTTTTATTTTTTTTATTATTTTTCTGATTTTTTATGTATTTATTTTTTTTCTGAAAATGACTTAAAAATAAGGTAAGAGTATAAGTATTTAAGCTGATTAAAACTAAGATTAAGCAGATTAAGAAAGTATAAAGCAAAATAAGCAGTATTAAAATGAATAATAAGCTGGATTATATGAAAGGCAAATAAGCACTTTTATTAAAACTTCAAGTAAACTTTTACATCAACTATACTAAATACATTCTAAAGTAATTTTGACAGAGTTTCCCTACTACAATCTACACAAGAAATGGCTACTAAACACCTCTATTTATAGGAGGAGAGTGAGAGTTGGCTCACAGATTGCCAAGCTGGCAATCCGTGTGAGTTGTGCTTGTTTGAAACCTCTCAGGACCCTTAGACTGCTTCCAATCGTTGCCTCTCAATTCTCAACCCTTTGATCACAACTTGTGACGCGTCTCTGCTAATCAATCCTTGCCACGTATCAAAACTTGTGCTTCTTTGGATACTCTGATATCACTGACCGTCTAGAAGCTTGATTGATTTGACGTCTATACCCTTAATTACGGTAAATCAGACGGAATAGTACTCTAGGGTTCATATGCCCTGGGTTAAAATGAATTGGGGAAAAACATAAAGCGGGGTAATATTTTATAACTTTGACCTTTTGTGGTGACCCTTGACCCGGAATAATACCTTTGACCATGGGGCTTGGGTGCATCGGGTTTTGGGCTTTTGCTTTGATATGAGGCTTGGGCTTTGATACTTTACTGGATTGAATAATTGGTTTGGCAATTTCAGATTTTTGCAACAAGTAAATTCAAGGACCAATTATGTAATTATTAGAATTTTGAGGACCTTTTCTGCCATTGTTCCAAAGTATCTTTTAAGGACTGAATTTGACAATAAAAATTTCCCAAGGTTTGACTTTGATTTATCTACAATAATTTCCAAAAGGAACTGAATGTGTCAACTTTCAAAATGCAGGGACCAATTTTGACAATTCTTCAAACTTCATATAAGGATCACATCTGCTCATATATCAAACTCTGAGGACTTAATAAGCTCAAAATGATTTCCAGCTTGACTTTCTGACTCATTCTACTCTCATGCTCATTATTGCCGGGTTTTTGCTTGTTTTTTGTCATTTTGTGAAATATCCGCTCCTGCACATTCATAAACACAAAAACACATAATATTTGACATTTGTTAGCATAATTAGTCTATTTAGGTCAAAATTTGGCTATGAAAAGGTATGTGAATTAACACATACCAAAATCTCCCAGACTAATGTATTGTCGTGTCCTCACGCAATGTGATCAATTCACGCATTTGGGATAAATAATTTAATAACTCTTCCTACTAACGTTGTAAAGTAGCATGGAGGTTCAAAAGAAGTTATAAAATCATTTATTCCCGCAAACGTTCCGTTTTCCAAAAAAATTTCCTTAATTCCACTTTCACTTATATTTTTGGACTTTTCATACTTCGTACTTGTGACGGTTTGTTGAACTTTCATTATTATGCAATAATTTTTAGGGTCAACGAGTAGAAATACTTCTACTTAAGAAGTGACCATACGGATAAAAATCATCATCCTTGATTCTTCACGAGTCCCCAAACTAAGCGTACAAACGAGATCACAGCTTATCTACAAATTAGATGCTAACACTACTCATAAAAGTTACTTGTGGAAACTCCATACTCCCATGTCCTAAGTTTTTGTATCTCAATATTTTATTTTTTTTGAGAAATGAATTGCTTCATATTTTCTCGTTTCACTATTTTTTAGTCCGATAGTGACACCTATGTTTAAACGATAAGTAGTTATCCATTTTCTCTTAAGAAACACTGCAATAGAAATTCGGTCCACATCAAGGAATTTGGGTACATACAATATCAAATATAAGTTGCGGAGTACTACACGTGCACCTCATGTGTCCAATTCAGAATCATCCACATGCACCTCACGCGCCAACAACTTATTTACATTCAAACTCTTATTCATCATAACTTTCAACTTTCACTTTTTTCATTTTTCACTTTTTCACTTTTATCATACTTTCTCATACTTTTCACTTTTTTCTTTCTTTACTTTTCTCAACATCAATGGAAGCTTATCGGGTAGCTCCAAAACCACATACATAATCAACTTTTGACTTTTGAGTTTTTCACTTTTTGCTCTTATTTTTTATGTTCCTTGATATGTACCCAACTTCTAAAGCAAAGATTCTCTTAAGAAAATAAAGAACTAAATATTATCCAAACCTAAATACCACTAATTAACCTAGAACATCTATTATATATCGGTGACGTATTTTATGGGAGTGAAAAGCCACAAGTACCTCTCATGAGCTCTAAAGAGAACCACTACTCCACGTTTAGCATCAAACTTCTAAATAAACTCTATCATTTCTCGCTCTTCGCAATTTAAGATTCCAAATAATGAAACCAGCGAATACTTAGCCGATAATCAGCCACGCATATATAATGTCAGATACGGAAACTTGCAAATTCTAGAAAAAGAATTCGCGTTCTCTAGCTCCTTATGTAAAAGACTAGCGAAAGCTTTTAAGCTGTGCATGTATAAAGTCAAGTACGGGAACTTGCAGATTCTTAAGAAAGAATTCACATTTTATAGCTCCTTGTGTACAAAACTAGCACAAGCTTATGTGATCATCATTGGTTAAAGGAACAAGCTAGGGCTCAACACGCTCGGTCAAGTCAAAATATTTATTCCTACTCTCGCCAGCAAGAAAGTCAACAAGGTGTCAAAATACTTATTTCAACTTTATTATATTTTTGCACAACTTTTTCAACTTTTCTCATTTTTTTGTACTTTTCCATGACTTTTTTCATTGACTTTTCTTCAAAATTTTTTTGAAATTTTCAAAATTTCAATTTTTTTTATTTTTGGTGAAAAAACGGAGTTGCGAGAGTGCACGACATTGTGAAAAATGCAAGGTGAAAATCGAATCGAAGATTCACCCTCCCCCAGACAAGAATGAAACATTGTCCTCAATGTTTTGTGGGTTAAGGCAATCCTGACAAAATTCTAGGGCCGTTTATTGATTTCCAATAACACCGATGAATGAAACTCGAGTGGAGAGAAGATAACGAGCACGGGAGTCATCATAAATCGTGGACAATCCTAAACAAACATCACAAACAACCATGGAACACAAGAGTAGAAGAGGCACCCCCTCCTCACGTTATTCATTAGAAAATAGAAAATAAGAAGATGAAATTGGATAAGCATGGGTTGCCACCCACGAAGCGCTTTGTTTTTGATTTCCGAGTTACGTAGCTTGACTCGATCCCTGAATTTAATCGTCCTTGGGGAAAGTTTGGAGATTTGGGACTACCATGGTTGGTACGCCCCCTCCAAAGTAATGTTTCAAACGGTGACCATTCACCTTAAAGTTGGGACCATCGGGTTGAGCTAACTCAATGGTAGCATAAGGGAATACTTGGGTTATTATGAATGGTCCAGACCAATGGGTTTTAGGCTTACCTGAGAAAATCTTCAAACGAGAGTTAAAAAGTAGCACTTGATCACCAACGTTAAAAACGCGATCTTTGATCTTGGCATCATGAAGTCTTTTTGTTTTCTCTTTATATATCAAAGAATTCTCGTAAGCTTGATCACGGAGTTTGACTAATTCATTCAATTGAACTTTTCGGTGATCACCCGCGGTTTTCAAGTCAAAGTTTGCATGTTTTAAGGCCCAGTAGGCATTGTGCTCAAGTTCTAGGGGCAAATGACAAGCCTTCCCGTAAACCAGCTTATATGGAGTACACCCAATGGGATTTTTGTAAGCGGTCCGGAAAGCCCATAAAGCATCGTCTAATTTATCGGCCCATGAAGCACGGTACTCTCCTACTGTCCTTTCTAAAATTCTTTTGAGGCCACGATTGGACACCTCCACTTGACCACTAGTTTGTGGATGATAAGCCGTAGAAAGACGATGTGTGACACCATATTTAAGCATTACTTTTGCAAATTGATCATTACAAAAATGGGTCCCACGATCACTTATGATGGCTCGAGGTGTACCAAATCGGGCAAAAAGACTTTTTAAGAACTTAACAACAACTTGGGCGTCATTGGTGGGGAGCGCCTTCGCTTCAACCCATTTAGATAAGTAATCGACGGCCACGAGAATATACTTATCTCCTCTAGATGACGGGAATGGCCCCATGAAATCGATGCCCCAAACGTCAAAAATTTCACAAACTTGAATAGCATTTTGTGGCATTTCATTTTTTTGAGAAATTTTCCCTTGACGTTGGCAAGAATCACATGATTTCACCAATTCATGGGCATCCCGGTAAACCGTCGGCCAATAGAAGCTGGAATCGAACACTTTCTTTGCGGTGAAGTTGGCACCATGATGTCCCCCCGTGGATCCACTATGGCATGCCTTAAGAATTTCAATGGCTTCCGTACCGTGAACACACCACCGGATCACTTGATCCGCACAGACTTTGAACAAATAGAGGTGGTCCCAAAAATAATGTTGTACATCTTTAAAGAACTTCTTCTTTTGTTGGGACAACATCCCTTTCCTAATGAAGTTCCCCGCATGGTAATTCGCAAAATGGGCTAACCATGGGGTACTTTGGACAATTGTAGTCACACTCCCAAGTGTCTCAAAAGGAAATGTTTCGTTGATTTCCTTGTTCTCAAGAGCACATTGATGGGGGTTCTCAAGTCGTAAAAGGTGATCAACAGCAAGGTTCTCAGCTCCTTTTTTGTCTCATATTTCGACATTAAATTCTTGGAGCAAAAGAACCCACAGCATTAAGCGTGGCTTAGTATCTTGCTCTAAAAGGTGGGTCAGAGGCCGGGCTATTTTGGACAAGTCTTGAATAAAACGTCGGTAAAAGCCAGCATGACTAAGGAAACTTCGGATTCCTTTAACGGTCGTAGGATGAGGTAGCTTAGCAATAACATCAACTTTGACACGATCTACCTCAATCTCATATTTGGATATCTTATGGCCGAGGACTATGCCCTCTTTAACCATGAAGTGACACTTCTCCAAATTTAGAACTAAATTAGTGTTTTCACACCGAATTAGCATATTTTCTAAATGGGAGAGGCAAGAGTCGAAAGAATTTCCATAGACGGAGAAGTCATCCATGAACACTTCCATGGTTTTTTCAATCATATCGGAGAAAATGGCCATCATACACCGTTGAAACGTGCCTGGAGCGTTACATAAGCCAAAGGGCATTCTACGATAGGCAAACGTTCCATACGGGCAAGTAAAAGTGGTCTTTTCTTGATCCTAGGGATCAATGGGAATTTGAAAGTACCCAGAAAATCCATCCAGAAAACAATAGAACTCATTTCCCGCTAATCGTTCAAGCATTTGGTTCGTAAAAGGAAGCGAGAAATGGTCTTTACGGGTTGCGTCGTTCAACTTACGGTAATCGATACAAACTCTCCATCCGGTCACAAGTCGAGTCGGAATAAGCTCATTATCATCATTCTTCACAACAGTGATTCCGCCCTTCTTTGGGACACAATGAACCGGGCTAACCCATGAACTATCCGAGATCGGATAAATCATTCCAGCGTCAAGGAGTTTTATAACTTCCTTTTTAATCACTTCGTGGATTTGTGGATTAACCCGTCGTTGTTGTTGGACGGAAGCTTTGTGATTATCTTCAAGTAGAATCTTATGAATGCAAAGTCGAGGGTCGATTCCCTTAAGTCGGATATTTGCAAAGCAATCGCACTTTTATGCTTCCGAAGCACTTGACCATCCAATTTGTTAACTTCTTTTTTTTAAAAAACACTTGACCATCCAATTTGTTTAACCTTATTCGATGGTTTAAGCTTACAAAAAATTTGATAAGCTAAAAAGTCAAGGGTGTTCACTATTCGGGTTCTACCAACAAGGATAGAAAACTGAACCAAATTTGCACCGAAGCGAATATGTCAAAACCGAACCGAATGCAACTAAATATTTGGTTTTTGACTTCGGTTTAGGTTTGCCAGAACATCTTTTAATCTTGTAAATCTTTTTCTTTGTTAATGATTTACGAGTATATCTTTCACTATAAATATGGATAATTATAGTCTAAGTTCTGTAACTAAATACATTTGGTGCTAAAAATCTCTATATACGTTTGGTGCTAAAAATCTCTATAACTAAAAGGAAAAAAAAATATAAAATTGATGTAATTCGGGTTTTTGGGGTTAACCCGAGACCGACCTGATTCAAATTTATTTTTTGGTTCGGTTTGACATAAATTTGAATTTTGCTCGGTTCGTATTTCGGTTATACCTGCAAAAAAATTTAACTTGAACCGAATAAACCGATATACACCCATAGCAAAAAGTTTCGATTTTTATATGTTTTAAGTCGATAAGCCCATTAATGATTAAACCACTAAAAATAAATTTACTTTTAAGTGAGATAACTTTTTGGGCCATTTTTTGTTACTCTCGTCCAATTATCTAAAACTTGCAAAACAAATCTCTTATATAATGACATTTCCGGATTTCCCTTATCACCCCAAATGTACGCATACACATAGCGAAGTTTGAGTGATTGACCTCTTGTGAAAAACCAAATAATTTAGCACTAGGCCATTTGGTGGTGCTTATATGACAATCTCATAAATAGCTCAATGTAAGTAGAAGAGATCAAACCTAATATCAAGCTTTACTATGCTTAACAATTCGAGATTAAGTTAAAAACATAAGGCTTGAAACGAATGAAGCCCAATTAAGTTCAAGCTTTATACATTGAAACAAGCCGAACTCGAGTATTAATGGGCTCGGCTAATTCACACCCCTTCAAATAACCCTCATTTACACAAAGAGGTGCTAAAAATAGGATTGCAATTTTTTCAAATTGGAACGTTTTACCTAAGAAAACTCAAGTCTTGGCCCTTACAATTTGAACACTAGAACTTTAAGATTTACACAAACTGACAAACAACATAGGTATTTTAGAATAAAATTTAATTCATAGAAATTTACTAAACGAATAACCGCTCCTAGTTCACGTAAGATGAAATCAATCAAATGAAAACATCATCATTATTTTGCATGCATGCAGTACATATTTATATCGGAAGAGAGTCAAATCAAAGTACATTGAAAGCAATCAAACATGCAGTAGCAACAAGATAAAACAACCCAGGCACTGGAAACAATACAAACATGGAACAAAAACATCTAAAGCAATACTAGTATAATATACTAACGATAGTGGCAGTCATGATCCCATGCTCACCCATGCCTCACCACCCACCAATAATATCATTCCACCTCATTCATGTCTCTCTCATGCCTCACCAATCCCATGCCTCAACTAATTTTATTTTTTTATTTTTTATATTCGTAATTATATTAAACAATTTAATAAAAAAACGTAATATTTCATTAATAATTAAAATAAAATTACAGAAAACTTAGAAAAAAAAAGGGAAATAATTAGTCATCGAGGGACCAATGCAAAATAACTATACTTGAATTCCATATATTCGCATGGAAATCAAGTGTTTTAAAAGGAGGTGTTTTAGTATAATCAAACGGAACGAAATCATACTCAAAAGGAGTAAAAAAACAGTAGCATTATTATTAATTCGTTGAAGAAACAAACCGCAGGAGGCTCATATATGGTTCATTACTTATTGTTTAACATTATTATTAATTCGTTGAAGAAACAATCCGCCGGAGGCTCATCTATGGTTCATTACTTATTGTTTAATATTCATCTCCATTGTAACGAGTTATTGTTACAGAAATGATCAAAGAATAGAATGGAGGAAGAAAATGAGGAAATTTGCTACACCCACATAAAAGTATCCACAAAAATAATACACTCGGTGAGGTGTCAGCGGGTGATTGGTTTTTTGTGGGATCCTCATCCTACAAAAACCAATAACCAATCATCCGCTGACACCTCAGCGAGTAGATTATTTTTGTAGATATTTTTATGTGGGTGTATCATTGCTCGAAAATGAGATTGAAAGTTAACACTTGTATACAAGAATTTTGTCAACAAACTAATTATCAGTTAGTAAGTAATTGATTGTTTTTTAGAAGACCTGTTCCTGACAAGAGACGTAATCACGTAATAGTTTTTTAAATCACAAATTTGCCAAACCTTTAACTAGTTTATGGATTATGGTAATAACTAAAAAATCAAAAAATGATTGTCGGGTCTTATCGGGTTGACCCAATAACCCAATAGCATTATTTATTCAATCTTAACCCTACCCGATAACAATATCGGGTCATCGGGTTCGGGTCAAAATAACCCGACAAGATTTTTTGACCCGAGTTGCCCGACCCGATAAGCCTTATTGTGACAACTGGCAAATTAGGGAGCCATTTTGAAAACCCGCATTACTTTAAAATTTATAATTTCAGAATATTTGAAAAGTTAATCGAGATGAGATTTGTAAATGGTGGAATGTGATTTTAAACCGTACGTTATTTATGGAAATTGGATTTTTATTTATTGGTTTGGTTTTGGTTTATTCGCGGTGATTTATTTTTGAGATGATTATTTGGCACTACATTGACTCCGGCACTAGGATAACCTAACAAATTTAAATATTTGAATTTACGGTTTGGGTTATATATTTATGGAACGTATCTTGGAATTTTTAATTATTGGGAACGAGATTGGTTTGAGAATGTTGAGATATTTTGAAAGGTTTTCGGGTTTGGTCATTGTGTTTATTTAATTGGCCATCTATCCCCACACCAATACTATTAGTATTATTATTATTGTTATTTTAAAGAAAGAAATAAAAAGAGTATATTACAACTCGTCCTTGTGGTTCTTCCTGGCACAAACAAAACACAACCATACACACACCTTTACCTCTCTCTCTCTCATCGATCTCTCCCTCACCTCTCATTCAACCCTAGCTGCCACCCCCTTGGGCCAGCCACCACCACGACACCGCCGCCTTCCACCACCTAAAAACACATCAAAGATAACCTCCATCATTAGATCTATTAGACCCACTTTCTCACGCGCTGAATTTGTGATGTGTAGAGCCTTTTCGTGATATTTTCTTGTGTTTTTAAAGGTAAGACGAGCCACATGAGTATTGTGACTCATTTGGCAAGAAAATCGTGACTTGTGAAATCACGGGGTTTTGATTAAAAATGAAATATATATGGGTTTTGGTATAAAACATGATTTAATAGAAGTTTGGTATCCAGGTTTTCTTGTTTGGTCGAGACTCATCCGAGAGCTTTTGCTCTCGGCTTGTATATTTTCGGGCTTATGAACTTGTCACTTTTCTGGTTTTGAAAGGATGGTTATGAGGATCTTTGGTCATGTATTTTAGTTATTTGGTTTGGCCTTGGTAAAAGGTAAATGGTTTTGATTGTGATTTAAGTGAGACCGACCCCCCCCCCATGGAGCTCGGTTTGGTTTTGGTTCATGCTCGGATTGAGCTGGCCGAGACCCTAGAGGTCTCGGATGGGACCCACGCTATTCGTGGTGATGTCTTGACTCGGGTTCGACTTGGTAAGTTGACCCGGATTGCATGATATACTTGATGTTCTGGTTTCTGATATTCTTTTTGTTATTATTATTGTTGTTGTTGTGGTATATTGTTATAGATACTTTGGGCATTGGTTACATTATTATTGTTGCTTGGGAATCGAGAAGAAAGGTAAGATGATTTTCATTGTGGAGTTGTGTTGACGAGTATGGATTTTGGGACCGATTGTGAGACGGTCAATTAGATGACGGAGATAGGTTAGTCGGGTGCCGTAGTCGGACCTTAATGTTGTAGCACATGGATTTGGGATTGATTTGGACGGAGTTGTTTATTTATTCATGACTTGGTTATTATTATTCGTGGACTTGGACTATGAGCCGAGAGTAATGACTCGGACATGTGACCAAATTCTTACGACTCGATAAATATTTAAAATCAAACATTAATAATAATACTCGTAATAATATAATTGATAATATAATCGTTTATATACGTATATATACGTGATAAACGTACATACATACATACATACATATATATATATATATATATATATATATATATATATATATATATATATATATATAAATATATAAATGCGTATATTAATAATAAAACGATCACGAGTAAACGTTATAATAATATAACGATAATTATTGTACTATGCGAATAGTGCGATAAATGTCGAAGTATTATTATAAATGATAACTATAAATAATGCCGAGAATTAATATGTCGGGTGAGTAATAAATAAAAACATGATGACTTTTATAAATTTGGAAAACTTATCGAGTTATACGAGTTGTGGTTACTTAAGTCCAAGTGGGCTTTATTATGTGATTTTTGTGTTGTCACGGATATATGACAATTAATATAAACATTTTCTATAACTACGTAACTTATTTAATCTACGGGTTAAATCGAGTTATTTGGCTATATAAAATGAGTATATTAATGGGCATCGTATCCCACAATGCCCATAGATTGTGGTACATGTATTAGGATAATAAATTACTATATATCTCGTGGAATTGGCTAAATTGACGAATTTGACAAATTGGACGATATATATAGGGAATTTATTGGACTACGATATATACCATATAGTATTCTTTGTGCAATGTGATTTAGGTTGAGTATAATCTTGGAGCAATATATTACATAAATAAATATGGGGATTACCAAATCGACGGATTTGATAAACTTCGGTGATTTATTTAAATAATATATTGGGCTAATATTAGACCTATAGATGGTTTATTATTTCTATTTGTTGTGGCTTCTTGGTTTGAGTTGTGTCGACCCACCACCCATATGGATACCAAACATCAAATTTAAAATTAATATATGAAGATAATTCGAAAAATGGATATTTTTGGAAAGTTAAATGGAATACGTTCAGGAATGGGAATATTTGATTTTGAGGAATTGATTCTGAACGAGTTTGATATTGTTAGGAAGTGCCGAGTCTGTAGTTGCTGTTACTTGAGTTTGCTTACGTCTTTCATCTATCTATTTCTTTTGAGGATTTGCTGGACTTGAGGTGAGTCATAGCCCCACTTTTACTCTTGAACTTTGTTTTCAATACTTGGGGTGAGAAACGTGCAAATGTTTTACGTGGACTATTATCGCTTTGTTTATTTTAAAACTTTCTATTGTTATAGAACTAGGTAGGGTTAAGCAAGGCCTAGTCCCGAACTAGGTAAGCTATTGATTTGGTTATAGAGCAAGGCCTAGTCCCGAACTAGGTAAGCTATTGGAATGGTTATAGAGCGAGGCCTAGACTTGAGCTAGGTAAGCTATTGATTGGATTGACTTGGGCTATAGCGTGCACCTATAGGGTTGATTTGATTTGGTTGGATTATTTTGGTTGGATTATTTTGGTTGGATGATTGAGGCCTAGTCTAGCTAGCAAGCATTTTGCGTATATGTCCACTATATTGAATTATGAATTTAAACCTATGATCTCACCAGCGAAAGCTGACTTTTAGCACGTTTTCTCAGGTAATTAAGTGATGCCCTTTGGATGCTTGGATTGGAGGCTTGGCTATGGCATCCGGTTATGGATCTATTTTCTAAAACTCTGATAAATAATTGTGGACCTACGTTTATTTCTTTGGGGCCTTACTTTGGATAATTCTTGGGATAAATGTAAACTTTAAAACCCGTTTTGGTTGTGTTTTTCTTATGTTTACTTTATCTCGTTCTTTCTTGACTTTGAATGGATACCAATCCCCGTAGCACCCCGAAAGCTTGTTGAGTCTTCCGCTGTATCAAATTTTGGGGGTGTTACAGATTGGTATCAGAGCCAAGGTTATAGAGAACTAGGTAAATAGACACCTAAACTATAACCGATTTTTATAGAAAACGATCCTCGACCATTGCCCGCCAGCCCGCCAAGCCGAAGCATCATTGTTTATATTGAGGTATATTGAGATGATTATTGGATATGGAATTCTTGAGATGATTTGAGGATTTGAGGTTTATTGATTTAGTGATATGATGGCGTTTTGAGGAATTATATGCGTTTTGAGGAATTATATGGCTTAATTGTTTTACGAATGATTTTAGTAATGCGGTATTTTAAATCTTTCTTGATTATATATGATTGGGAATTATATGATGATTTTGATATGGTATTTTGAGTTCGCGGTTTAGTTGTTTTGAAACACTTACACCTACCCTACGTCGTTGTCACAAATCATAGCCTCCTTTGCACGTGTTGTTATTTAGAATTTTTATTGCTAGTACGCATCGCCCATCATCGATCACTATGGCCCCTGATGAACCATACGTGATGGTCATACGTTCAGCCACTAGTTTATCGTCCCATTGTCGCCCTAAGTCACCGATTTTATCACCTCGTGGTTCACCTTCTCATAGATGACGATTGATGGAGTACCCCTCCGACGAGGAGTATGAGGAGGAGTACGAGGGTGAGCAGAATGATAACCCTCAAGATGAGGAAGAGAATGATAACCCTCAAGATGAGGAAGAGAATGATGACCCTCAGGATGAGGAAGAGGATGATCCTCAAGAGTAGGAGATGTCTGATGATGATGGGTCGCTAGCACATTCAGCTCATTCTGCGAAGCCCGATTCCTCGATACATCCGTTAGAGCCGGTTTCACCTGATCATCCATTTTTGTTTGAGTTGCCACCTGGTAGTCCCGTTGCGTCGGATGCACCTTCTAAGGTTTCTGCTGAGCATATAGAGTTAGGTAAGACTGGTAGGATGTGGGCTCAGATTACTGCACAGGGCGAGAGGATTGCTGAGTTTGTTGCTGAGTTGAGCGTTGATTTGACTACTGTCATGGGCAGGACGACAGCGACTAGGAGAGGTATGATAGAGATACATGAGAAGATAGAGATTCTGCAAAGAGGTTTCCTCATGGCTCGCGAGGCAGATCGCAAGCTATGGCAGAGGAACACGGAGTTAGAGAAGGAGGTTGCAGACCTCAAGAGGGATAGTGATACTCACAGTGTCGAGTTGGAATCATTATGGAGAGAATTGGATAATTTGAAATCACAGTTGAGGAGTCTACGCCAGCATCATGGCTATATCGATTTGGATTTGTGTTGTTGTTATGTTGCTTCCTAAGCAAGGGAGTACCTGGTTAGGAGAGCTGGTTATTCTATCTCTGAAGTCATGTTATTCGGAATGTATGTTCGCCTTGTATGGAATGATTAGTATTTATTGTGTCTTTTGGCATTTTGGAGCGAAGTATCGATTGCTACTTGTATGGGCGATGGTGATCTCGTATAATATTCTATGGTTTTTGGCGTACACGGGGAATTGTGTTCCTATCTGCATGGTTGATATTGTGTTGGTATTATGTTTGTATTTCGACTTTAACCAATCAGATTCTTGTTGAATATTATGGTACGTGTTATCGGAGATTTATGAATCTTGTATTGTGACTTCGATCAATGGCTGTACGACGAAACACTATTAGAGCTACCAGAACTGGTCCTGCAGCGACCACCCCTGGTCGCCGAGGACGCCGTCCTACTCGAAATGTTGAAACCCCTACTCCTGATAACCTGGACACTAATAACCTCAACAACAGGAATCAAAATGTTTATGTTCAGGGAGACAATAATCATGTTCCACTTAACGCACCTACTATGGATCAAGCAATGATCAATCAACTTGTGGAGCAACAAGTTGCTGAGCTACTAGCTGAGTCAAATCATTCCAACAATTCTGCTGGAACATTTCCACCTGTTCGTGCTAATGGATGTAACTACAAGGAGTTTAAAATTTGTGGACCCGTTGAGTTTGGTGGAACTGAAGGAGTGGTCTACTTGGTCTGGTGGATGGAGAAGACTAAGTCAGTGTTTAATGTCAGTGGTTGTGCGGAGAATGCGAAGGTAAAGTTTGCTTCTTTTACTTTTAAGGATGAAGCTTTAACCTGGTGGAACAATTACCGAAATTCGGTTGGGAGTGATGTGTCCTATGCTATGACTTGGGAGCAATTTAAGTCTTTGCTGATTCAGACTTACTGTCCAAGGAATGAGATTAAGAAACTGGAGATTGAGTTCTGGAACCATAAGGTGAAAGGTACCGATATGGCAACTTACAATCGCCGTTATCGAGAGTTAGCCTTACTTTGTCCCGATATGGTTAGGACCGAGACTCAAAGGATTGAGAGGTATACCGATGGGTTGCCGGTAGCTACAAGGAACGATGTAATTTCTGCTAAGCCTGCAAACATTCATGAGGCTATCACTATTGCTCAACAATTGATGGACTCGTTGGCATTGGAAGAAGCTGAGAAAGACAAGAATGGAAAGAAGAAGAGGGAAAATCACTCTAAGGGTAATGATCATCGAAACAAGCGACAAACAATTACTAGAGCTTATGCTATGGGAGATGGAGACAAGAAGAACTACAATGGAGATGCACCCAAGTGTAACCGGTGTTATAAGCATCATTCTGGATGATGTACTGTGATGTGCAAGAATTGCTCTAGGATGGGACACATAGCTAAGGATTGTAGAGCTCAACCACTTGCTATGGTTCAAGCTACTCCTGAAACTATGAGTAAGGCAAATGTTACTTGTTATGGATGTGGAAAGAAGGGACATTACAGGAATGAGTGTAGGGAATCGTGAAACCGAGGAAATCAAGGATCGGGTGGTAATGGGTACAATAATGGAAACCGTGGAGCTAGAGGAAACCGTGGACGACAAGATAATAGGGACCAACGTGTGGAAGCTGGAACTGCTCATGGAAGAGTGTATGCACTTGGGAACAAGAGAGGAGAAGATCTGAACGTCGTTACTGGTACGTTCCTTCTCAATAATCGTTATGCTTCCATACTATTTGATACTGGTGCCGATAAGAGTTTTGTGTCCACTACGTTTGCACCCTTACTAGAGAAACCCCCGATGGCCTTAGGAATTGGTTATGATGTAGAGTTATCTAATGGAGACATAGAAAGGATTAGGACTATCATTCGCGGTTGCACGTTAAACTTTCTGAATCGTCCTTTCAACATAGATCTTCTATCCGTCACGTTAGGAAGTTTTGATGTCATTATTGGTATGGATTGGTTGTCGAAGTATCGTGCTCATATACTTTGCGATGAGAAGATTGTGCGTGTGCCTTACGGCAAGGAGATTCTGAACATACCAAGAGATCGAAAAGAATTGAGAGGCCCATCTAGATTAGCGGTCATATCTTGCACTAAATTACCGAAGCTAATGGAAAAAGGATATTGCCTTTTCTTAGCTCAAATTTCTGAGAAAGGAGGGAAGGAGAAGAAGGAAAGGTGCATTGGAGACGTGCCTATAGTTCGTGATTTTTCGGATGTGTTTTCCGATGATTTTCTGGGAATTCCGCCTACTAGACAAGTAGAGTTTCAGATTGAGTTGATACCTGGTGCTACACCCGTGGCACGAGCGCCTTATCGTCTTGCACCTACTGAATTGGAAGAGTTGTCGAAACAATTAGCGGAGTTAGCCGAAAAAGGGATTTATAAGACCAAGTTCTTCGCCTTGGGGAACCCGGTCTTATTTGAGAAGAAGAAGGATGGATCGTTTCGTATGTGAATTGATTATCGAGAGTTGAACAAGCTAACGGTGAAGAATAGATACCCGTTACCGAGGATCGACGATTTGTTCGATCAGCTTCAAGGATTGAGTGTGTATTCGAAGATCGATCTGAGATCGGAATATCATCAGCTTCGAGTTCGTGAGGAAGATATTCCGAAAACGGCTTTCAGAACCCGTTACGGGCATTACGAGTTTCAGGTGATGCCGTTTGGGTCGACTAACGCACCGGCGGTATTCATGGACCTCATGAATCAGGTGTGTAAGCCTTACTTAGATAAATTCGTGATTGTGTTCATCGACGATATCCTAATTTATTCGAAGAGTGAGAAGGAGCATGAGGAGCATCTAAGACTTATCTTAGAATTGCTCAGGAAGGAGAAACTATATGTCAAGTTTTCTAAATGTGAATTTTGGATTCCGACGGTTCAATTTCTGGGTCATGTGATTGATAGGCAAGGAGTTCATGTAGATCCTGCTAAGATTGAAGCGATTAAAGATTGGGCTGCACCGACAACCCCAACAGAAGTTCGTCAATTTTTGGGATTAGCCAGTTATTACCGAAGATTCATTGAGGGATTTTCGAAGATAGCAAAACCGTTGACCAAATTGACTCAAAAGAGTGTTAAATACGAATGGGGAGATAAGGAAGAGGAAGCATTTCAATTACTTAAGGAAATGTTGTGTAGTGCACCTATCTTAGCGTTACCTGAAGGTAATGAGGACTTTGTCGTCTATTGTGACGCTTCGCATAAAGGTTTAGGAGCTGTGTTAATGCAGCGAGAGAAGGTGATAGCTTATGCTTTCCGACAGCTCAAGAAGCACGAGAAGAACTACACCACTCAAGATTTGGAATTAGGTGCTGTGGTTTTTGCCTTGAGGATATGGAGACATTATTTGTATGGTACCAAATGTGTTGTATTCACGGATCACAAAAGTCTACAACACATCTTGAATCAAAAAGAGCTCAACAGGAGACAACGATGTTGGATTGAGTTGCTAAGCGATGATGATTGTGAAATTCGTTACCATCCTGGTAAAGCAAACGTTGTTGCTGATGCTCTTAGTCGAAAGGAGAGAATTCCACCGTTACGAGTTAGGTCATTAGGAATGACTATCGTATCGCCATTACCGTCTCAAATATTAGAAGCTCAAACGGAAGCGTTGAAAGCAGAAAATCGACCTGCTGAGAACATATGATGGCAGCAAATGAGAAAGAATTTGTTAAGCGTTCTGATGGAGTACTATGTTTTGGAGAGCGAAGTTGGGTACCTTTGTATGGAGGAATTCGAGAGTTGATTATGCACGAGTCGCATAAGTCAAGATACTCTATTCATCCTGGGTCTGACAAGATGTACCAAGATTTGAAAAAGTTATATTGGTGGCCAAATATGAAGGCGGATATAGCATTATACGTTAGTAAGTGTTTGACTTGCTCTAAGGTTAAGGCCGAACATCAAAGACCGTCTGGATTATTGACGCAGCCAGAACTCCCGGTTTGGAAATGGGAGCGGATTACGATGGACCTTATTACCAAATTACCAAAGACAGCTAGCGGTTGTGACGCTATATGGGTCATTGTGGATCGATTGACTAAGTCTGCTCATTTCCTGGCGATTAGTGAAGATGATAGTGTTGACAAACTTGCGAGGTTGTATGTGAAGGAGATTGTTTCTCGTCATGGAGTTTCGATATCGATTATTTCTGATCGCGACAGCCGCTTTACGTCAGCGTTGTGGCAATCACTTCAAACCGCTTTGGGGACGAGACTTGATATGAGTACTGCATATCACCCCCAAACCGATGGTCAAAATGAGAGAACCATTCAAACTTTGGAGGATATGCTTCATGCATGCATCATAGACTTTGGTAAAGGCTGGGAGAAATATCTACCCCTTGCGGAGTTCTCCTATAACAATAGCTACCACACAAGTCTTAAAGCTGCACCGTTTGAAGCTTTATATGGCCGAAAATGTCGTTCGCCTATTGGTTGGGCTGAAGTTGGAGATAGCCAACTCACAGGCCCTAAGCTTATTTTGGAGACTACTGAGAAAGTGACGCAAATTCGAGATCGATTACAAGTAGCTAGAGATAGACAGAAAAGTTACGCCGATCAGAGACGTAAACCCCTAGAGTTCCAGGTTGGAGACTAAGTGATGCTGAAAGTCTCGCCTTGGAAGGGTGTGATATGCTTCGGGAAACGTGGGAAACTCAACCCCCGCTACATTGGACCATTTCTCATTTTGGAAAGAATTGGGCCCGTGGCTTATCGGTTGAAACTACCACAGGAACTGAGTAAAGTTCATGATGTGTTTCATGTTAGCAATTTGAAGAAGTGTCTTTCGGATGAAACACCGGTTATACCAATTAAGGATATTCGTGTCGATGAGAGTTTGAATTTTGTGGAGGAGCCGATTGAGATATTGGATAGAGAGATTAAACGACTTAAGAGAAGTCGTATTCCACTCAACAAAGTTTGTTGGAATTCGCGGCATGGACCGGAATTCACGTGGGAACGTGAGGATGAGTTTCGAAAGAGATATCCGAAGCTTTTTACTTCATAGATGGGTTGTTCCAAGTGAAACCCGGGACGGGTTTCTTCTGAGGCTGGGAGGATGTGACAACTGGCAAATTAGGGAGCCATTTTGAAAACCCACATTACTTTAAAATTTATAATTTCGGAATATTTGAAAAGTTATTCGTGATGAGATTTGTAAACGTTGGAATGTGATTTTAAACCGTACGTTATTTATGGAAATTGGATTTTTATTTATTGGTTTGGTTTTGGTTTATTCGCGGTGATTTATTTTTGAGATGATTATTTGGCACTACATTGACTCCGGCACTAGGATAACCAAACAAATTTAAATATTTGAATTTACGGTTTGGGTTATATAGTTATGGAACGTATCTTGGAATTTTAATTATTGGGAACGAGATTGGTTTGAGAATGTTGAGATATTTTGAAAGGTTTTCGGGTTTGGTCATTGTGTTTATTTAATTGGCCATCTATCCCCACACCAATACTATTAGTATTATTATTATTGTTATTTTAAAGAAAGAAATAAAAAGAGTATATTACAACTCGTCCTTGTAGTTCTTCTTGGCACAAACAAAACACAACCATACACACACCTTTACCTCTCTCTCTCTCTCATCTATCTCTCCCTCACCTTTCATTCAACCCTAGCCGCCACCCCCTTGGGCCGGCCACCACCACGACACCGCCGCCTTCCACCACCTAAAAACACATCAAAGATTACCTCCATCATTAGATCTATTAGACCCACTTTCTCACGCGCTGAATTTGTGATGTGTAGAGCCTTTTCGTGACCTTTTCTTGTGTTTTTAAAGGTAAGACGAGCCACATGAGTATTGTGACTCATTTGGCAAGAAAATCGTGACTTGTGAAATCACGGGGTTTTGATTAAAAAGGAACTATATATGGGTTTTGGTATAAAACATGATTTAATATAAGTTTGGTATCCGGGTTTGCTTGTTTTGTGTGTGGTCGAGACTCATCCGAGAGCTTTTGCTCTCGGCTTGTATATTTTCAGGCTTATGAACTTGTCACTTTTCTGGTTTTGAAAGGATGGTTATGAGGATGTTTGGTCATGTATTTTAGTTATTTGGTTTGGCCTTGGTAAAAGGTAAATGGTTTTGGTTGTGATTTAAGTGAGACCGACCCCCCCGCCCCATGGAGCTCGGTTTGGATTTGGTTCATGCTCGGATTGAGCTGGCCGAGACCCTAGAGGTCTCGGGTGGGACCCACGCGATTCGTGGTGATGTCTTGACTCGGGTTCGACTTGGTAAGTTGACCCGGATTGCATGATATACTTGATGTTCTGGTTTCCTGATATTCTTTTTGTTGCTATTATTGTTGTTGTTGTGGTATATTGTTATTGATACTTTGGGCATTGGTTACATTATTATTGTTGCTTGGGAATCGAGAAGAAAGGTAAGATGATTTTCATTGTGGAGTTGTGTTGACGAGTATGGATTTGGGGACCGATTGTGAGACGGTCAATTAGATGACGGAGATAGGTTAGTCGGGTGCCGTAGTCGGACCCTAATATTGTAGCACGTGGATTTGGGATTGATTTGGACGGAGTTGTTTATTTATTCATGACTTGGTTATTATTATTTGTGGACTTGGACTATGAGCCGAGAGTAATGACTCGGACATGTGACCAAATTCTTATGACTCGATAAATATTTAAAATCAAACATTAATAATAATATTCGTAATAATATTATTGATAATATAATCGTTTATATACGTATATATACGTGATAAACGTACATATATACATACATATATATATATATATATATATATATATATATATATATATATATATATATATATATATATATATATATATATATATAAATGCGTATATTAATAATAAAATGTTCACGAGTAAACGTTATAATAATATAACGATAATTATTGTACTATGCGAATAGTGCAATAAATGTCGAAATATTATTATAAATGATAACTATAAATAATACCGAGAATTAATATGTCTGGTGAGTAATAAATAAAAACATGATGACTTTTATAAATTTGGAAAACTTATCGAGTTCTACGAGTTGTGGTTACTTAAGTCGAAGTGGGCTTTATTATGTGACTTTTGTGTTGTCACGGATATATAACGATTAATATAAACATTTTCTATAACTACGTAACTTATTTAATAGACGGGTTAAATCGAGTTATTTGGCTATATAAAATGAGTATATTAATGGGTATCGTATCCCACAACGCCCATAGATTGTGGTACATGTATTAGAATAATAAATTACTATATATCTCGTGGAATTGGCTAAATTGACGAATTTGGCAAATTGGACGATATATATAGGGAATTTATTGGACTACGATATATACCATATAGTATTCTTTGTGCAATGTGATTTAGGTTGGGTATAATCTTGGAGCGATATATTACGTAAATAAATATGGCGATTACCAAATCGACGGATTTGATAAACTTCGATGATTTATTTAAATAATATATTGGGCTAATATTAGACCTATAGATGGTTTATTATTTCTATTTGTTGTGGCTTCTTGGTTTGAGTTGTGTCGACGCACCACCCATATGGATATCAAACGTCAAATTTCAAATTAATATATGAAGATAATTCGAGAAATGGATATTTTTGGAAAGTTAAATGGAATACGTTCAGGAATGGGAATATTTGATTTTGAGGAATTCATTCTGAACGAGTTTTATATTGTTAGGAAGTGCCGAGTCTGTAGTTGCCGTTACTTGAGTTTGCTTACGTCTTTCATCTATCAATTTCTTTTGAGGATTTACTGGACTTGAGGTGAGTCATAGCCCCACTTTTACTCTTGAACTTTGTTTTCAATACTTGGGGTGAGAAACGTGCAAATGTTTTACGTGGACTATTATCACTTTGTTTATTTTAAAACTTGCTATACTTATAGAACTAGGTAGGATTAAGCGAGGCCTATTCCCGAACTAGGTAAGCTATTGATTTGGTTATAGAGCGAGGCCTAGTCCCGAACTAGGTTAGCTATTGGAATGGTTATAGAGCGAGGCCTAGACTTGAGCTAGGTAAGCTATTGATTGGATTGATTTGGGCTATAGCGTGCACCTATAGGGTTGATTTGATTTGGTTGGATTATTTTGGTTGGATGATTGAGGCCTAGTCTAGCTAGCAAGCGTTTTGCGTATATGTCCACTATATTGAATTATGAATTTAAACGTATGATCTCACCAGCGAAAGCTGACTTTTAGCATGTTTTCTCAGGTAATTAAGTGATGCCCTTTGGATGCTTGGATTGGAAGCTTGGCTATGGCACCCGGTTATGGATCTATTTTCTAAAACTCTGATAAATAATTGTGGACCTACGTTTATTTCTTTTGGGCCTTACTTTGGATAATTCTTGGGATAAATGTAAACTTTAAAACCCGTTTTGGTTGTGTTTATCTTATGTTTACTTTAACTCGTTCTTTCATGACTTTGAATGGATACCAATCCCCGTAGCACCCCGAAAGCTTGTTGAGTCTTCCGCTGTATCAAATTTTGGGGGTGTTACACTTATCGGGTTCGGGTTCGGGTCGGGTCAACACGACCCCACTAACACTCCTAGCTACAACAACAACAACAAACATGTTAGCAAGAGAAGTGTTGATCATCAGTGGAATCAAAGAGAGATCTTAATGATCGCCCCTTCGGGAGATCGTTAGAAATAGAAGTAACAATCATTTTATATGTTATTGAGTCTTGTAATAATGTTATAATAGTCTAGTATTCTAGTTAAGGGTAAACGGGATTGGCTTAATCTAATATTGTATAAGGTTATGTCTAGTTTATCAGAAAAGTCCAAGCCCGGCCCATCTCTCTTATCATAACTATAAAAGACACCTTATTCTTCATTTGTAAGGTGTGCTTGAAGGTGTATGTGTGTGTTTTTTTCATAAGATAATAAAAGTTCTCTTTCTCTTCCTCTCTCTACTATACCATTCGACATACATATTGACATATTGTCCATCAAGTCACCATACGAGCTGAATATATAGAGTGATAGAGTTGATATATCTTAGGTCTTACAAGTGGTATCAATCGCCTAACAATGATTTAGGAGTAGTTTGTGTTTTGTTTTGAAGGTTTATGGTATTCTATTGGATTTCTTTGATTCTCACCTTTGTGGTATTAAAGTTAGTCTTATTATTGGCTTTCTTTGATTCTCACCTATTGACAATATTGCCTTAACAAATGACAATATTGCCTTAACGAATGGCAATATTGACTCATGTTTGGCGTTCGCCCATCTTATAAGTGAGCATCCCAACCCAACCATTTTTTACCTTTACCCTGCCACTCACCCCGCCACCCACCCATGTTTGTGCGGTTCTTTCTGTGTTTTGGCAAGAAGTCAAGAAGGATAGTTTGTGATCTTTCTCACTATTAGGTATCAATTCAAGAAGCAATGTCCAACCCAAATCAACCCAATCACCAATTAATAGGTCAAAACTACTGCCTATACTTCTGATATACATTATTTGTAGATATATGAGATAATGGAAAATTAAACTTGAAATCGACTATCTTGAAACACTATTAGACTGTAGCTAATCGTTTAAGGCTTAGTTCACGTTACTCTTGTTACATCCCTTCAACCTTCATGGTTTCTATGAATAACCAAGGCACATATGAGCCTTTTGTGGCTATGTACATCTAGGTGTCTGAATGAGAACTATTCTTCCTGGTACTTGTTTGCATCTTTTTTGTTTTGGTTATCATCAATCTTTACTGTGATATTTCTACATGCATTCAGACACATTAATTATTAGTAAAATACCAAAAAGAAAATAGATTATAGGTTAGCCCGCTAATATTGACAACATTAACCCAAGTATCAGTTGCATATTTTCATATCATTTCATACTAAGTAAAATGCAGAAACCAAAGTCAAGTACCCAATCACTTTCGAACTAAATAATTAGTACTCAATCACTTTCTATCGTAAACATATTAGCAACCCAGCACATTCACACATAATAAGTTCCATTGTATGTTAAAACAGGAGAGCAAGCTCTGCAAGTACACTGTAAGATATAGATCAGCATACCTATCTTCTTAGTTAAATGTAACTATAAAACCAAGGATTGTAGACGCTAATGATATCCATGTGACATTTTAAGCATTATTACTAAGTTCAATTGCCTAGAACTTGCTGCACTCTCATACTCTCAACGGAAACCTATAGCTTACCCGCAGAATTAAATATAAGCATGTAGGACATGAACAGAACCTAAACCACAGATTCTAATTAACAACCAAATTATTCTCTAAAATTCCTTAACATTTATGTTGTCTCTCTTTAATTGTCGAAATCTTCATATCTTTTTTTAACCAGAAGATTTACATGTACTAACATCCTTTGCCCACCCGCCGTAAAAATATACAATACAGTTACTGAATACGTAATAATTAGTTATAACGGTCTCAAGATAAGATCATGGATATCAGTATATAAAAAAGATCGATAACAAAGATATACATATATACATTTAATATTGGGTTCAAGACCTGAAAGTCTATTAACAAACCTAACAGACGCAAATTTGTTACACAAACAAGAGAAAATTAAATAAAATTTATCAAAACCGTACAGAATAGATTATTTTCTAAGGAAGTTTAATTTTTATTCATTACACAGAACTAAACAATGAAGTTTGGGTTATGCAAAAGCATGGGGAATCTTGGGATAACACCAAACTCATAATTAGACGACGGCACAAAAGCATCTGTCTATCAATTTCATCATGCTCGTCATCATATGACTTTTCTTGTATCTTCTGCTTCTCTATTTTCTCTATAAATACTTTTGACTGATCTTCAAGTTCCTCCTGCTTGTCCTTTATTAGAAGCAAACGCGTCAAACGCTCTCTAATGACCTCCACATCAAACCCATTATATTATTAATGCATGGTATTTATTAACTAATTGCTTGAAGGTGGACCTTGAGGGGAGTTTGGAATGCCAAAGTAAAATGACTCCATATAGTTAAGGAGATGACGAGAACATATCATAACAGCATATATGGTTAAGGATAGCTTTTCATACACTGAAAACGACGATGTAGATTTATCATCATTGGAGGTCGTCTGTTTCTCACAATCTACTAAACCAGACTTCGAGGGCCGTGAAGGTTCTTGCGAGCTGGAAGATACTGCCATCCTGGATCTTCCCTTAGCCGCAACCTGATTCTTTGGCCTCCCTCTTCTCCCATTACAAGATTTCATGTAAAAGATTTCTTCCCCGAAAGCATGGACAGTTCTAGAATCTTTTAAATCTTCTGGCTAATTAACAAAAACCAAAAAAAACTAGTGTGTATACTCTCCTTCACCAAGAACCACTCAAAAAAAGCAAAAGTAAAAAATAAAATGAGTCAAGTACAGTAAAGAATCATACGTCGTCCAGTTTTTTGTTAAACAATTTGGTAAAACTTGGTGAAGATAAGGATTTCCGATCATCTTGCTTTTGGCCACGTGAAACACCTACATGAATGAAATTGATATAAATGGATGCAGATAGAAACAGATAATGATAAATATATGCGTGCGTTAAGTGCATGTTACTATCCCTCCCAGCATTTACAATGACTGGCCATTTTATACACAGTATGCAGAACACAAAAAGAAAAATATTTTCAACACATTCACCTTGCAACATCGCACTTTTGTATCTTAAGAGCATATTTTCAACATACTTTTAACAGTAATCACGAGCACTATAAATTAGTAGTAACACTTAAGAGGGTGTTTCCATGCATGAACACTCGTCATTTAAAAGAATCACAGTTACCATGTCAGGATTATATTATTCGAAAAACAATGAACAATGATGCACCCTTTTTTAGTCACCTGCATTGTGATAAAGATTCTAAGTTAGCATGACATGATCAAAAATTGAAAGACTAGACTAAAAATCTGAGGATTAAGAAATTAAAAGACTCACATATGATTCAGGAGGCCTTGTTTCTTCGAACAGGTAAAATGAAACTGTTGCCATTAGGGTTTGCTATGACTTGTGCGGCGCCTCTTGGACAAAAAGCCTGACATGACAACCGAGAATGCGAGGATTTTATAATTGTGTGATTAGGTTAAATGTCTATAGTTTAGCCCTTATTCTTTCCATCTTTCCAAATCTAACCCTTCTCCTTGTTTGTTATGTTTATTTTAGAACTCGATGCTACTTTAAGGATACATATTTAGAAGGAAATTTCGCCAAAAATCTAATTTCTAATTTAGAGGAAAGAGTTCTATGACTTTTGTCCCTCAACAAATTGTACTGGCAGAAAATAAGGTACGTGATATATATGTTGGATTGTTTGGCCGTTATGCCTTTCGTGGCGGTTCTCGTGTATATTATATTTATTTTTTTGATAATAACAACAAAATGCGGCAAAAAAAGCCTATGATCGAAATGATAAATCGAGTATTGTTACCTAGAGATATGATGAAGGATTTATAAGGTTTTAGAGTGTTGAATGTTGGGCTTTAATGTGTGGGTGGGAGCAATTTGAGTTTTGGGTGGGGGGCATTTAAAAAAAAAAAAAAAAAAAAAAAAACTCAAATCGAAGAATAAAATACACTAAAATCTCATGTTGAATTGGTCTGGCCTTGGAGGGCACCGCCCCTCATATCTTAACCATGCATCAGCCCCTGAGCGTGCTTTCGTAGTAAGTTTTTTTCAGAATATTCACACGTAAACTAAGAACAAAAGTTATCCTCTCCGTTTACTTTATATAACCGATATACTATATATACTTATAAGCAAGTAAGTGAACTTAGAAACATTGAAGCGAGTGTCAGCATTAGAAATGGTGTAGCCATGCTTTGAGTTGAGCTTTCTACAATATGCCATAAAACAACAATATACCTATAGAGATAGTGACATGAATACAAACAGCAAAGTAAATTTCTTGAGGTTTAAAAAGAAAAACTGTCAAAAGGATCACACACAAGAACTCGTGGTCAATTTGGTGAAACTGATAGTTGGAGCTTGAGAGGACGTTCCTGAGTATTGCATTGTGTGAAGTGATTCTGTTAGTAATTTCGGGTCTTGATAATCAAAGATTTCCGGATAAATTCTTGAATCGTGTAAAAGTTCACTTTCTTGATACAATATTTCGACCCTATTTGTGCCTTGGGTTACACGAAATTTGTATAGAGATAAGACAAGAATTAACACTCAAATTCTGGACACAAGAAAGAGAGCAAAAATATAAAGAATTTGTATGTGTTGTTGATATGAATCTATGTTCATATGGAAGACCAAATCATGTTTACATATATATATATAAACATATTGGTGGTTGTTGGAAAAATTGAGACTCTTGGTGAAAAGTCACATCCTTTTGTAATAGTCACAAAACTTCATTTAAATCTGTCCAGCTAGAGTTTTGTAACAACCAAAAACTGTCGCTAACTGCCATCATTAAAGACAAGTGTATATGGATACCTAGTGACCACGAAATTCTGTCACTATATGGACTTACATTAACAACCTTTACCATTAATTGTACCTGAAATCAAGTTATTAGTTTATACAAGCGTGCACTCCGCACCTCCAAACTCGTATTATAACTTAACTTGAAATCCATTTGGTCCCGGGTAAATCACCATTACACATAAAATGATTGATGACACTAAAATCACCAACAATCCTCCCCCATTTTAGTGTAATCCTTGATTACCCAAATAATCAAAACAAATCAAACTCATGCATAAATGAAAATGTCTTTCGATTGAATTTTCATCTTAGTATACTACACATTCCAAATATTCGAGAATCGGGGTGTCTTAACGATTGAACCCGTCAACCCATTTGAATACATGAAGATAATATACACATAAGTTCATTTTCTCTAATGTTTATACTTGACGCTTTACAAGCCCTGCGTCCATATCCATTCATGAGCATATAGGAAGCCAAGTCCAAGCTTCTTGAAGCAGCAAACCTTCATACTCATATAGGTAGTTTCTTTTAATCATGCCCTGCTTGTACTTTTTCAAAAGAACTATTAAGAAGATAAACTTCAACCTCTTTATCTTGCAGGTCCGAACACATTCCTTGGGATAGTAAAGCATGTGTTCCAATCTCTAAATGTGAACTTTCCGCATTGAATTCAGCTTCTAACATTGTATTAGAAGGGAATTGGGTGTCTCACCATTAGAAAATTAAACGGACTTTTATTTCATCCCTATTCCGACTTTGTGCACTAAGTCTCTTGTAAACCACTTTGTCAAGTAGTAAGCTATTGATATCCTTTGGTATAACAAGCATTAAACATGGTAGTATTGACTTATGAATATAAACGTATATTCATTAACAAGCATTTCAACCATACACTTAACTCACTTGAGATGATTTGAATAAGGCTTATTGTGATAGGTTAGTCTATGAAAGTTACGTTGTAGTCAAACCCGATAGCCAAATTAAGTTTTTTATGATGTAGTTATGGAAAGTATCATGTGTCTCATGTATAACAAAATAGACTTAAGGCACTAAACTTGTCATATGGTAAAGGAGTTATAATTGTGATGTGGCCAATTATGAATGATTAGAACTTGAGTGGCCAATCTTGCCCAATGACCAAACTACTTTATGTGACTAAATAAATATCTTGGGGGTAGTGAATTCTAGAAAATAAGAGAGGAGTTGGGAGGTGTTTGTGGGTGTTGGTTTTAGAGAGAAAAGGATGGAAGGAGATGCAGGTTGATGGTTGATCCATGAAGGGTTTAAGGTTTCAAAGCAAAGGTTAAGTTCATAGCAACAATTACCCACAAGTAAGTAAACTATATCTTGTGTTTATAATGATTATAAGTTGGATTCATAGAGATGATGATGGGTTTTGGTAAAACCCTTGTTGGATAGTCTTAGTTTCATAATGAAATAAGTATTTTTACGATTTGAGTAGGAATCAATATAGATAATTAAGGTTTAGCAAGTGAGAAAGATAATTATGGAAGATGATGATGATGATATGGTGGTTAGCTTGGATGATCAAAGTAAGTAACTATGATTATTATATGTTAATATGAATGTTCTCATGTTATGTGTTATTTAATGAGTTTATAGGATTATGCCTTGGATTATTATGTTGAATTAGTAGGAAGTTTGTTAATGAGTAAGGGACGAGAAATGGATCATGGTTTGGAAGGATTAAAGTATGTTTTTGTTGTAATGTGTTTAAAGTTATTATGTTATGTACTATAATTAAGATGTTGTTATGCAAATGGATATGAGATTGGATACTCATGAGTTAAATGGTTAAAGATGTTCACGATGCACGTATGTGTGAACTGAAGTATTACTCATGTATTAATCTAGTTGGTTACTAAGCGGAAGCTTACATTTTAGTGTTCAATGTTTTGTAGGTTAAGTGTGTTGGAGATGCTATAGTTTCGATTAATGCTTAAGAGTTGGAATAGCGGATCTTGAAGGTAGAAATGCATTTTAGGAGCTTAGTATAGAATACCGAGCTCAAGGTCAAAGTTATACCCCCATTGGTCTTTTATTCGTTTTTAAAGTGCAGTCGAGTGTCAAGTGGTGTCCTGGTCGGTAATGGTAAAGCATAGTTAACGGGTGGTTGTATAAATGTTTTTATGTATTTTTAGTTAAGGATAAAGGGGTGTTTCGTATAAGTGTAACTATGCCCATTTTGGGTTGCAAACTGGTCAAATGGTTATGAAAATGATCTAATATTTAATGATTTCTAGAAAGTCTCGTTAGTTGTCGAGTCTCGGAAATTGGTTTTTTTCCAGAATTAGAGCTATTATAGTTTTCTTTGTAAAAATCTGCAGACGGCATATGGCCATATGTAATTTCAGCATATGGGTATATGGCTGCCTCAGAGGTTTTGTATAAGGGTATATGACCATCATATGGCTATAAGGTTGCCTCAGAAAGTTTGGAAAGGGCATATGGGTTGAATATGGCCATATGAAATTTTTAGCATATGGCCATATGCTTGTGTCATAATATAAATGAGATATTTTCTAGTTTTTATCAAATTTCCAAATTTTGTATCTTTTGATTCGTCAGCGTCACGAGTTGTGCCACCCGTTGTTTTAAAGATAATGAAGTTTAGTTTCATTTAAAAATGGTTCCAAGGTCTATACATTATCAGATTTTAGTCAATGGTCAAAGGAAAATTGGAATATTCGTTAAAGTCAAGTCATTTCCACACAAAAAGTTTTAATGTCTGGTCAAACCCGGCACGGGGTGTAAACATGCTAAGGTAACTTTGGACGAGGAGGCTGGGTTTTCATGGAACAATATTGGCGTAGGTTCTATAACATTGTTCAGATATAGTATGTAGCATAAGTGATCGTTACTACATGAAATTTAGTTACCTTTTTGAAAATGTTAGTAGTGCATTATTATGACAAGGAACCGACATTGAAATTCGTTACATTTTTATGCAGACTACCATAAATATATTTGTTTTGCGAGGTTTAAAAAACAAGGGTATGTTTGGTGAAAATAGCGATAACAAGAAGCAGTAGTTGTTTGTTTTGATAAATTGTTTGATAAGATGAGTGCTAACACATGCAGTTTTTCTTAACATCTTCAATAAATTAACACCTTATTTTCTGCCATGAGTTCGTGCCAAATACATGGACCATCGTGCATAGATTCTCCCTCACAAGATCAGGCATCTTTGGGGGAGATTTTGCTTTGAGAAAAACACACACCATCTTGAATGTGTCAGTGGAAGAATCAAAACCAAGCCCACATGAGTCTCGAAACATAAAACCATCAAAAGTTAATGTAAAGGGTGGAAGCTCAGGACGATGTTTCTTCATAGGATGGATAGCAACCAACAAGTTTATAACTTGGTGATCATCTTGTAATATATAGAATAGTCCATTGAAATAACCTAGGAGTTGAACTCTGGTTACATTAACTTCGGAAAGCATCTTGTTGTACAGAAACTGAAATTTCAGAGTATTTTTTTGGCTTTTAGACATGATTAGCACTACCATCTTGTTTAAGTTGATCAATAATGTGGAAACAAAAGGTAATTTGTGTTTGTTTTGAGCAAGTAGGGTAAATTTCATGGCACATAATTGGTGTAGCTACATCAATAGGTCGTTTCGTGCGTTCTCGCTCACCATCAATGATGGCAAGATGATGATATTCAATGTATTTCCCACATTGTTTTAATACAAACTGGAAACTGAGATTATACCCTTTCTATGCCAAAATAAGTGTCCTCACGTTGCTATTTTGTTATGTTTAAAAATAAGTGTCAACTTTATATATCAACCAATTAAAAAAAAGTTTGGTGGCTAGATATGATATTTGATTAATGAAAATTATAATTTATGAGATAGTTAGTTGTCGTTTGGAAAAAATTATTTACTAAATCCAACACGGATTAGTATTCAAATCAAGACATTTACTCAACTTTATAAGATAACCCAATGATTCATTTGAAAACAACAGGCTAACTAAAATTTCATTCTTTTTTTATTAACTTAACTGATAGACTCAAACACTAGCTAATCTAATCGTGGTTGGTAAAGTTTGGAAACAAATAGCAGAGTGCAATTATTTTTAATATAATACCAAAGTGTAAAGCATGCACACCTTAGGGGAAAGCATTTAAGCTAGCAACCACGAGATCCAAGACTGATTCTTCGAGAGGCCTGGCTACTAAAAACAACGTTTACAAGTGGCTGATAACTCGAGCAGTCAAGCTACATCATCTTTGTTTCTATCTGAGTTTACACACCTTTGTCACAAGGGAACCTTGTTCATGTGATCCTATGTTAATGCTTGTAATGCTTAAAGACAATTTACTTACGTTTTTATTAATGTTTATTAAGTATGGATCAAAAAGGGTCAAAAGGCACATGTAATGTTTGGTTAATTCGTTAAACCAAACAGGCCTTATTAGTTAGTTATAAAAAATGACAGTTATTATGGTTGTTAGTTACAAACGGTTACTTGTGAAAAGACACAATGGTTGACATTGTAAAGTTGTGTCGATTCACCAAGTATATATAGATTAGGATCGAGTCAATTAATATAAGTCCTTTATTTACTTTTCCTTCTACATTGTTTATTTCTATTTTGTCTCACTACTAAACACAGTTACACAAACGTATCATGGTTAACATAAATTACATGATTTAAAACAACATGCTTCAAACAAAACCTGTGACAAAGTTTCAACAGTGGTATCAGAGCCCACATTCTGATCCTTGGGGGAAGCAGTTACAAAGAAATACCATACACACCCAAAACAAACATTATTTACAAAGACAAACAATCCCAAACACCCCACAATGGCCCAAACACAAAAAATACATTTCCCCTGAGGGAAAGCAGTTACTCAAAAAGAAAGTAGAGGAAGTTGTCTCATACAATTCCCTGAAAACAACAAAACCACTAGTGGGAAGCAATTACAAGCAAATAGGAGAAACCAGTGGATTGTCTAGAAAAATGAGGAGTGCACCTTGTTCTGTTTGTAAGAAAAGAGGGCATGTGTATTGGCAGTGTGTGAATAAGGAGAAAGAAGTTATTTTATAAGGCAAGGAACCAAGTGTTATGAATCCTACAACAACAATGATACCAAAAGTTCATGAAGCCTTCAATTATGAACCAGAATGTGTTCATGTTACTACGGATTTTATGGTAAAAGGATTGGATAAAAGGAACTGGGATGATATATGGTACGTTAGCGGTAATTATAAGAGACACATGAGTACCATGAAACATTTGTTCAAAAGAATGATACAAAGATTCAAGGTCGAAGGGACAGTAGAAAAAGAAAAAAAGTTTATTGTTTCTTATGGAGTAGGAGAGGTGTTTCTGGAGACAAATAAAGGAAGATTGTTAGTATCTAATGTACTTTTCACACCAGAAATTACATTAAACATTCTCAGTTTGGATAAATTAGAAGAGCAGGGATACATGGTGAGTTATGAGGGCAACAAGTGCAGGGTGAAATACATGTTTGATAACATAGAAGAAGAAGCATTTGAACAAGAAAACACCATAGAAGTAGAAGATGAGAAAAGCATCAGAGAAATCCATAACAGATTCTTAGATGGCTATTTTAGGTCTTTGGATCTAAATGAAGAGTGCTCTTTGATCATGGGTATGGAAGAATTAAAGATAAACAAGGAGGATTAACAAGATTATGTAGACAGTGATTATTTAAGTATGAATGGGACACTATACTCCATGAAAGTAAATAATTTCCAAAGGTTTATTGCATTCTTAGATTTGATAAAGATAGATAAACTAGTTTATGGGAATTGTGAAGTATTGAAAGGCAAATTCATTGAAATGATTGAATGGTTCTATTTGGTATACTTAAAACAAGAAGTGCTAGGAAAATTACCACCAGTAATAGTGTAACACCCCCATAATTTGGTACAGCGGAAGACTCAACAAGCTTTCGGGGTGCTACGGGGATTGGTATCCAAACACAAGACATAACAGAACGAGATAAAGTAAACAAATTAAAATGCAACCACGCGGGGTTATAAAGTTTACATTATCCCAAAATCATCCAGAGTCAGGCCCAAAAGAAATAAATATAGGTCCACAATAGTTATAAGAGTTTTAGAAAATATAGATCCATAACCGGTGCCAAATGCCAAGCCTCCAATCCCAAGCATCCGCAGAGCGTCACTTAATTACCTGAGAAACGTGCTAAAAGTCAGCTTTCGCTGGTGAGATCATAGGTTTAGATTCTTAATTCAATATAGTGGACATATACGCAAAACGCTTGCTAGCTAGACTAGGCCTCAATCATCCAACCAAAATATCCAACCAAAATATTCCAACCAAAACAATTCATCCCTATAGGTGCACGCTATAGCTCAAATCAATCCAATCAATAGCTTACCTAGCTCAAGTCTAGGCCTCGCTCTATAACCAATCCAATAGCTTACCTAGTTCGGGACTAGGCCTCGCTCAACAACTAGATCAATAGCTTACCTAGTTCAGGACTAGGCCTCGCTTAATCCTACCTAGTTCTATAAGCATAGCAAGTTTTCAAATAAATAAATAAAGCGATAATAGTCCACATAAAACATTTGCACGTTTCTCACCCCAAGTATTGAAAACAAAGTTCAAGATTAAAAGTGGGGCTATGACTCACCTCAAGTCCAGAAATCCTCAAAAGAAACGATAGAAGAAAGACATAAGTAATCTCAAGCAACTCACGTAACGGCGACTACAGACTCGGCACTTCCTAACAATATCAAACCCGTTCAGAAATCATTTCCTCAAAATCAAATATTCCCATTCCCGAACGTATTCCATTTTACTTTCCAAAAATATCCATTTCTCGAATTAACTTCATATTCATTTGAAATTCGACGTTTGGTATCCATACGGGTGGAGGGTCGACACAGCTCAAACCAAAAAGCCACAACAAAGAACAATAATAAGACAACTATAGGTCTAATGTTAGCCCAACATATTATTTAAATAATTATCGAAGCTTATTAAATCCGTCGATTTGATAATCTCCCATACTTATTTACGTAATATATTGTTCCAAAATTATACCCAACCTAAAGCACATTGCACATAAGTTTCTATTTGGTATATGTCGTAGTCCAATGAATTCCCTATATATATCGTCGAATCGGCCAAATTCCACGAGACATATAGTAATTTATCACCCTAAAATATATACCACATCCTATGGGCGTCGTGGGATACGATGCCCATTAATATACTCATTTTATATCGTCAAATAACTCGATCTAGAATAAGTCACTCGATATATAAAATGTTTATATTAATCGTCATATATCCGTGACAACACAAAGTCACAATATAAAGCCCACTTGGACTTTAAAGACCCACAATTCGTATAACTCGATAAATTTCTAATTTTATAAACAAAACCACATTTTTAATTATTAGTTATCCGACTTATATTTCGCCATTATTTATATAGTTATTATTTATAATAATATCCCGACATTTATTACACTATTTTCATAGTATAATAACTATCGTTTTATTATTATACGTTTACTCGTGATCGTTTTATTATTAATATACGCATTATATATATATATATATATATATATATATATATATATATATATATATATATATATATATATATATATATATATATATATACGTTTAACACGTCTATATATACGTTTATAAACGATTATATTCTTAATAATATTATTACGAGTATTATTCTTAATATCGATTTTAAATATTTATCGAGTCATAGAATTTGGTCACATGTCCGAGTCATGACCCTCTGATTCGTGTCAATTATAGTATATTTATATTCCGAGGAAATACTTATGAAAGTAATTCCCGGGTCGTTCTCCCAACGAAGGCTCGAATGGAAAATCCGAATTATCGGTTTGGGAATCGTGTGGTGTAAGTGAATAGTGAAAAAGTGATAGAGTGAAAATAGCAATCAAGGAATTCAAATATTAACAAACAATGATAAAGCATGAAAAGATTACAAGCTAACTATGCACCGAATTGAAAAACGTAAAAACGGAAACGCAACCGTAAAAATTAATCAGCTTATGGCAAGTGCTTATTAATAAGCACTTGCCACAAAACTTAACCAAATTGATAAAACTACTGACTTATGCTATTAAGAACTCAAAGAAGCCAAGAAATGATCAAGAGAAACACAGAATCACAAAAATCAAGCAATAAGCACTCTTATATAAGCTAAATAAGCAGAAACCAACTCAGAAATAAGCAATAGATAAATCAGACCATGCACTATACTAGAGTAACCATAAATGAACTCAGAAAAGCTATAGAAACACAATCACAAGTTCAATTTAACACTAGCAGCCCTATTATATCAAACAGAAACCATGCTATGCACCCAAAAAGCAAGGCAGAATAAGCTATTCAAATAAGCTGTAAACTAGAAAGTAATGGATGCAATACAGAGCCTACCTTATAGAGATATTATAAACCAAAAATCTAACTCTAAAACTTACTACAACTAACCTAGAAGATGCCTTGAATGAGGGTCATTAACTGTGGTGCAGGGGAGACAAGTTCCCAAGCAGCCAACTAATAAGCTACTTCCTGATAAGCAATTAAGCTCTAAACTTGAATTTTATGATTGAATAAGATAGACTAGATATTAAAGAACAGAAATCAACAAACTTTATCTAATTCCTACTACTAATGAAGCCTACATGTTCAATCAAAATCCATACTGAAAACTCAGTACCAAGCTAAATTGACTTTTAAATTCAACTACAAGTTTGACTAATCTGAAACTTTCTTGCTGATTACTACTCCTAAATGTAATTATAAGCTATTATTATACTAGATTAAGCTAGTTATAACAGAAATGCAACTAAAACCACAATTATGCTAACTGATTACAATATTAAGCTAATAGTTAAGTGAATATAAACCTAATTTGACTTATGCTAATATAACCTACTGATTTTAAATATCCTAACTCTATTACTATACTAGAGAAGCATAAATGAGACAGTGAACCAACATTACAACTACTACACTACTCAGCAATCTCAAAATCCAAACACTCCCTTAACAACAGTTATAACTACAAGATAGTGCAATAAAGCTAAATCTACCAAACCACTTATTCAACTGTCTAAGTAAACATTATCAGAAACTAGTCAAACAATCAAATAACCTGAAATCAAACAAAAGCTCAGCAACACAGATCAACTAATTATGCAGTAATGAATTAAGAGGAAAAGTACTTGCTACCTCACTTCACCTCAGCTCAAAAGAGAGGTGTTCACTATGCTTGCCTATCATTAGATAGGCTGATTTCACTCTTGGTTCTGTATCAGCATATCATCACCACAGCAACAATAATGTTTCTTCTTATTTCATGACCAATAACTCAAAAATTCCAATAATAAGCTAGAAAGCTTATATGGAATGTTCAAAAGGAAAAGTAAGCTTACTGTAAGCTCATACTAACAACCACTACAATATTTTTGTATTTTTTTTTTTTTTATATTTTTCTGGATTTTTTTTATTTATTTTTATTTTTATATTATGTAAATGATTATAAAAACTGAAATAAGAGTAATATATTGAAATGATACTTAACTAAATGAAACAGTAAATAAGTTGAGATAAAAACAGAAAATAAGCTGAGATTTACTAATGATTTAAGTTGATTAACTAAAACAATAGAAATACACTAAAACAGATTTATATAAAACTAAATTTTATTAAACACTTGAACTGAATTACAATAAGCTAATCTATAATACAATCAGAGGAAATTTAAGCAGAGCTTCGCTACACTAAAACTAACTACTCCAATAAGCTAAAACTAACACCTATTTATAGGAAAGATGAGGGTGAGGGGGTCTCGGATTGCCATGTTGGCAATCCGTGTGACCTGTGCTTGTTGAAAACCAATCTGAGCCCTCTGATCAATTCTTCAATCATTGCTTCGCTTATTCACCCTTGGATTAGATCTGATGACGCGCCTTCTCCAATTATAGCTTGCCATCTGTCCTGATTGTGCTTCTTATCCATCTGACACACTCTGACATGCTCTGACACGCTCTTACACGCTCTTGGTCTTCTAGAAGCATAACGATTTGACTAATTTGCCATTAATCACTGTAATTTTGTGAGATAATTTCTAGGGTTCATGTAGGAATAGTAACTTCTGGGTTTGGGGTAATTGGGGATAAAATGGGAGCGGGGTATGTTGTGTTGTGTTTTTTTAATTACTTTTGGGTGTTGACTTTTGACCGTGGGTAGAATTGGGTGGGCTCGGATCAAAGGTTTTAAGTAGTGGGCTGAGTTTTAATGTTGGGCTTTGGATTTGATTAATGGACTGTTTGATTTAATTTCAGATCTTTAAAAATTACAAGGACCAATTATGACTTTAACTAAAATCCAAGGGCAATTTCTGTCAACTTTGCAAAATTAATCCAAGGGCTAAAATTGATCATAATGAATCTTCAAGGACTATTGTTGCCATTTTGAGCTCGATTATTTATCCGGACTTGAAAACTGCTTCCCGGCCTCGGCTTTTGATTTCTTTTCTACTCTCGTGCTCGGTTTTTCTGGTTATTGTGTGATTTTCGTAATATCCGTACCTGCATATCACAAACATAAAAACACGTGTTTTCTTGGCATTTGTTAGCTCAAATAGTCATTCTGGGTCAGTTTTTGGCCATAAAATAGTGAGTGAATAAGCACTCACCACCCTCGGCTCATAGTCCAAGTCCAAAACAATAAAATCAAGTCACAATAATAAATCAAATCCGTCCAAACAATCCCATATCACGTGCTACAACATGAGAGTCTGACTACGGCACCCAACTAACCTATCTCCGTCATCTAATTGACCGTCTCACAATCGGTCCCCAATTCCATACTCGTCAACACAACTCCAAATCCAAAAACAAGTAAACCAAAGTCCAAATGCTTCGGTCCAACATAAGTCACAACATGAAATATTAACACCATATGAACCAAAACAAAAAATATACCAATTATACGGGTCGACTTACCAAGTCAAACCCGGGTCAACTTGTGAGGCCACAAACCATAAAAATAACCTCACCCAAGACCTCTCGGTCTCGGCTAGCTCTAAAGAGCCTCTCGACCCAAAACAGCCCGCGAAGGGGTGTCGGCCAAGAATCAAAACAACAACAACATCAAGTCGAGAGCCACAATCGGCCAAAACTACCACTAGCAATAAACCAAATCATCAAGAATCAAGAAGAATATAACCACAACACCTCCAAGACTCTAAATCGAGTCGAGGAGTGATCACACCGAGACCTAGGGTCTCGGTCGAGCTCAATACGAGCCACAAACCAAACCAAACGCGTCCAACAATCCAAATCCGAGCACCAATAATCAAGAATCGACCCCCAAGGATACCAAACTCGTTTTTAAATTTTAACATCCCAAAAATACCAAGATTCAATTCGGGTTCGACTCAAAATAGTCAAACCTGACCCAAAACTCATGTTTTCTCACCTTCAATTCGAATGAAAACCAAGATAAATGATGTTGTGGTGGCGTGTGATGTGTGGGGCGGTGGTATTAATAAAATGGAGGGGGGAAGGCGCGTGTTTCACACCACAAGAACAAGAAGGTGATGGGGAGTATTTTGGTGGTGGTGGTGTTGCGTGGAAATCGGCGGTGGTGATGGTGTCGGGGTGGCTGCCGGCGGCGACAAAAGGGAGGAGAAGAGAGAGTGAGGGAAATAATATTATGAGGGTGAAGGGTTAGGGTTAGGGGTAATATACCCGAAATTTGCATAAAGGTCCCTCAAGTTTCCCTTTTCCAAAACTAGCCACAAATACTTTTAGTTTTAGGTGAATATTAATAAACGGTTCTCCCATAAGACGATTACTCGATCATAGAAGTATTAAATTCTCGCCAAACATATTCGTACGCGTCATAAATGATTTTCCCAACAACATTCCCCGAAATATATAGATATGTATGAAAAACATAATATTTATTTAACGGTGAATCGCTACCATTTGTAAAAGATTAAAATTCGTTAGGTTAATCTAGTGCCGGAGTCAATGTAGTGCCAAAGATCACGATTTCACAATAAATCATCACAACCGAAACAAATCAAACCATAAATAAATAACTAAATCTCATGAACATTGTACGATTAAAAAAATCAAGTACCAAGGTTCGTAAAATATCTCGTCACAATAAACATTCAAAAATTCCAAATTTATAATTTCAATGTAATGCGGGTTTTATAAAACGGCTCCCTATTTTGCCAGTTGTCACATATAGGGGTAATTAGGATAGATTTGTTGGGTATGTGTAAGTTTGTAGATGCGTTGGGTGGGTACATGGAAGTAACATTCAGTGATAAATGGAACCAAGTTGCAAGTTTACTAGGATTGGCATATGAACATCATGAGACAGTCAAGGAAGTGTATAAGGAATACATTGCCATGGTAAAAGTGTACTATGAAGAAGCAAAAAGATCAATGCATGGAAAACGAGAAAGTGTGGCAGAAAATGGCAAAGGTACTGCAGACATTGAAGGACCACAAGTTATTGCAAAGAAGGATGCTGAAGTACAAGAGATGCTGGATGAAACTCCAAGAAAAAAGGAGCAAGACTGAGAAGGATGATGTAACCATGGAAGATGTCAAAAGTGGAAGCAATTATGAACCAACAACTGAAGGAAATGAAGAAAGCACAAGCAGCAGTGGTGACTTTATCATCATCACATGAAGATGGAACCAGGAAGGACATGGAAGTTGGCATTAAAGCATTAGGAGCGAGAATGTGATCCTATGGTAATGCTTGTAATGCTTAAAGACAATTTACTTATGTTTTTATTAATGTTTATTAAGTATGGGTCAAAAAGGGTCAAAAGGCACATGTAATGTTTGGTTAATTCGTTAAACCAAACGGGCCTTATTAGTTAGTTATAAGAAATGACAGTTATTATGGTTGTTAGTTACAAATGGTTACTTTTGAAAAGACACAATGGTTGACATTGCAAAGTTGTGTCGATTCACCAAGTATATATAGATTTGGATCGAGTCAATTAATATAATTCCTTTTTTTACTTTTACTTCTACATTGTTTATTTCTATTTTGTCTCACAACTAAACACAGTTACACAAACGTATCATGGTTAACACAAATTACTTGATTGAAAACAACATGCTTCAAACAAAACCTGTGACAAAGTTTCAACAGTTCCCAACTAACAGGCCACAAACACAAGTGAAAACTTTTAACATTACTTTTTAGTGCAAATGCTAGATGTCTCAGGAGTCTTCCAAATGGGTTCATGCAACCCCCCTTACCTAAAGTGACCCGTTTGACATAATTCAATTTTTACCCATTCAAAACATCTAGTAAAACGGAACATTGCAGTTTTTCATTGGTTCACGGACAAGGTTTCCTTGAAACAAATGCTTACCTGAAAATCAAAGATGCTTCTCCAATTCAGTTTGACTGTTCTATGGGTTAGTTGAGTTTGCATTCAGTAGCGGGTGGACAACTCTAACTGTAATTAAGTCGTACTTTGATTGTACTATCTTTCATACGGAAAATTGGTATTATTGCAAAAGTATATTATGCTATTTTAAGTTTGAAATAAAATATATTGTTGAGTATCTTCTCAAACTTACCGACAACTGTTGCTGTCATCATTTTAAACTTAAATCCTCCTAATTGCGTCCTTTTAAGATTCGATGGACAATCATTAAGTTCATAGGCTTGTCCACATCGCTTTTTATGAAGGGTATGGAATGCAATATTAAATAGGTGGAAGAGAGGTATGAAAACTAGTCACCGTGAGCTTGAAGTCAGGTTGAAGAGAGGTATAAAAACATATCAACATAGAAGGTATAGAATGCAATATTAAATCGGGAAAGTGTTACTTTCTATAGTGCCCAAAATCTTTGCTAAAAGGCCATATGTCAATTTTCAATGACATATATTATTGAAATTGTGATAAGGAGTAATATAGATGGAATATTGAATTCTTGGCTAAGGCGTTCGTTCCCTTACTAATTTACAGTAAAATGGGAATTATGTTTCTTTGATGCTAATTGACAACACATGTTATGACTGCACATTTATGAACTATCAGGATTGCGATCAGCATGTGTTGTAAATTCTGTTTCTGCATAAATTGTTGCCCAACCAAAAAGTGAAATCATGTTTTTGTCTAAATTCCTTTAACAAAATAGAATTTTCATTAACGTGTGAGAAATAAACTTATGAAACCAGTTTGCTAGTCCGTGCTTAAAGTAAATTCCAATGGTTCATAACTCGTGCAACCAAACAGCCTCAATCATATCATATAGGTTACTTTATATTTGGTCTTTCTAAAGCAAGATGAAGGTTTACAAATTTTGTTATTTACAACTATTCATGTATTTTCATCTAATATAAATCGCTTTCCTATTTAACTTTTAATCGAAATGTTTGGTGTCTTTCGTATCTATCCTGATCATACGACACACAAGCATGTTTTAGGTCACTGTATAAGTAGTATGTTTGTATTCTGAACTTTACCTATGATTGAGAGTTTATAGGGAAGGATAAGTCGTTAAAACTTATGGATAGCGTGGTATGGACACTTCCCTTAATTAGCACTTCTGCTTACCCATTTTTTAACTTACAATTTCTGAAGTTATTAAGAAAAAATGGCATAAAGAAACATTAATATTGTAAAAATTCTGTATATAATGAAGTTTTCGTTTTCAGAACTTGGTTGATCTTGCGCGGAGTGAGCGTGCAGCCCAGGCATTATCTGTTGGGCAAAGACCCAAAGAAGGTTGCCATATGACAACCGTAGTTTATTGACACTGTCCACCGTGATTCGGAAACTAAGGTCAGGCAAACATGCTCCCTTTGTCTCACGAAAACTGTAACAATCTTCTTCTTTTTTTTTTCTTTTTTTTTTTTTTTTTTTTTTTTTTTTTTTTTGAAGTTTTAGTTTGTCTGTTTATCCTAAGTACGATTGTTACCAATAAGTTAGTCAGTAATGTTGATGGGAGTCCATAGGTTGTTTTCTGTTCTAAAAACTACTTAGATAAACTTCAACCCGTTTGACCTGTTGGATATATGACATAAGCAATTTCGACCCATCGATAAGTTAACTTTGTCGAATTTGAACCAAATTTCGTCGGTATAATTAGGAAGTTCTTTGCACTTTTTTTTGGTACTTTTTTCCCCTTCAGTTTTCTGACTTATTTGCCATTCATTTTGGATTCTGTTGATCAAATGCAGCAAGGGAAAACATGGCACGTTAATTACCGCGATTCAAAGGTGACACGTATCCTGCAACGGCCTTGCTTGGGAGGTAATGCACAAACCACCATCATTTGTACATTAAGTTCAGCTCGAGAACACGTTGAGCAATAAAACGTTACTCTTTTGGTTGCTAGTTGTTTAAATGAAGTGACAACAAATGCAGAAGTTAACGTGGTGATGTCTGATAAGGCCTTGGTGAAACATCCAGAAAAAGAATTGGCGAGATTGGAAGATGGAGAGCATAAAGTATATATAAAGAATTAGAAGATTGGAAGATTAGAAGAAGATATTTGAGTGTTAATGTCTAAACTTCAGTATGATCAGGTTTGACTTTTGCCTTTCTGTTTGTTGATTTTTGACCTACCTTAGAAAGATTTGATAAGTACCAAAACATAAAGATAGATTGCAAAATCAGGATTTCTCGAAGTAATGCTAGAACTAATCCGTAGTTATAGAAATGGAGAATCAAACTCGAAATGTAGTTCTATTAATTCTTGTAACTGAATGATTACAATGAGTGTGAAATATGAAATGAAAGAGAAGAGAGAAAAGATTACAAATCAATAGCTAAATGAAATGGAAAACCATAACGGGCATATAAAGGTCATTTGGGTGGGAAAGTCAGTTGAGGTGGGATTTGGTTGTTCGTTGACTTTCTTGTTGACTTTCCAATATGACCCATAACATTCTTGTGATCCATTCGGGCCAATATTGAATGCAGGAATGTAACGTCATAAATAATCCCAAATATAAGTTTTGTTTTGGTGTCGTATGAATTTAATTAGAAGATAATTTGTTGCAAAGAAAAGCAAAAGCAACAAGTTATACCAATCACTCGTCTAGAAAAATAGATCAACATGAAACATATGTTTAAAATCTGATTATGACTAACAACTGAAAACTGTATGCTAATCTCAACCTAAAACACTTGCTTGAAACTTAAATACCCGGCCACGTACGGTGACCTTGTTCTCAAGAACTTGTTTTTTCTTCAAATTTGAATTTGTATTGAAGCTGCCATGGATTGACAAAAGGCTATTGGGATTGATAGTAATACCTGTTGTTTCAATCTCATTTTCCCGACCAACGATATTGGCTTCATGTAGAGACAGAGTGCCTATTTAGTGCGATTCGCCTTTATTTTATGGCTGCGTTTGTGGTGAAATTACAACAGTCTACAACTTGTATTTAATAACTCTGGTAAATTATATTTGAAAATCGGCAAAGTGTTACTATCTGTTGACAGAAATGCGTTTCCATCCTGCCCAAAATCTTTGCTAAAAGGCCACATGGCAGTTTTCATTGACATAGCCTTACTAATGTATACCGTAAAATGGGAATTATACATCTTTGTTGCTATTTGACAACACATGTTCTATGAACTATCGGGATTCTGTGATCAGCACGTGTTGGAAATTCTGTTTTTGCATATGTTGTTGCCCAACCAAAAAAGTGAAACCATGTTAGAGACCCTAGTGGTCAATAACAGCAGCTAACCAAATTACATAAACAGACATCACAAATCATTTAAAGGCGTAGACAAAGATTCAAAAGTTTAGTAGCTAGTACATAATCAAAACATATATGTTTTAAGTATCAATATTCCCAGGAATTAATAACCCATCAAAACACACACTCATAGACCATCCATATTTCGCCTCTCTAGCATATGTCAACCGACCCTCACAGCAACCCAATATTCCCAGGAATTAATCAAAACATATATGTTTTAAGTATCAATATTCCCACGAATTAATAACTCATCAAAACACACACTCATAGACCGTCCATATTTCGCCCCTCTAGCATATGTCAACCGACCCTCACAGCAACCCAACCTGCATATAAAAAATAACACAACCAGTTAGATCCTCCTAAATGAAACAACTCATTGCAAAACAGTTTTGATAACACATGCAAACTTAAGGTCAATACACTTTTTAGGTAGGCACTTACCACCCTAAGGGCCAACACGGAATATGAATTCCACATCATCGATCCCAACCTCCGGCTCCCCATCTTCAGCCGGATACACAAATGCTCGCCAGTTCAGGTTGATCTCCTTGAATGGAGTCCCATACACCTGATTATAATGCAAAATCGGAGGAGGGTTAATCAAGTTAGGTGACTACTGTTCTACAAACAGTGTAATGCTCAATACATAGACAGCTAAATTGTGACTCAAACACACGTGCAATGATAAATATATTTCCCTATGCAACAAGTTTAATTTGATGTCGCAACAATCAACAGAAGTAGACTTGAAACTATAAAGCCATGATGCTTGGCTTCCAAATAGAAGATTCAAAACTTAAAACCAGTATCAGTTACGAAATAAAATTACATGCTTCATTTTATAAACTAGACATACATAAGAACAAACTAACATAAACTGGCGTGTAGACCAGGGAAGCCGTTACTACATTGTTTTTTCTGAAAAAATCCTAGTTTAAACAATTACAATATCACAATGTCGCCAAAAACACAATAAAGCCAGTTATTGCCTACACAAATCCTAAACCCTAACTTGCGTAAACTGAGGATACACAAAATCTAAGAAAAATTAATGATCCGCAACTTCCAGTACTAATCACACACTAACCGCTACAATATCTAAGATCAATTATATATGAATGTATCATCATGTAACCCAAAACTATCAACTAACATAAATCGCAGATCTAACTTAATTGATCACATATAACAATCTATACATTCATACAATCATATTATGCTACCAGTACTAATATCTACATTCTAACGCATCAGATCATCAAAACAAATTATAATCTAGTTCTATAAAGGCTAAAAAGGCGCATACCGTGACACCTTTCCACCGGCCACAACTCACGGACCCGCTGGGGTGAAGTCCCTCAAAGGAGAAAGTCATGATCTGGGCCTCCCTTCTCATGTTGGTAAGGGGGAATCCTTTTCCAGGAAGCATTGTAATTGTTCCCTGTTGATGACAAGACCTGCACTGAAAACAGGAAAAAAGAAAATGTAAGTGTTAGTGAAAAACGTTGAAACCGAACCAAATACATATAGTACTTGCGTATTATGTTGTATGAAGTTGTTAGGTTTAAGTCAAATACCTTCCTCACCAAATGAACATGGGGTCGTTTCTTTGAGGGAGGTGTCGTCGAGTCCAAACTGACACAGATATCCTTGGGGCTCTCAACCCCGCATTTGCTACAGTTTACCTACAAATAGAAGACAGATATATTAGACCAGATGCATTAATCACAAATCCAGTTAAAGAAAGTCAGTACAATGAATTAGTTGAGCAGACATACGAACCTATGAGCTTGTATAGCTTACTCGGCTTATACATATCATATAAGCTTATTTTATCACGCTTATTAATTTCATAGCATGTAACCCCTTCCTAAATTTCACTTGCAATGTACTAGTCATATTTCCACATGAAATTCTTATTTTGCAACCAAATCTAGCATAACTTTGCATGCAATGTCGAATTACTTATAATTATTGTTTCTGTAAGATGTCATTATCAGTAATTTTTGAAGTAAAATGATTTCTGAATTCCAGCAAACGAGGAGTCTATAATCTCAACTAACTAACATTCAAATTTGCAAATACCTCTAACAAACTCCACAAAAAGAAACACATTTACTAGCATAAATCTTAAGAGACTATAAACTATGGCAAAGCTTCATTATAACTAGTCAAACTTAAGAGATTCAAACTAAAATCTGAACAAAAGCGCACAACAACAAAATTAAAATCAAAATAGACAAATTAATCTCACCCCGCACAAAAGTCACATATACTAATTAACATAAATCTTAGAGACTATGAAACCACGGTAAAGCTTCATTAGAACTACGCAAACTTCAGAGATTAAAAAACTACTCTCTTCGATTCATCTTCAATTCATGAGAAACTTATAAATGTCAAGTAGTTATAAACCCATCAGTTTCACCTTATAAAAAACATTTTGATTGGTCCAAACTTGAAACCGGCTACTTATTTTGAGACAAAAACTCATAACGCACCCGGCTGTAAAATGACTAACTTCAATAAAACAAACCACATATAAACTCATATGGCAAAACTAGTAAACTCGAATCATTGCACATATACTCACTGATCGAGAAGATTAAAACGACATTATATATGTAAAGTCCCATCACATATACACCGCAACTTCGCATTAACAAAACTATATAACTCTCGATTTTCAATTCATCGCAAACTAACTAACTGTCAAGTAATTTTAAACCATGAATTTCACCTTATAAACACATTTTTTTTCTGAAATCGGTTACTTATTTTGAGAGAAATCTCATAATCTTATATAACACACGTACGATAATAAAAGTTGAGATCGAGATTAAGAAACTTACACTGCTTTTACACGTACCATCAATATTGCCTTAACGAATGACAATATTGACTCATGTTTGGCGTTGGCCCATCTTATAAGTGAGCATCCCAACCCAACCATTTTTTACCTTACCCCCACACCCACCCCGCCACCCACCCATGTTTGTGCGGTTCTTTCTGTGTTTTGGAAAGAAGCCAAGAAGGAAAGTTTGTGATCTTTCTCACTATTAGGTATCAATTCTAGAAGCAATTTCCAACCCAAATCGACCCAATCACCCACTAATAGGTCAAAACTACCGCCTATACTTCTGATATGCATTATTTGTAGATATATGAGATAATGGAAAATTAAACTTGAAATCGACTATCTTGAAACACTATTAGATTGTAGCTAATCATTTAAGGCTTAGTTCATGTTATTCTTGTTACACCCCTTCAACCTTTATGGTTTCTATGAACACCATGTAACCAAGGCACAGATGAGCCTTTTCTGGCTATGTACATCTAGGTGTCCTGGTACTTGTTTGCATCTTTTTGCGATAATTTCTACATGCATTCAGACACATTAATTGTTAGTAAAATACCAAAAAGAAAATAGATTATAGGTTAGCCCGCTAATATTGACAACATTAACCCAAGTATCAGTTGCATATTTTCATATCATTTCATACTAAGTAAAATGCAGAAACCAAAGTCAAGTACCCAATCACTTTCGAACTAAATAATTAGTACTCAATCACTTTCTATCGTAAACATATTAGCAACCCAGCACATTCACACATAATAAGTTCCATTTTATGTTAAAACAGGAGAGCAAGCTCTGCAAGTACACTGTAAGATATAGATCAGCATAACTATCTTAGAATAATTTATGCACATCTTCTTAGTTAAATGTCACTATAAAACCAAGGATTGTAGATGCTAATGATATCCATGTGACATTTTAAGCATTATTACTAAGTTCAATTGCCTATAACTTGCTGCACTCTCATACTCTCAACTGAAACCTATAGCTTACCTGCAGAATTTTATATAAGCATGTAGGACATGCACAGAACCTAAACCACAGATTCTAATTAACAACCAAATTATTCACTAAAATTCCTTAACATTTATGTTGGCTCTCTTTAATTGTCGAAATCTTCATATCTTTTTTTAACCAGAAGATTTACATGTACTAACATCCTTTGCCCACCCGCCATAAAAATATACAATACAGTTACTGAATACGTAATAATTAGTTATAATGGTCTCAAGATAAGATCATGGATATCAGTATATGTATAAAAAAGATCGATAACAAAGATATACATATATACATTCAATATTGGGTTCAAGACCTGAAAGTCTATTAACAAACCTAACAGACGCAAATTTGTTACACAAACAAGAGAAAATTAAATAAAATTTATCAAAACCGTACAGAATAGATTATTTTCTAAGGAAGTTTAATTTTTATTCATTACACAGAACTAAACATGGGGAACCTTGGGATAACACCAAACTCATATGCATCTGTCTATCAATTTCATCAAGCTCTTCATCAAATGACTTTTCTTGTATCTTCTGCTTCTCTATTTTCTCTATAAATACTTTTGACTGATCTTCAAGTTCCTCCTGTTTGTCCTTTATTAGAAGCAAACGCGTCAAACACTCTCTAATGACCTCCACATCATACCCATTATATTATTAATGCATGGTATTTATTAACTAATTGCTTAAAGGTGGACCTTGAGGGGAGTTTGGAATGCCAAAGTAAAATGACTCCATATATTTAAGGAGATGACAAGAACATATCATAACAGCATATGGTTAAGGATAGCTTTTCATACACTGAAAACGACGATGTAGATTTATCATCATTGGAGGTCGTCTGTTTCTCACAATCTACTAAACCAGACTTCGAGGACCGTGAAGGTTCTTGCGAGCTGGAAGATACTGCCATCCTGGATCTTCCCTTAGCCGCAACCTGATTCTTTGGCCTCCCTCTTCTCCCATTACAAGATTTCATGTAAAAGATTTCTTCCCCGAAAGCATTGACAGTTCTAGAATCTTTTAAATCTTCTGGCTAATTAACAAAAACCAAAAAAACTAGTGTGTATACTCTCCTTCACCAAGAACCACTCAAAAAAAGCAAAAGTAAAAAATAAAATGAGTCAAGTACAGTAAAGAATCATACGTCGTCCAGCTTTTTGTTAAACAATTTGGTAAAACTTGGTGAAGATAAAGATTTCCGATCACCTTGCTTTTGGCCACGTGAAACACCTACATGAATGAAATTGATATAAATGGATGCAGATAGAAACAGATAATGATAAATATATGTGTGCGTTAAGTGCATGTTACTATCCCTCCCAGCATTTACAATGACTGGCCATTTTATACACAGTATGCAGAACACAAAAAGAAAAATATTTTCAACACATTCACCTTGCAACATCGCACTTTTGTATCTTAAGAGCATATTTTCAACATACTTTTAACGGTAATCACGAGCACTATAAATTAGTAGTAACACTTTTGTATCTTAAGAGCATATTTTCATCATCGCACTTTTGTATCTTAAGAGCATATTTTCAACATACTTTTGTATCTTAAGAGCATATTTTCAATTGCCTAGAGCATATTTAAAAGAATCACAGTTACCATGTCAGGATTATATTATTCGAAAAACTATGAACAATGATGCACCCTTTTTTAGTCACCTGCATTGTGATAAAGATTCTAAGTTAGCATGACGTGATCAAAAATTGAAAGACTAAACTAAAAATCTGAGGATTAAGAAATTAAAAGACTCACATATGATTCAGGAGGCCTTGTTTCTTCGAACAGGTAAAATGAAACAGTTGCCATTAGGGTTTGCTATGACTTGTGCGGCGCCTCTTGGACAAAAAGCCTGACATGACAACCTAGAATGCGAGGATTTTATAATTGTGTGATTAGGTTAAATGTCTATAGTTTAGCCCTTATTCTTTCCATCTTTCCAAATCTAACCCTTCTCCTTGTTTGTTATGTTTATTTTAGAACTCGATGCTACTTTAAGGATACATATTTAGAAGGAAATTTCGCCAAAAATCTAATTTCTAATTTAGAGGAAAGAGTTCTATGACTTTTGTCCCTCAGCAAATTGTACTGGCAGAAAATAAGGTATGTGATATATATGTTGGATTGTTTGGCCGTTATGCCTTTCGTGGCGGTTCTCGTGTATATTATATTTATTTTTTTGATAATAACACCAAAATGCGGCAAAAAAAGCCTATGATCGAAATGATAAATCGAGTATTGTTACCTAGAGATATGATGAAGGATATATAAGATTTTAGAGTGTTGAATGTTGGGCTTTAATGTGTGAGTGGAAGCAATTTGAGTTTTGGGTGGGGGACATTTAAAAAAAAAAAAAAAAAAAAAAAAAAAAAAAAAAAAAAATCGAAGAATAAAATACACTAAAATCTCATGTTGAATTGGTCTGGCCTTGGAGGGCACCGCCCCTCATATCTTAACCATGCATCCGCCCCTGAGCGTGCTTTCATAGTAAGTTTTTTTCAGAATATTCACACGTAAACTAAGAACAAAAGTTATCCTCTCCGTTTACTTTATATAACCGATATACTATATATACTTATAAGCAAGTAAGTGAACTTAGAAACATTGAAGCGAGTGTCTGCATTAGAAATGGTGTAGCCATGCTTTGAGTTGAGCTTTCTACAATATGCCATAAAACAACAATATACGTATAGAGATAGTGACATGAATACAAACAGCAAAGTAAATTTCTTGATGTTTAAAAAGAAAAACTGTCAAAAGGATCACACACAAGAACTCGTGGTCAATTTGGTGAAACTGATAGTTGGAGCTTGAGAGGATGTCCCTGAGTATTGCATTGTGTGAGGTGATTCTGTTAGTAATTTCGGGTCTTGATAATCAAAGATTGCCGGATAAATTCTTGAATCGTGTAAAAGTTCACTTTCTTGATACAATATTTCGACCCTATTTGTGCCTTGGGTTACCTGAAATTTGTATAGAGATAAGACAAGAATTAACACTCAAATTCTAGACACAAAGAGAGCAAAAATATAAAGAATTTGTATGTGTTGTTGATATGAATCTATGTTCATATGGAAGACCAAATCATGTTTACATATATAAAAACATATTGGTGGTTGTTGAAAAAATTGAGACTCCTAGTGAAAAGTCACATCCTTTTGTAATAGTCACAACACTTCATTTAAATCTGTCCGGCAACAGTTTTGTAACAACCAAAAACTGTCGCTAACTGCCATCATTAAAGACAAGTGTGTATGGACCTTAGTGACCACGAAATTCTGTCACTATATTGACTTACATTAACAACCTTTACCATTAATTGTACCAGAAATCAAGTTACTAGTTTATACAAGCGTGCACTTCGCACCTCCAAACTCGGATTATAACTTAACTTGAAATCCATTTGGTCCCGGGTAAATCACCATTACACATAAAATGATTGATGACATTAAAATCACCAACAATCCTCCCCCATTTTAGTGTAATCCTTGACTACCCAAATAATCAAAACAAATCAAACTCATGCATAAATAAAAATGTCTTTCGATTGAATTTTCATCTTAGTATACTACACATTCCAAATATTCGACAATCGGGGTATCTTAACGATTGAACCCGTCAACCCATTTGAATACATGAAGATAATATACACATAAGTTTATTTTCTCTCATGTTTATACTTGACGCTTTACAAGCCCTGCGTCCATATCCATTCATGAGCATATAGGAAGCCAAGTCCAAGCTTCTTGAAGCGGCAAAACTTCATACTCATATAGGTAGTTTCTTTTAATCATGCCCTGCTAGTACTTTTTCAAAAGAACTATTAAGAAGATAAACTTCAACCTCTTTATCTTGCAGGTCCGAACACATTTCTTGGGATTGTAAAGCATGTGTTCCAATCTCTAAGTGTGAGCTTTCCGCATTGAATTCAGCTTCTAACATTGTATTAGAAGGGAATTGGGTGTCTCACCATTAGAAAATTAAACGGACTTTTATTTCATCCCTATTCCGACTTTGTGCACTAAGTCTCTTGTAAAGAACTTTGTCAAGTGGTAAGCTATTGATATCTTTTGCTATAACAAGCATTAAACATGGTAGTATTGACTTATGAATATAAACGTATATTCATTAACAAGCATTTCAACCATACACTTAACTCACTTGAGATGATTTGAATAAGGCTTGTTGTGATACGTTAGTCTATGAAAGTTACGTTCTAGTCAAACCGGATAGCCAAATTAAGTTTTGTATAATGTAGTTATGGAAAGTATCATGTGTCTCATGTATAATAAAATAGACTTAAGGCACTAAACTTGTCATATGGTAAAGGAGTTATAAGTGTGATGTGGCCAATTATGAATGATTAGAACTTGAGTGGCCAATCTTGCCCAATGACCAAACTACTTTATGTGACTAAATAAATATCTTGGGGGTAGAGAATTCTGGAAAATAACAGAGGAGTTGGGAGGTGTTTGTGGGTGACGGTTTTAGAGAGAAAAGGATGGAAGGAGATGAAGCTTGATGGTTGATCCATGAAGGGTTTAAGGTTTCAAAGCAAAGGTTAAGTTCATAGCAACAATTACCCACAAGTAAGTAAACTATATCTTGTGTTTATAATGATTATAAGTTGGATTCATAGAGATGATGATGGGTTTTGGTAAAACCCTTGTTGGATAGTCTTATTTTGATAATGAAATAAGTATTTTTACGATTTGAGTAGGAATCAATATGGATAATTATGGTTTAGCAAGTGAGAAAGATAATTATGGAAGATGATGATGATGATGATATGGTGGTTAGCTTGGATGATCAAAGTAAGTAACTATGATTATTATATGTTAATATGAATGTTCTCATGTTATGTGTTATTTAATGAGTTTATAGGATTATGCCTTGGATTATTATGTTGAATTAGTAGGAAGTATGTTAATGAGTAAGGGACGAGAAATGGATCATGGTTTGGAAGGATTAAAGTTTGTTTATGTTGTAATGTGTTTAAAGTTATTATGTTATGTACTATAATTAATATCTTGTTATGCAAATGGATATGAGATTAGATACTCATGAGTTGAATGGTTAAAGATGTTCACGATGCACATATGTGTGAACTGAAGTATTACTCATGTATTAATCTAGTTGGTTACTAAGCGGAAGCTTACATTTTAGTGTTTCAATGTTTTGTATGTTAAGTGTGTTGGAGATGCTATAGTTTCGATTAATGCTTAAGAGTTGGAATAGAGGATCTTGAAGGTAGAAATGCATTTTAGGAGCTTAGTATAGAATACCGAGCTCAAGGTCAAAGTTAAACCCCCGTTGGTCTTTTATTCGTTTTTAAAGTGTAGTCGAGTGTCAAGTGGTGTCCTGGTCGGTAATGGTAAAGCATAGTTAACGGTTGGTTGTATAAATGTTTTTATGTGTTTTTAGTTAAGGATAAAGGGGTGTTTCGTATAAGTGTAACTATGCCCATTTTGGGTTGCAAACGGGTCAAATGGTTATGAAAATGATCTAATATGTTGAGTTAATGATTTCTAGAAAGTCTCGTTGATTGTCGAGTCTCGGAAATTGGTTTTTTTTCCAGAATTAGAGCTATTATAGTTTTCTTTGCAAAAATCTACACACGGCATATGGCCATATGTAATTTCAGCATATGGGTATATGGCTGCCTCAGTGGTTTTGTATAAGGGTATATGACCATCATATGGCTATAAGGTTGCCTCACAAAGTTTGGAAAGGGCATATGGGTTGAATATGGCCATATGAAATTTTTAGCATATGGCCATACGCTTGTGTCATAATATAAATGAGATATTTTCTAGTTTTTATCAAATTTCCAAATTTTGTATCTTTTGATTCGTCAGCGTCACGAGTTGTGCCACCCGTTGTTTTAAAGATAATGAAGTTTAGTTTCATTTAAAAATGGTTCCAAGGTCTATACATTATCGGATTTTAGTCAATGGTCAAAGGAAAAATGGAATGTGCGTTAAAGTCAAGTCGTTTCCACACAAAAAGTTCTAATTTCTGGTCAAACCCGGCACGGGGTGTAAACATGCTAAGGTAACTTTGGACGAGGAGGCTGGGTTTTCATGGAACAATATTGGCGTAGGTTCTATAACATTGTTGAGATATAGTATGTAGCATAAGTGATCGTTACTACATGAAATTTAGTTACCTTTTTGATAATGTTAGTAGAGCATTATTATGACAAGGAACCGACATTGAAATTCGTTACATTTTTATGCAGACTACCATAAATATATTTGTTTCGCGAGGTTTAAATAACAAGGGTATGTTTGGTGAAAATAGCGATAACAAAAAGCAGTAGTTGTGTGTTTTGATAAATTGTTTGATAAGATGAGTGCTAACACATGCAGTTTTTCTTAACATCTTCAATAAATTAACACCTTATTTTCTGCCATGAGTTCGTGCCAAATACATGGACCATCGTGCATAGATTCTCCCTCACAAGATCAGGCTTCTTTGGGGGAGATTTTGCTTTGAGAAAAACACACACCATCTTGAATGTGTCAGTGGAAGAATCAAAACCAAGCCCACATGAGTCTCGAAACATAAAACAATCAAAAGTTAATGGAAAGGGTGGAAGCTCAGGACGATGTTTCTTCATAGGATGGATAGCAACCAACGATTTTATAACTTGGTGATCATCTTGTAATATATAGAGAAGTCCATTGAAATAACCTAGGAGTTGAACTCTGGTTAAATTAACTTCGGAAAGCATCTTGTTGTACAGAAACTGAAATTTCAGGGTATTTTTTTGGCTTTATGACATGATTAGCACTACCATCTTGTTTAAGTTGATCAATAATGTGGAAACAAAAGGTAATTAGTGTTTGTTTTGAACAAGTAGGGTAAATTTCATGGCACAAGATTGGTGTAGCTACATCAATAGGTCATTTCGTGCGTTCTCGCTCACCATCAATGATGGCAAGATGATGATATTCAATGTATTCCCCGCATTGTTTTAATACAAACTGGAAACTAAGATTATACCCTTTCTATGCCAAAATAAGTGTCCTCACGTTGCTATTTTGTTATGTTTAAAAATAAGTGTCAACTTTATATATCAACCAATTAAAAAAAATTTGGTGGCTAGATATGATATTTGATTAATGAAAAATATAATTTACGAGATAGTTAGTTGTCGTTTGGAAAAAATTATTTACTAAATCCAACACGGATTAGTATTTAAACTAAGGCATTTACTCAACTTTATAAGATGACCCAATGATTCATTTGAAAACAACAGGCTAACTAAAATTTCATTCTTTTTTGATTAACTTAACTGATAGACTCAAACACTAGCTAATCTAATCGTGGTTGGTAAAGTTTGGAAAGAAATAGCAGAGTTCAATTATTTTTAATATAATACCAAAGTGTAAAGCATGCACACCTTAGGGGAAAGCATTTAAGCTAGCAACCACGAGATCCAAGACTGATTCTTCGAGAGGCCTGGCTACTAAAAACAACGTTTACAAGTGGCTGATAACTCGAGCAGTCAAGCTACATCATCTTTGTTTCTATCTGAGTTTACACACCTTTGTCACAGGGGAACCTTGTTCATGTGATCCTATGTTAATGCTTGTACTGCTTAAAGACAATTTACTTATGTTTTTATTAATGTTTATTAAGTACGGATCAAAAAGGGTCAAAAGGCACATGTAATGTTTGGTTAATTCGTTAAACCAAAAAGGCCTTGTTAGTTAGTTATAAGAAATGACAGTTATTATGGTTGTTAGTTACAAACGGTTTCTTGTGAAAAGACACAATGGTTGACATTGTAAAGTTGTGTCGATTCACCAAGTATATATAGATTAGGATCGAGTCAATTAATATAAGTCCTTTTTTTACTTTTACTTCTACATTGTTTATTTCTATTTTGTCTCACAACTAAACACAGTTACACAAACGTATCATGGTTAACACAAATTACTTGATTTAAAACAACATGCTTCAAACAAAACATGTGACAAAGTTTCAACAGTGGTATCAGAGCCCACGTTCTGATCCTTGGGGGAAGCAGTTACAAAGAAATACCATACACACCCAAAACAAACATTATTTACAAAGACAAACAATCCCAAACACCCCACAATGGCCCAAACACAAAAAATACATTTCCCCTGAGGGAAAGCAGTTACTCAAAAGAAAGTAGAGGAAGTTGTCTCATACAATTCCCTGAAAACAACAAAACCACTAGTGGGAAGCAATTACAAGCAAATAGGAGAAACCAGTGGATTGTCTAGAAAAATGAGGCGCGCACCTTGTTATGTTTGTAAGAAAAGAGGGCATGTGTATTGGCAGTGTGTGAATAAGGAGAAAGAAGTTATTTTATAAGGCAAGGAACCAAGTGTTATGAATCCTACAGCAACAATGATACCAAAAGTTCATGAAGCCTTCAAGTATGAAACAGAATGTGTTCGTGTTACTACGGATTTTATGGTAGAAGGCTCGGATAAAAGGAACTGGGATGATATATGGTACGTTAGCAGTGATTATAAGAGACACATGAGTACCATGAAGCATTTGTTCAAAAGAATGATACAAAATTCAAGGTCGAAGGGATAGTAGAAAAAGAAAAAAAGTTTATTGTTTCTTATGGAGTAGGAGAGGTGTTTGTGGAGACAAATAAAGGAAGATTGTTAGTATCTAATGTACTTTTCACACCAGAAATTACACTAAACATTCTCAGTTTGGATGAATTAGAAGAGTAGGGATACATGGTGAGTTATGAGGGCAACAAGTGCAGGGTGAAATACATGTTTGATAACATAGAAGAAGAAGCATTTGAACAAGAAAACACCATAGAAGTAGAAGATGAGAAAAGCATCAGAGAAATCCATAACAGATTCTTAGATGGCTATTTTAGGTCTTTGGATCTAAATGAAGAGTGCTCTTTGATCATGGGTTTGGAAGAATTAAAGATGAACAAGGAGGATTAACAAGATTATGTAGACAGCGATTATTTAAGTATGAATGGGACACTATACTCCATGAAGGTAAATACTTTCCAAAGGTTTATTGCATTCTTAGATTTGATAAAGATAGATAAACTAGTTTATGGGAATTGTGAAGTATTGAAAGGCAAATCATTGAAATGATTGAATGGTTCTATGTGGTATACTTAAAACAAGAAGTGCTAGGAAAATTACCACCAGTTATAGGGGTAATTAGGATAGATTTGTTGGGTCTGTATAAGTTTGTAGATGCATTGGGTGGGTACATGGAAGTAACATTCAGTGATAAATGGAACCAAGTTGCAAGTTTACTAGGATTGGCATATGAACAACATGAGACAGTCAAGGAAGTGTATAAGGAATACATTGCCATGGTAAAAGTGTACTATGAAGAAGCAAAAAGATCAGTGCATGGAAAACGAGAAAGTGTGGCAGAAAATGGCAAAGGTACTGCAGACATTGAAGGACCACAGGTTATTGCAAAGAAGGATGCTGAAGTACAAGAGATGTTGGATGAAACTCCAAGAAAAAAGGAGCAAGACTGAGAAGGATGATGTAACCATGGAAGATGTCAAAAGTTGAAGCAATTATGAACCAACATCTGAAGGAAATGAAGAAAGCACAAGCAGCAGTGGTGACTTTATCATCATCACATGAAGATGGAACCAGGAAGGACATGGAAGTTGGCATTAAAGCATTAGGAGGGAGAATGTGGTCCTATGGTAATGCTTGTAATGCTTAAAGACAATTTACTTATGTTTTTATTAATGTTTATTATTTATGGGTCAAAAAGGGTCAAAAGGCACATATAATGTTTGGTTAATTCGTAAAACCAAACAGGCCTTATTAGTTAGTTATAAGAAATGACAGTTATTTTGGTTGTTAGTTACAAATGGTTACTTTTGAAAAGACACAATGGTTGACATTGTAAAGTTGTGTCGATTCACCAAGTATATATAGATTAGGATCGAGTCAATTAATATAATTCCTTTTTTTACTTTTACTTCTACATTGTTTATTTCTATTTTGTCTCACAACTAAACACAGTTACACAAACGTATCATGGTTAACACAAATTACTTGATTGAAAACAACATGCTTCAAACAAAACCTGTGACAAAGTTTCAACAGTTCACAACTAACAGGCCACAAACACAAGTGAAAACTTTTAACATTACTTTTTAGTGCAAATGCTAGATGTCTCAGGAGTCTTCCAAATGGGTTCATGCAACCCCCCTTACCTAAAGTGACCCGTTTGACATAATTCAATTTTTACCCATTCAAAACATCTAGTAAAAAGGAACATTGCAGTTTTTCATTGGTTCATGGACAAGGTTTCCTTGAAACAAATGCTTACCTGAAAATCAAAGATGCTTCTCCAATTCAGCTTGACTGTTCTATGGGTTAGTCGAGTTTGCATTGAGTAGCGGGTGGACAACTCTAACTGTAATTAAGTCGTACTTTGATTGTACTATCTTTCATACGGTAAATTGGTATTTTTGCAAAAGTATATTATGCTATTTTAAGTTTGAAATAAAATATATTGTTGAGTATCTTCTCAAACTTACCGACAACTGTTGTTGTCATCATTTCAAACTTAAATACTCCTAATTGCGACCTTTTAAGATTCGATGGACAATCATTAAGTTCATAGGCTTGTCCAAATCGCTTTTTATGAAGGGTATGGAATGCAATATTAAATAGGTGGAAGAGAAGTACGAAAACTAGTCACCGTGAGCTTGAAGTCAGGTTGAAGAGAGGTATAAAAACATATCAACATAGAAGGTATAGAATGCAATATTAAATCGGGAAAGTGTTACTCTCTATAGTGCCCAAAATCTTTGCTAAAAGGCCATATGTCAATTTTCAATGACATATATTATTGAAATTGTGATAAGGAGTAATATAGATGGAATATTGAATTCTTGGCTAAGGCGTTCGTTCCCTTACTAATTTACAGTAAAATGGAAATTATGTTTCTTTGATGCTAATTGACAACACATGTTATGACTGCACATTTATGAACTATCAGGATTCTGCGATCAGCATGTGTTGTAAATTCTGTTTCTGCATAAATTGTTGCCCAACCAAAAAGTGAAATCATGTTTTTGTCTAAATTCCTTTAACAAAATAGAATTTTCATTAACGTGTGAGAAATAAACTTATGAAACCAGTTTGCTAGTCCGTGCTTAAAGTAAATTCCAATGGTTCATAACTCGTGCAACCAAACAGCCTCAATCATATCATATAGGTTACTTTATATTTGGTCTTTCTAAAGCAAGATGAAGGTTTACAAATTTTGTTATTTACAACTATTCATGTATTTTCATCTAATATAAATCGCTTTCCTATTTAACTTGTAATCGAAATGTTTGGTGTCTTTCATATCTATCCTGATCATACGACACACACAAGCATGTTTTAGGTCACTGTATAAGTAGTATGCTTGTATTCTGAACTTTACCTATGATTGAGAGTTTATAGGGAAGGATAAGTCGTTAAAACTTACGGATAGCATGGTATATACACACTACCCTTAATTAGCACTTCTACTTACCCCACTTTTTAACTTACAATTTCGGTAGTTATTAAGAAAAATGGCATAAAGAAACATTAATATTGTAAAAATTCTGTATATAATGAAGTTTTCGTTTTCAGAACTTGGTTGATCTTGTGCGAAGTGAGCGTGCAGCTCAGGCATTATCTGTTGAGCAAAGACTCAAAGAAGGTGGCCACATCAACCGTAGTTTATTGACACTGTCCACCGTGATTCGGGAAGCTAAGAGCATAAGCAATGGTGAAAAGTCTTTAAAAGACTTGAAGCATTTATGGCAATAAATGCTAAAGCTTTTCACTTATTTTATATTACATAAGGTACAAATCTATGCTTTAACATGTATGTAATTAATGTGAATCGCTTGAGGTTTTTTGTCAACCGTTTGGTACATACCAAGTCATGCTACTAAAAGTCATTCAAAAAGCTTTTCTCACAATGGCAAAAGTCTTACGAATGACTTTTTTAAATAGAGAAAAGTCTTTGGAAAAGCTATCGCTACGGATGCTCTAAGGTCAGGAAAACATGCTCCCTTTGTCTCATGAAAACTGTAACAATCTTCTTTTCAGATGTCCTACGAAATTGCAACGTTTTTGCTACCAATGGCGGACGAATAACACCCCCACACCGAGCTCTCTATTCGATGTATTATAACGAGATATATATGAGTGCAAATCCCCCCACACCGAGCTCTCTTATTCGTTGTATTAATATATCACTAGGGGTGGAAACGAGCCGAGTCTGCCCGAGCTCGAGCTCGGCACGTTTAAGTTTTAAAAGGCTCGAGCTAAGTGAAAACTAACTTCACTTTTCGATCACCTATTGATAGAATAACTAAACAATAACTATAAGCACAATGCACTAGGACAAGTTGCATTTTTGTGAATTTAGCATTTTTTTTTACTACAAACGAAAAACCGCCTACAATAATGGGTTTTGCACTCTCAAGTCTTTACAAGAGGTTTTCTGTCTGTACTAGTACTATTCTCCCCGCATAGGATGGTTAAAAAGCCATATTACTTTAGATGTAAATAGCACCTGGTGTTAGTTGATCAGTTAAAAAGCCATATTACTTATAACCCATTTGTCTATTACTATAACCTTAGTTGTAATTTGATCAGTTAATTTATTTGATAGTAAATATTTAACCTAATTAATTAATATGAACTAAATCAACATATAGAATAAGTGTATGAAACATCACTACAAATTAAAGAATTGTCCTTTAATGACAAAACCTTTTGACCTTTTGCCAACACATTTTAATTAATAAATGTCACCGCGAAAAGTTAGATTTAGTGACACACCCTTATGTCATTAGAAACATCACTAATAATCAATTTTTCTTTGCAATTTCATGTAGATAAAAGTATAAGTAGACACGCTAGATGGTAGAATATACTCTAGCACATTGATTGTTTTTAAAAACTGGTAGCAAGAAAAAAAGACATTGATTTATTAAACATGGCATGCATGTACTCCATGTTGAGGTTGTGAATGCTCGATATGTTGGGGTTTTAACACCTGCGTACATGATGGTAATTAAATGTACCATTATACCATTTGAAGTGAATGTAGGTTCTTCTATAACGTTGTTCAGATATAGTATGTAGCATAAGTGATCGTTATTATATGAAATTTAGTTACCTTTTTGATAATGTTAGTAGTGCATTATCATGACAAGGAACTGACTTTGAAATTCGTTACATTTTTATGCAGACTACCTCAAATATATTTGTTTCGCGAGGTTTAAATAACAAGGGTTGTGTTTGGTGAAAATAGCGATAACAAGAAGTAGTAGTTGTTTGTTTTGATAAAGTGTTTGATAACATAGCTGTAACGTCATATTAGTAAGTTGAAATACAAGGTGCTTGTAAATGCTACTAGAAATAGCATTTTGATTTGAAGCGTTTATAAAATGCTAAAGTGCTTAGTTGTTGATTTAAAATGCTCCTAATTGCTACCTAACATATAATAGCAAACTAAATAATAATATCGAACAACACTTGAGAGTAATGTATAGAAAGGACTCAAGAATTTGTTTATATTATGGGCTGACATACATAATATTGTATGGTTTAGGCCCAACTTCTCTTACCTGCAATTTTGATTAGATAATAAATTTATTTTTCTCAGTTTACGAGCTTATCAACACAAACTTGTTTCTAAAAAACGAACTTATAAGCTTATCAAAGTTTTAGTAACCTATAAACGCATCAAATAAGGTAAGACAAGATCGGATAGTTGAAAGTTTTTTTTTTTTTTTTTTTTTTTTTTTTTTTTTTTTTTTTTTTTTTTTTTTTTTTTTTTTAACAAAAGAGGTTGCATAACTAAAAGTTAATCAAATTGTAAAGAGAAATGATAATTTTGTTGACACATATATAAATAGTAATCAGGACAACAGAAATTGGATGAAGGAAGTACCATTTAGCGAAAGAGATGATCTACACACGTCAATATAATATACAAAAATATAAAGCAAGATGTTTCTATAATAATGTAATTAGGATAGAACAATTTAATGCAATAAGATGGTAGTGCTAATCATGTCTTAAAGCCGAAAAAATATCCTGAATTTCAGTTTCTGTACAACAAGACGTTTTCCGAAGTTAATGTAACCAGAGTTCAACTCCTATCACAAGATGATCACCAAGTTATAAACTCGTTGGTTGCTATCCATTCTATATATGAAGAAACAGCGTTCTGAGCTTCCCCCTTTCCGTTAACTATTGACGGTTTTATGTTTCTAGCTAGACTCATGTGGTTTTTATTTATTTATTTTTGAACAGCATGAAAGACCCAATAAAAATATTGTACCATGCACTTCTTCTTATTAAATTACAGTAACATGTTGTTTTGGTAATTATAAAATGTCAAAATGACTACAATAAAAATACACAAACTGTCAATTTTATTACTACTACCTAGTATACCATTAAAAGAGATTTCTTATTAAAACTCATATTGCAAGTAGGAGAAGAAATACCAAAAGAAGAAAGTCACTCACACCATCATCATAAAAGTGTGAGGGTACGTACTTAGCATTACACCTATGATAGTGAGTTGTTTTTGACTTTTGACTATAACAATTCATTAATTTATGAAATAAGGAATATATGCGAGTTGGTGTCAAAGTGCAGAAATTATATAGTATCTATGTAAAAATTACGGTGTGATGTACGTATTAGTAGGGAGTATATGGTTTGCAAATTATTATTGGAAACATTAAACGTACCGTGGCAAAGCCTCGACAAATTATACTATATATATATATATATATATATATATATATATATATATGTGTGTGTGTGTGTGTGTGTGTGTGTGTGTGTGTGTGTGTGTGTGTTCAGTTTTTTTATTTTTAACACTCCTAGGTGAATGTTGGTAAGTAAGTAAAGCACTACAGAGTGGATTTGTATACGAAAACTAGTAACAAAAAATTAACTAATCTGCGGACAAACATAGACATAGTATATATATTAATGCGAACAAACAAAAGCTGCGCGATAAACCCACCAATTAACTCATAATTAGATTAATAAGTAACGTTTATCTAATCATGAGTAACAAGTCACAACTAAAAGATGCAAGCTAATCTCAACAAAAAGCACTTGCTTGATTCCATCTACGTACCGCAAGTCTGCAACATCTTCTTTTCAAACAAAGCTTTTTTCATCAAAGACGGGTTTGTGTTGATTGAAAAGAGGCTATTGGGATATACGATAATACTTGTTTCTTCACATCTATTTCCCCGACCAAGGACATTGGCTTCATGTAATTTTCCACTTTTGAGGCAGTAAACAAAGAAACGATCCCTGAAGTTTTTTGAGACTTTGCTTAGTATATCCCCTTCTTTGTTCACACATCCTAAAACGTATAACCATGTACTAGGAAGGTCATCCATCCGACAATGTAGCACCCATTCTTTCTTTTTTAGTATCCAAACCTCCATGGTACTATTACAAAAATATCCAACTCGGCCGTTTAGATTAACCACACTATCATGATAACAAGATATATTCCTTTCGAGAGGATTACCTACTGATAAAGGAGGATTAACCAACCCAAATTCCTCTTTTTCTATATCAAACCATATTAGTTCTCTTCGGGTTGGCCTATCAAATGAACTAGCCAACCAATACAAACAACCATTAGCAAATACAGATTTACCTTCTATGGGATAAAAAGGGACTTGGGGTATTTCTTGCCATGAGTTTGTGCCAAATACATGCACCGTTGTGCATAAATTCTCCCTCACGAGATCAGGATCCTTCGGGTGCACGCATTTTTTGAACAAAACAAAAACCATCTTTAAAGTATTAGTGAAGGAATCAAAACCAAGCCCACATGACTCTCGGGCCATGATTGTATTGACATGTAATGGAACAGGTGGAAGCTCATAACGTTGCTTCGTTAAAGGATGGATCACTGCCAGGGTTGTTACAACGTAACTATCGTCTTCAGATATATAAATAAGCCCATTGTAAGAACCTCGAATTGCTACTTTTGTTCTAGAATCTTTGGTGAGCGGTTTTTTGCACACAAACTCATAATTCGGGACCTTATTAGGCTCAAAGACGTGATCAGTAGTGGTAGTACCAGATTGACGATCAGTGGTGTGGAAGCAAAGGGTGTTTGGTTGCTTTGGTGAAGGAGGGTTTTGATAGAACATCATTAGCGAGGGTTCTTCTATAAATCGTTGGCCATGCATGACCGCAAGGTAAAAATCATTGATGTTCTCACACCATAGCTTTGATACACACCGCAAATGAACCAACGATTTTACGGGGATTCTTGATAAGATGTCGAGCATGATGCTTGAAGGTATTCCATCCATGACTCTCCAAGGTTAAGTTGGAGATATGGTTTGATTATGATATTTATAGTTGAAAAACTAGGAATCCAGTTATCTAATTAATTAGTCAAAAGGGAAACTAACATCTTTGGGAGATTCGTAAATATACGAATTTACTTCAAAACAAAGGAAATCTTATAATATTTGAAGTTATAAGTAATTAAATATAGGAATTTACTTCAAAGGGAAAGAAAGCTTTTATTTTTAAATTAAATACACAAAATTTTAAAAAATCACGCAAAATATAATTTTCATTAATCAAATATCAATTCTAGCCACCAAACTTTTTTCAATTAGTTAATCTATCCTAATCTTTATAAAGTACAAGTTTGATTTCTAATTTTAGAAGGCAAAAATCAGGGGAAAAAAATCCCTCAAAACTATGAAAAAACTACACCTGGCATTTAATCTGAAAATAGAAATATTGCAAAAATTTTGAAAAAAAAAAAAAATTGGTTTACTTATTTAAGCAACAATCCCTTAAACAAGAAACATATACAATTCATATGACTGATTCATAAACTTCGGATTTCTTCTTTGTTTTGAACCACAATTCAAAAACCAAATTCTAAATCACTCTCCATCTTATCACCAAATCAACTAGAATCTTAATTCCTCCAAGGTAGTTGTTATTTTCAATTTTTGTTTCAATTAAATGAATCAGATTAGCCGATTACATTAAACTTTTAATGTATAATGAATTAGGGATTAGTTATGTATGCAATTGTGGATCATGATTATTGATATTAGTTTTAATGTATAATGAATTAGGGATTAGTTACTTTTAATGTATAATGAATTAGGGCTTTTGATTATTTAATTTATTTTTTAATTTTTTTCTCAAATTCGATAGCAGTCAAAGTTTTTGTTAGTATAATTCCAATTTTTGATAGAACATGTGCAACCAAGATGTGACATGGAGTTCTTATTTTGAACATGTGGCCTAGCAAAACATAAACAAACTCTTTCATTATTGTCACTATTAAAAGCAGGAGTAAGGGGTGAGGAGTGACCATTGCGTGGTAAAAGTGGTGATACTTGAAGTTGATGTGACGTTAAGGTGACAACATGTGATCGTAGTGATCGTTGGTGGATGCTCTAATGATTCGTTTAGAAACTTGTTTATCAAGGATTATCAAAGACGACACACTCCATTGATTCTATTGTTCGAAAAAATTTGAAAAGCTAAGGTATGCAAAGGCTCATTTGTTCTACAAATTACCGAAGGATTTGAATTTATCACTAAGTCTATGTTGTCTTTTGAATGTTTAGCATTTTTTTTATTTTAACTGAGAAATATATTATTTGATGAAAATAAAAAAGATATATTACCACCAGGCACCAAACACTAGAAGAAAAAGTGGCTTTTACTAGGAAATCAAGGATAAAAAAACATGCTAATGATCCAACAGAAATACTCAACTGAGAAATGAATTCAATCTAACGCAATGGTTATCAATAATGCATTATTGATCAACTTGATTATAATGACCACTTGATACTATAGTATCATTTGTAAACTTTCTAAAGATCCTTGATCTCAAATAATCCATGACATCTCAAAAGGTTCAAAAAAATTAAATCTTGTTCACTATATAGCAATGGTCTTTTAGAAAACAATCTAGGGGAGTTTTTTATGAGACCCTCGTAATTTCAAAAGTTAATGACTAAATTACAATACATGAAAATTAAGCAGTTTAATTATCGCAAAATATTTTATAGAAAACAGTAACCACTATACTTGTTCAAAACTAAGAATTTTTATAATTTGCAAAAAACATAAAAATTTCAAGCACTCTCTGATCTCAAACAGACTGATTCTTTAGGGTTGCTTCTTGGTGGTCTTCATTTGGTTAGATTTAATGGATATTGTTGTTAACTACTCCATCCGCCCTAAAAAGAGAGTCCACAAATAAAAAATGTAGAAATTATAATATGTGTAATCAATGCTGTTTTTTATTGATAAAAAGTCACTTTTACTCTCATAGTTAATATAAAAATAAAAAATGAGTAATTAATGCAAGTTTTAATTAGAAGTGTAAAGTAGGAAAACCGGTCATAATTGTTCATATATAAAAACTTGACACGTATTTTGGGACAAACATAAATATTAAGATGTACTCTTTTTTTGGGACGAAGTGAATATATAAACTGTTTTAATTTGTTTCATTTAGTTTGTATATACATACCAACTTTGTATCCATTAAAAAATTCATGCGAATTCTCCGTGTGTCGAAAAAATGAATATGTTTGATGACTATGGAGCGTATTTTGCCATTTAGTAACATGATAAGCCAATACGTTTTTAGATTAAAGGTGGTGTACCAAAGAATATGATTGTGTGTAAAGAATTCATAAATTTGCTTTTTATATTAAATAGATTTAGAAGTGCTCTTTTTCTTAAATAACTTCCAATCTGGCGTCATGTTGGTAAGTGTATATGTATGTGTTATAGTGAGTCAATGTTTTCAATGTTATCACCACTTTAAGTAATAAAAATGATACTTTTACATTTCTTGATGTGCCAACACATTTTATATAACTTTGGTGTTAATGAACTCATTAAGATTAATATCCACTATTTTTACCATATGAAAAAATAGTTTGACCGAGTCGAGACTTCCTTTACCAAACAAGAAATTTTCTAACCGAGCCTGAGTTTTACATAAACCTGACGAGGTTTTCCCTTTTCCAAGAGTGGACAGATTTTTGATTAAGAGGTAATGAAGCATTTCGACCTATTGATGCCCGGGTATCACGAAATCCTTATTAGATAATTTAAGAAGAGTATATTGTTTCTAGGCACAAAAGAAAAAAACAAAAACGGAGAAGAATATTAAGTTTTTGTATGTTAAAACTAAGACAAGATGTGTTTTTTATGTAACATAGATATTTGACAGTTATGGCGGTTGAACTCGGCTAAAACATCAAGAGTGACAACCTTTCACCAATAGACATGTCGATTGTACGTCTTGGCGGGAAAATATGGAAAATATAACAAGGAGCATTGCACCTTTACCCTGCAAGGGGGCGTGTGCCCCTTAACCCCCACATCTTTGCCAGGTCGAAGATATGTTAGCTTAACGAATGCGCACTCCACACTTTCTAACTCATATCCAAAAATAATATGAAGTCTCAATTGTCTATAGTAAATGACAATTACCTAATATAATTGATGATACAAAAATTGTAACATATTCTTTTGCATTATATCAGATTTGAGACTTACCGGTTAAACATGAGTCTAGTTGGGTCAAATATTATAGATGAGTCTAATTGATTATTTGATAAAAAGTGAAATTATATAACAATTAACCAACTGGTCTAGGCGGGTATAATTTTATATTTTATATTTTTTAATTGTTTTTTTCTTTTTCATCTTTGACTCGAAAAAAAAACATTATTTTTTGTCAACCCGACCAAAATCCATCTAGGCCTGGACCCAACCCATCTAGACTCAGACCCATTTAGACCTATGTTTCTAAAAGACCCATTTAAACCCGGACTCGTGTAAACCTGTGACCCGACCCAACCCATCCACATTATATAAAGAAGTTGAAATGTGTTAAAAAGTATCGACTCGAGTAATAATAACCCTTACTAATACGTATATTTAAGTAGATCGAGTCGAGCCAAGCTCAATCAAGAGTGTCTATTAGCTCACCGATACCAACTCGAAAGGTTTTAAGTAAAGTCGAGTTTCGATCTACAGCTCGGCTCGTTTACACCCGGCCGAAAGTAAGATCCAAACAATAAAAAACACTAACCAAACAGGGTAAAAAGAATCCTTGCTTGGAGCCCAAGTTGTATATATATATATATAGACACAATCCATCATACCATTTCATTTCATTTAGAGTGAGAGAAACATGGCAAAATATGGTGTTTGGTTTAGGGCAAACCTAAGGAATTTCAAGAAGCTTCAACCCAACAAAGGGGTTGATGATCCAGACGTGACACACAATATGAAGGTCCATCTCTTTTCTATCTCAAAATGTGCTTTTATAATGTGTTTTAGTTAGTTCTTGTTTTATTTTGGGTTTAAATTTGTAATAAATAAATATCTATATATGTTTAGACATGTGGGTTTTGTTTATTTATTACCAAACGTGATGCTTATTTATTATTGGGTTTAATACTAGTTTATATGGGCTTTGGGTTTTAAATTTTTTGTAGACCATTGGGCTTATTTTTTTGGCTTATCTTATAGCTTATTTTACATCTTTAAGCCAGAAATAATGGTTTATGAGAAATAAGCCGACTCAGATAAGCTTAAAAGTTCAAAAATAAGCTTAAACGTATTATGTGATGTTTTTATCAGATTTTGGTTTTTATATGTTTATTTTATTTCGGCTTATATTTCATAAGCTTGTTTTTTAGCTTATGAGCTTATTTTAATAGCTTTAAGTCAAATAAGCTCATAAGGCGAAAAATTACTTATTTGACGCATGAGCTTATTTGACTTAAAGATATAAAAATAAGCTCATAAGCTAAAAATAAGCTCATAAGTTAAATTACGAGCTTATGAAATATAAGCCGAGTCAATAAGCTTATGAGCTTGTTTTTATTAGATTTGGGTTTTATATGTTTATTTTATTCGGCTTATATTTCATAAGCTTTTTTTAGCTTAAGAGCTTGTTTTCACTAATTAACAATGAGCTTATAAAAATTAATCCAAGTCAATAAGCTTATAAGCAAAACAAATAAGTTCAAACAAACACCCCCACTAAGAAATTAAGGTTTCTTAATAATGCCTTATTTGATGTTTGTTTATCATAGTTTATTTCGTATGTATGATCTCTTTGTGTATATGCCTTTATTTACTGTTGATACACGTTGTGTTAGATGTAACTTGGTATAAAATCGGTTTTAGTACACGTGACATTACTTTGATAGTTATATTAATCACATAGATATGGGCTTCTTAAACAAGCTACAATATACTCTTAAATGTGGTTTTTGAATTTGTGGTACAACATTAGGCTTATTTTTGTGCTTATGACCTTTTTTTTAAACTTATTCTTTTGGCTTATCTTATAGCTTGTTGATACATCTTTAAGTAAGAAAAAGCCAGAAATAATGGTTTATGAGAAATAAGCCGAGTCAGATAAGCTTAAAAGTTCAAAAATAAGCTTAAACTATGTGATGTTTTTATCGAGTTGGGGTTTATATGTTTATTTTATTCAGCTTATATTTCATAAGCTTGTTTTTTTTAGCTTATGAGGCTTTGCTTTAGCTTATGAGCTTATTTACATATCTTTAAGTCAAATAAGCTCATAAGTCGAAAAATAAGCTGTAGAGCTTATAAAATGTAAGCCGCGAGTCAATAAGCTTATAAGCAAAACAAACACCCCCTAAGAAATGAAAGTGGTTTCTTAATATAATGACTTATGTGATGTTTGTTTATCATAGTGCGTTTCGTATGATCTCTTTGTGTATATGCCTTTATTTATACAAAGTTTTCTCTAATGGTTTCTGATTCCCAAAGTTTGATTTTCGTATGTGTGATTTTTTATTGTTGATACACGTTTGTTAGATGTAACTTGGTATAAAATCAGTTTTAGTACATGTGACATTAGTTTGATAGATCACATAGTTCGTTTATTGTACATGTGATGTAACTATTGTCTAAGTATTTATTTGACTTGGGTTGTGATTACTGATTACTGGTGTACACCAGTAAAATTACATGTCATGAAATGTAATTTCCTACCACTTGCACGATCTGATTGTGATATTAAATGTCATGAAATGTGAATAATGATACCTTTTGAAATGTACTGAATTCGAGTATATGCTTTTTTTTTCCTTCACTTGTTTAACATTGTTATATATTATATGTAGATCAAATGTCCTTGTGGCGAAATCAGTAGAAAAGAAGTTTGTCTCAGTTTGAATGAGATTACTTATGGCAACAGACAGGAGCCAGTGGTTAACCTCAAGAAGGAGGTAATCACTTGATTAAACTGAATACAAATTAAAGCATACCTATGTGATATAAGACCATTATGTTATATATAACTATTTGGCTAATGTGGATTGTTTGGTTTTGTTATTGTGTATTGTCACACTACTGCTAGTTCAGCACATGAGAAACACATAGGGCTGCTTGGTTTCGCCTCAGTCTGCCATTCTAAATATGGGTTTAGGGCACAAGTATATGTAACTTGAAAAAGAGAATTAAGAACGACGTGTGGCTTTACTATTATGGAATCTTTCTGGTTTCTGCTGCATTCGAGGAAATTAGCATGGTATTGGGGAAACGCCACATCTGTTCTTTTGTAACAGAATGCAAATCTATGACATCTGCATTCTGTTATTAATTTGGACATTTGCTGATATTTTTTGGTTAGTAGGCTTGTGACTTGTGTCTACTGTCTAGCTGGCTCAGCTATTGTCTTAGTTCTGTATGAATGAGGAGCAAAACTTTAGATTAAAAATGACTACAAAAATAATCCAAAGTGGAAGTAAATTTAGCTAAATTTTGATTTGAAAATTGACGGGATTGACCTTTGAATGATTTTCTTATAGTTGCACCTTATCATTCTCTTTCTTTTTAGCTTTATGAGAATTTTATTGACTTGTTTGCTCCACAGGCCCATCTTTCGGATCCATTATTCCTTTTATCTGGTTATTTTGAAAATTTTAACATTGAAGGAAAAGTGCTATAGTGGTATGGCCTGCTTTTAGACTACCCATTGCCTGAGATTAATATTTTAACTTTTCAAGACAATAATTTTTCTTTTAGTTTAGGTTAAGGTGTAGGTTTTAAGCTTAAGATTATATCATGTGATTAAGTTTGTTAAGAGTAACATGCTTTACCATGTGATAAATGGAATTTGAGTGGCAGAACTGATTATCGATCATTGACAAATTGTGGAGACGCTTATTGCATATGGACAGCATTAGAGAATAGGTCAACAGATGACTGAGCACTAGTTGAGGAATAGTTCATGCACTTTCAGGGTCAATTTTGAAATTATTTGGTGAAGCCTTGAATATAAATTGTATAATACATGTGTAGTCCCGAGTATCATTACTCGTTTATTATTGTCAAATTGGTTCTTTTGCAGGCCAAGCTTGCGAATCAGTTACGAATTCTAACTTGAAAGTTACTCACTTTGAGTCTTCATATATTTAAGCTAATGTTGTATTGCGATTTACTCATCTAAGAATGAAAACATGCCTTTTTAATACAGTTATATATATAACCAGGGGCGGAGCCAGAAACAAATATGACCGGGTGCACAAATTTTTTTGAACTGAAATATAATAGAGTTAAAAAGTAGATTAAAACGAAGAATTTTTATTTGTAAGTATACCAACTAAATAATACTAGAGACACATTTTGATGCACCGGGTGCATTTAAGATACATTTAGGAAAAATCGACAATTTTTTCAAAAATTAACACTATATCGAAAAAATCTATAGGGTGCACGTGCACCCGCGGGCACCCCTCTGGCTCCGTCCCTGTATATAACTAAGTAGCTATTCTAAGTAATATGTTTACTTTAAATGTGTAATTAGTGCATCTCAATATAGTTGATATAGTGTTTATAATTTTTAAGTAGTGTTATGGGTTTTGTGAGAGACTGTAAACACTATGGTGTATGAATGGATTTATAGCCAAGTGAAATGTTGAACTTATTTGAGGTTAAGTACGAGAATCTAGCTAGTGCGACAAACTAAGACATACAATTCTGGAGGTTCTTCAATGATTCGTGACAAAATAAATAAATAGAAGTTGTGAAATAAGACGCCTAGTACCATGCCCTGGTATATGAGAGCCGTGAACGTGTTGCATGCTAGTTAAACTTCCAAGTAATAAAAAGTATCATGTTTGTATACGAATGGAGTCAATACAAGGTCCTTGTGAGTATAGTTGGATTACCTCATACATCATATAAGTTCTTAAATTCTTGTTACATTTGATCTCTTATGACGAAACTGATTTTCCTTGAGCTAGAACATTGGATCAGATATTAAGTTGTGAACTAGTATATGGTTGACAGGGTCTAATTAAGGAGACAACCTTAATGTAAAGGGAGATAACAGAAGACACGTGGGCAGTCAAACAAAATATTAGCTAGTTACTTAAACGTTAAGAATCATTTTGATGATGGTGGTATGCGACTAAAACCTGTAATGTAAATGTTAAGGTCACTGTGAGCAGTGTAGGATAAATAATGGTGCGTGTATCTAAATCAGGTGACGATGACTGTACGACAACTCATTAAGAATCTTGGGAAATTTGTAAACATGTGGTCTTTGCGTTTGATTCTTGTGTAGCTCTAGTTGATTTGCTATTATGGTTACATTACAATTAAATTCATAAATTCAATGTCTAATTGACATCATACGTATATTTTCAGTGTTTATGTGATCTTGCATACACAAACTGCTGACCCGTGTGTTTCTGGTTTTATAGTGCAAAGGCTGCCACAAGAGTGGGACAATAACTATGATCCCCGACCAGGGCTTTTCATTGACACAAAACCATAACAATGCAAGGGCAGCCCCTCTCATGCAGTTTCTTTGTTATGGGTATACGCCCATGGGGTGCACAGTGCAAGGCTTGTGGAAAGGGGAGCGGGTAAGTCATGGGACAGAGTTTAAGGATCTTGACCTGAGCAAGGGAACCTATTGCTATCAATCAGAAGATGGGGAGCCAATGCTGGAAATTTCCAACTTGGAGTTCGAATTGCGTGAAGTTAGGTAAGTACCAAACAATGCACCGATTTTATAGACCCTTATTTTTTGGTTCTGCATTGGTCTTGGAATTGATTTGACCTGTTTAGGATTCTTATGAATGTGTACTGTTATGCAGAGGATGAGAGGATGATGAAACTGATCTGAACTCTGAAGAAAGATAATATGGAGGAAAATTCTTGTTTAAGATTGATTACAGATATTATATAAATTTTGTTGCTTTTGGTTGTGTGAACATTGTGTTTCTGTGCTCAGTTTTCATCTATTTGGGATTGTATTAAGTATGATGTATGAGCGTACGTTTAATCCGTCTAATCAGTTTACATTTGGCGATTGCAATGTGTATTTGTGTAACTGTGTGAAGTGGTTCACTTGGCAATGGTGACTGGTTGTTATTGACTAATTGTCTCCAATGCATTATTCGAAAGAAATTATCTAAATCATCCAATAGTTCCATGTAATACAATTTGCAGGTAATTACTAAGGGCCCGTTTAGTTTGTAGATGGGTTTAGATTAAGATTTGGGGTTGATGGAAAAATTGTAGATTAGGATTTGATGTGGAGAGAGAAATAATATTTATATTAAAATTAATATAATAAAAATGAAATAAAAAATATTATTAAAAACAAAATCAATGGCTGTAAATAACTTTCATAAAATAAAAAAGATGTTGAATGGTTGAAATATAAAAAGGGCCCACCATTTTGTGAAAGTGAAACAAATCCTCGCACCCTAGATAGGATTTCTACAATCCTTCATACTTGACTTTGATGCCCATTTATAAAATAATAAAATGCTACCAAACACATGTTTTTTACTCTGAGTCCAAACCTTAAGGTACAAGCCCCTCAACCAAACGGACCCTAAAGCTATGTGGACTGTATTTAATACAAAATAATTATATGTATAGTTTGCATTTTTCACTTTATAAAGATTAGCGTAAATTACATAAATCATCCTTATGGTTCGTGTAGGACCGAAAATATGTATGATTTATGTGGTTCGGGAGGTCTTGGTTGATCAAAGAAGATGGATTCCATGTTTGGTTCTAGAGAGAGAAAGAGTAGAGAGAGAATGGAGAAAACACAAAGTTTATTAGATTAGAACAAAATGAAAGCTACAATGATTTCCCACACCCCTCATGGAGAGTCATGAGGGGTATTTATAGGCTCAACATACTCTAAGTTTGCCCCATTTACATAAGTAGTCCCTACGGGTGCAACTTACTACATATCTAGTCCATTTTACTTGTGTGACGTTATCTTTATAAAAAAGTAAGGCTAACAATCTCCCTCCAAGATATCGTCACACGTGAATGGTTACAATGAGACCTATAAATACATTAACAATGTAAAATTACAACAATAGTAAACTATGTTGACGTTGTTGAAGCGCAGAGTCTCTGTAGTCTAGATACTGAGGTAGACTTGAAGTTCTTCTCTTCCGACGATCTCGGCATTTGATCTTTGGCACTGACGGCACAGATCCTTGTAGCTCTGAACTTCAACAGTAACGGTCTAGTTAGGTTATTACTCCCTCCTAACTAGTGAGCCTTTATTCTTTTTCCTGCTCCCTCCTGAACTGGCAACTCTCTTTTCAAAAGTGTAGACACATGGTTGTCGTTCAGGAGCATCATGACAATATAACTCACATAACATTGCACAGAAGGTTGCTAATACGCTCCGATGTACACATCATTAGTACTTCTTCGGTTCTAGTGTTAGCACAATTCCCTCGAACAACCAACATACTAGAGATGAAACACTACTTCTTTTGGCATGTTCTTCTCCCTCCTGATGGTTGCGATTTATCGAAATCATCATACTATTTTGTGTACATGCCATAATTACCCGTGCTTTACACTTCTGATGCAATATAGATAGACCATGAAAGAATATTTTGTGAGTATATGTCGCAAAAGTATACTCTCAATACTATTCTCTCAAATCAATCTTTAAACGAACCTTCTTGTAATTCACCGGCTACTAGTAATGACCACATATGGAGACTGCCCGATATGACCAACTTGAAAATGAAGTAATCATCCCATCTTGTGACTTAATGCTTGTTAGATAGATGTGACTTAATACCTATACTGAGCACTACAACGTAACTCCTTGAAGTATGAGGTTGCACGAAATATTCGCCACTTGAACAATCCACTACTTCGTGTGACACTGAGTACTACAACATAACTCCTTTAAGTGATAGCTATACTGTGAGCACTACAACGTAACTCCTTACATCAGTAATAACTAGATTGTCAAGACTGAATTTTTTAATTTGTGCAGACAAGTTATCTTCAAAAGTCGTGCATCCAACCACCCCTAGACTTTGAGATAAATAAGTACACTTTTTGAAATGTTACTTCAAAGTCAAATCAATAATATCGTGCAAAAACCCCACAGTCATTTTGTTAAACGAACCAATTCTAGCCGTGAAATTATGTATCCCCATGAATTTATAATCCAAAATACCACTAGTGACCAAATAATATCAAACTTTATACCACAAAATTATACCAAATAAGATGTATGAATTAACATACATTGGATAATATTTGTTGTAGCCCATGTAATAACCAATTTCGGATCCACCACATAACAAGCTCAGTCCAATGATCTTTTCGGATCCATACCCAATCTATCACAAATAACTAGATCCAATCACCACATAGTAACCAGTTATATAACCCTTACCCATATTCACTTGCAATAACCCTAATCACATAACCTGTGATAAATCCGCCTACCACACTCCTTTTCCTCTCACCTAACTCTCATTCACATCAAGCCGATCTCATCAATCATCCTTTTTCCTGACCCTCTAATCATCTTTAATCAACAACTAAACTCTTCAATGGGTTAATTTCTTCCATAATGCAAGAAGTAAAGATTCATTCTGTTATCTTGTTGCTGTAAAGATTGAACACCACGAGCCTATTAATATGAGTTTTATTCAGCTTCAAGATCATTAAAAGTGGTCTCGGGTAGGTATCTTTTGTTGTGTTGTTTAATAACAAACCAAAGATAAAAGGGAATAACATCATTGTTATTTTTCTTATCATTAAGTTCGGAAATTAAATGAAGTAAAGCTTCAACACGAATTGATCGATGATGATTTGATTTCAAACTAAAAATCTTCAAAAAAGATTGGTGATAAAGTTTGAATTGATGTTGAGATCATTTGTATAAATTTGTACGAGTCATGTTTAGATGTAGGTGAGAGTTGGGGAGTGATGGTGAGGTTATGGTTGTGTCTAGTGAAGGATTAGCATAGGTGTCGTGTGACTTGGTTTTGCCAGTTACTGGCCTTCTCGATATGTATTCAATTCATTTAAACTATAAGGACCAATGATGGATTCGAACAGAGGTCTTGAGTCTTGGTATATGGTTTTGTGGTCGTTGGTCTCTTTTGCATCTTCTCGAAATTTTTCATTTTACATTTTCGAAACTTTGCATCTTATCGAGAACATGATTTATCGAGAACATGAATCTGACAAACTTTTTGAAAAAGTAAAAATTTTTGAAAATATAGATTCTCGAAAAATAGTACATTCCGAAAACATAATCTCGAAAAATAGTACTTTTCAAAAATGTAATCTCGAAAAATGGTACATATCGAAAATTTCTTATACAAGAAATTCCGACCAGATTTTGGCGAGTCTCTGCAGATTCCGATGAATTTCCGACCTTTTTGACCACTTTATTTCTCGGTATATGGTATTAAAACAGCGGAATATAAGTGTTGAAAATTATTAATAAACGGATCTGGACTGTTTGACCATAAGGAGACACAAAACTTGTATAAAAAACTGTTTGCTATAAAGTAGGAAAAAAAAATTTCCGAGTACAAAAAGTTGGTAAAAAAAACAGCTTAAAACAAGTTCGAACCACACAAATCAATACCACAATAGCTCTGATGCCAATTGTAGGACCGAAAATATGTATGCCAATTGTAGGACCGAAAATATGTATGATTTATGTGGTTCGGGAGGTCTTGGTTGATCAAAGAAGATGGATTCTATGTTTGATTCAAGAGAGAGAAAGAGTAGAGAGAGGGTGGAGAAAACACAAAGTTTATTAGATTAGAACAAAATGAAAGCTATAATGATTTCCCACACCCCTCATGGAGAGTCATGAGGGGTATTTATAGGCTCAACATACTCTAAGTTTGCCCCGTTTACATAAGTAGTCCCTACGGGTGCAACTTACTACATATCTAGTCCATTTCACTTGTGTGACGTTATCTTTATAAAAAAGTAAGGCTAACAGTTCGGCTAAAATTGCACGTTTTGTCCTTAACTCTCAAGATGTGCACATATCGGCCTTGTGATTGTCCATTTTGCATTGACCCGTCCTTTGACCATAACGATGTTAGTCCCATTAGTTTGCATGTGGAAAAGGTAGTCCATTTAGCCAACGATCGTTTGCAATGTTAGCCCATTATACAATGACGTTAATTGTCATGTGGCAGATTTAGTCAATTTAGCCAACGATCATTTGCAGCGTAAGTACTTTATACAACAATTGTTTGCCACCCAACACCACCCACCTACCACCACCACTTACTATCCCATCCACCACCACCACATACCACCGCCGCTCACCACTGCCATCAACAGCCGCCACCTCCACTGCCATCCACTGCCACTCACAGACACCAGCACCCACTTACCACCACTAATCACAACCACTACTTACTACCCCCACCCACCACCACCACCACCACTTACCACCGCCATCCACTACCACCCAACCTCACCACCATCACCCACCACCACCACCACAACCACTTACCACTACCAATCACGACCACAACTCACCACCGCCACCACCTACCACCACCACCACCTACCAACCAACCCCACCACCACCACTTACCACCACCAATCACCACCATCACTCACTACCGCCACACAACACCACTCACAACCGCTCACCACCACCACTCACAGCCGCTAATCGAGCTAAATATGTAGTTTCAAAATATTTTGATTATAAATTTTTTATTACTATTAATATATTATAGTTTAAACTTAAGACAAAAACTAACAATAAATTAACCTTCAATTACATCACAGATCTACACTTTAGTTTATATATAAAATATAAATACAAACTATTAAGCTTGGGCTTTTGTGTTTAAAGACCCCACATTGCCTTCCTTTTGTTCCACTCATACAATGTGGGATGTGAAATGATTTTTTTCTTTTCATTTTTCGTTCAAGCTTACTTGTATTACTTTGATTCTTAATATATATTAATAAGTTAAATGTGTTAAATAAATTTTTACTCATACATATTCGTTGATCATATAATTGATATTATTAGTTATATACTAGTTAAGTGTTTTATAAAGAAAGAGTATATCAATTATGTGTTCTCTATAATCCTTAATTAATCATTTATTTTATCCTTTGAGCATTATTTTTTTTCTTTTCTATTATTAGATCAAATGTATTAACTTTGTTATTTAGTTTAATTAGTAAATTTGTTAGCTGAAGTTAATGAAAAAAATTATATTTTTAATTAAGAATTATAAATATAATAGAAAATGTAACAATATAAAATTTATGTTTTAAAATTTTTGTGTAGTAGTTGTATATTGCCCAATCAAAAAAAAAAAAAAAAAAAAAAAAAAAAAAAAAAAAAAAAGATGAAAGTATCTCACATTAAAAATAATAAGAAAAGTGAAAAGAGATGGACATTATAAAACAAAGACCCACTTCATTTATTTTATAAAGAACCACATCTACTTGAAATTATAAAAAGTATAAGTATGATTGTTATACACTTTTTTGCTTCAAATGCAAACTAGTATTTATTATAAGTAACATAAACTTTAGTTTAAGTATTAGAACAATTTTTATAATTGTAAACGACCTTTCGAGCTCGAGCTTGAGTTAATAAACGAGCCTATCAAGTTCGATCTTCTATACGAGCATTTTAAGCTTGAAAGTTAATTTATTGTAGGATTACAAAAAAAAAAGTTAAAAATTTTAAACGAGCTTCGAGCTCGAGCTCGAACAACAAAAAACTATTCGAGCTCGAGCTCAAGCCAATTTATAAAAGTTTATTCGAGCTCGAGCCGAGCTCGAGCCGAGTAGTTAATAAACGAGCCTAGCTCGTTTAGGCCAAAACTCGACTCGGCTCAGATCGTTAACACCCCTAGCTACAAACTTTAGTTTGATAGTGGTACCTACAAACTTTAGTTTTTCTTGTTTTGTATAATGTTTTTGGTAAAATAGCTATATGTGTTGTTATAAAGTATAAAATGACATAAAAACATTTGCATAGTAGGAAAAAAGTTAGAAAACAAGAAATCGAAACCCCATATACAAATAATAATTAACGCTCACAATAATCTTCAAAGTTGGGCATTCTTTGTTGATATAGCAGTATCATTATAAAAAAAAATATGAAATGATCACATGACATAAAAAATAATGTATGCTCATTAGTAAAAGAAGGCTGTGACACAAAAGTTGTTAAAAGCGGCATTCAATCTCACGAGAAGAAAATACATGGAAAGGCAGGTTATTTGACTAAGGGTAATTCTCTATGTTGAAGAACGGTGAGATCACTCTGGTCTCATATATCTTAAGAATACTAACCGGACCCTCTCTCAAGGACTTAGCCCTAGGCAATAAGCACATGTCCCAGTGACTGTACTTATCAGGAGGTGGGCTTTGAACCCTGACCATTTTCACCAATAGACCCCTCGTTGATCAGTCAATCTAAGCATTTGCGGTGAAAGGATGGTACCAATTGAAAGCTTTTAGGCCAACGGAGATATTCGAACCCCGGTCTATAATACAAAGTTGGAAGCTCTTACCATTGGACTAAAGGCCCATTGGTTATTTGACTAAGGGTAATTAAGTAAAATTTAAATCTCAAATGTTCATAAAAATTTGAAAGCTTTGATTACTAGCTTTTTATATTGAAGCTACTTGTTTAAATTAAAGCTGGTAGCTTGTGTATCCAAACAAAGCTTTTTAAATCGAAGAAGCTTATTTTCAAAACAAAATACTTATAGCTTCGAAAAGCTTTAAAAATATACGCACCAAACAGGTCTGTAATAATAAAGGGTCAATTGCATATTTACCCACTAAAACTTTCATATTTGAATATATACCCAAAACATGGTTAGCTTGCATTATACAGCATGCATTGAAAACTTATATTTTAAAAAAGTATACAAATATTAAAGGTTTAGTAGTTGTATATGCAATTCTCCCATAAAATAATTGTTTGGTGTTTCGAGATAACATCACCTCTTTGCTTCAAAAATCTAAGTTTCTAAGTCATTAGAATTTATTAGGAGATAATGTTTTTATTAAAAAAATCCATAATTAAAATTTTCTAAATCTAAATATAAAGAATTAAGATTTTTTGTTACCTAAGTCACAAAATTTTAAAATTACATGTTTTTTGAAACACTAATTAGGGTTTATAAATTTTCAAAATTAGTAATCAGAAGCAAAGGGGTATAAACAGTTATTCTTGGAGAACGAAAAGTTGCATTAGCGTAAAATGAAGCGAGTGAAACTCATGGTTTGCATGTACTGTTAGGATGGATTACACATGTGGTGCATAGGGCTGAGCATCGGTCATAAACCGACCCGACCCAAACTGAGAAAATCGAGGACCGAGAACCGTGAAAAACACGAACAGAGACCGAACCGAATGTTGTCGGTTCGGTTCGGTTTTGTCGGTCTATATGTATTTTGGTATATTTTTGTCGGTTTTGGGCCGAACCGGACCGAACCAGGGGAGAATGGGATCAAGTTGGACTGAACAAAAATGTGGAATGTAATTAGTGGGTATGCCTGAATTAAGTTGGTCAAACAAGTGTTTCTTTTGGACTTTCTACTTGCTGTCATTTACTTTCAAGAACCTCATCATTTTCTTGTATTGAAGAAAGTTGAGTATTTTACTAATAATTATAGAATGGGTAGATGAATAAGTAATTCTAATCAATGCTTTTGTGCTATATAAGGGGCCAAGAATATCATTGTATGGCAGATCAAAAACAAAGATAATAAACAATGAGTGTTTACCATTTGTGAATCGAATTCTATTCCTCCAAGTGTGTGTTAAGTGTGTGTTTGCCTACTCCTTGTGCTCATCTCTGTCGATCGGTGTCAAAGAGCATCCATAAGGGCATCTGTCCAGGTAGAAAGGAAGGTATGTTGGGTATTAAGATAGTTCAATAAGGCAATTTGCAACTCCAAGCTGAAAAAGACTCGAGAGAAATTTTTTTTGGGTCCCTTATGGTGAGATGATTTGTAAGAGCATGGCCATGTGATGAGTATATTTTGAACACTATAGGAAACAAATCATTCACGGTAACAAGAGAAGACAAAAGTATTGCTAGACTAACATACAATGTCTAGTACTTTCTGTAATATCGCAAAGTGAACAGGGATATAGTCATGTACCTAAACTCAAATGAGGTGTTGCCGGAGTTTTTGTAAATCACTATATGGGTATCGAATCGGTTTTCATTAGCTAGGTACTTGAATGTTTTTCTAGGAACTTCTTCATACTGTGAAAGTGTTTTCATGTTGTTACTTTGCACAAGTGGGAGTCTGAAAGGATTATTGTGCAAAGAACAATGTTTTTCACAACTCATACTCATAGAACTGCTGATTGGTCACACCGGTGCACACTAAATGAACAAATAAGTTGGTAATGATAAAAGAGTGACGAAATGAAATGGAAATGAAGAAGAAATGAGTATATGCTAAATGAACAAATAAGTATATGCATATATTTATCTCGGATAAATATATTATGTACATAAAAGGCAAAACCATAATGCTAAGGGGTATATGGTCGGCCGAATATCCATAAGGGATAAAAAGGGATTAAGTTTGACGAATTGTCAAACTTTTTTACATAGGGATAATTTTAGGGCATTCTTGTTGAATTCTGAATGTTTCTTGGTGCCCTATAAATACCAAGATATCCTAAATTAAAAATTCATTCATTCATCCTTTAACCCTAACCGAAATTCTTCCCCCACTCTCTCCATTCGTTCGAACTTAGGGTTTCATAAACCCTAAGTCGATCAATTGACTTCTATCAATTTACCGAGGTCGATCGGGTCGACTTCATACTCTCTAGTTTTCATAGATTCATAGCTCTAGTTCTACATGTGTTGTACTGTTGGATACAAGACGCAACTCACGTGGTGATTTTTCTTAAGAAACCCCAACTTTTCGATTGAAGCATCAAGAAGTAGATAACAAATAAGGTAATTCTGTGCAAGTCAGAAAGGTCTAGGAGCTTATGCTATTGCACGATCAAGTAAGTAAATCATAAACACCCTTTTATAAGTGTTAAAGTAGGTTATATACATGATTAGGAGATCTGCCAGAGTTTGGTCTGCATGACCTTTATGTGTTTATTTTCCGTTGTGCATTTTTTATAAGCCATGTGGGTGAACCAAAAGCTGCAGCACACTTTCTCTCGAACCAATATTGAGGCAGAATATAGGGGTGTTGCTATTGCAGTGGCGGAAACCGCATGGCTTCGTGAACTTCATACACCATTGTTGTTTGCTACCCTGGTTTATTTTGACTAAGTTAGTGCTATTTATTCGACGACTAATCTTGTTCAGCAGCAGCGGACCAAACACATTGAAAATTGATCTACATATTGTTCGTGATATATGGTGGCTCGAGTCATGTTCTTCATGTGCCATCGCGTTACCGATATGCTGATATTTTCACTTAAGGTTTGTCATCTGCTTTATTAGAGAAGTTTCGTACCTGTTTAATTGTTCAGTCTCCTCCCGCTCAAACTACGGAGAAGCGTAAGTGTATCATACTATCATGCCTTTCGGCCTTATTATTTGTTGATTAAGCCTAGCCTTGTATTATGTATCTAAATTAATCCTATGAGAACATTATAATTACAAGTTGATTAATTATCAAGCCAAATTATAAATCTATTATTCATGTGGTATAAGACCAGTTTCATAAACCATAGAACTAAACTAGTTATAATGCCCGCGCACGCACGGTTTTTTTTATAAAAAATATATATATTGAATGATATATTTTTATTTTTTAAAAAACAAATAATTTAATCTTTGTTTTGTTTGATTTATAATTTTTAATTATAGTTTTTTATTATTAAATATAATCATTTAAAAAGTTTAATCCTATTATTAATTGCATTTTATCTATATTTTTTTATTTATCTTCTACTTGTATAGTATATCAATAAAACGAATTTATAAATTTATAAATTAAAAAAATAATAATTAAAATATTACAAGGAAATCATCTTTTTTTTTTTAAATACGAAAATCTCCACTTAAGGTTTCGTTTTATTATATAAAAGATTTACTTACAATAAGTTAATTGGCATACGTATCTTCAATAATACACACTTCCTTTCTTTTCAAGTAATAACTCCCTATTTTTACGAATCTACCAATATATATTAATATATATGTCCATATTTTAAGACGTACTTTCCTATTTAATTGAAGTCCTAATTGTTTTCATAGATGTATTCCATTATAAATATCATAATCAAACACGTACTTTGTTTAAGCTTGGAGATTCATGGATTGGATGCCCTCCAATAAGTTCGACATCTTGTCAAGATGTCCTGTCAAATCTTTGGTTCGTTTCCGTTGTGTATCCAAACTATGGTGCAAGTATGTTGACATGTCTACCTCGCCATCATCCATAGTGAACGAGATACAGAAGAACCCACACCAATAATGTTCCATTATACAAAACGACACCGTTCTCTTTGTTTCCACACAATTGATCAGTCTGGTACCACTGATCATGTTTTTAGGCCGAAAAAGGACCCAGATTTTGAACTTGTGCGCAAGAGACTGCCCTCCAGAATCTTATTACGAGGTTCATGCAATGGGCTTATCTATATATCTGAAGATGATGGTCAAGTAATTACCAATTTGACTGTGGTTCATCCTATAAAGAAACAATGTTACGAGCTGCCATCCTTACCATTCAGTTTAGATAGTGACATGAGCCGTGGGTCATGTGGGCTTTGTTTTGATTCCTCAACCAACACTTTGAAGATGGTGTGTGTTTTGCTCAACGGAATCCCCCGGTCAAGGGACCCTGATCTCATGAGGAAGAATCTACATACACTAGTGCATGTATTTGGCACAAACTCATGGCAAGAAATACCCCAAGTCCCATCTTATCCCATAAGTGATACAGCCGTATTCGCTAATGATTGTTTGCATTGGTCCGTTTTTCATGAAATACCAACTGTAGATAATGGAAAACGTGTAGTATGGTTTGATGTAAAGAAGGAGGAATTTGGGTTAATCAATCCTCCCGAAACAATGAGTAATAATCGTCCCAATAGGGAATTATACAGTTGCTTCTACGACCACTTGGTTAATATAAATGGCCAAGTTGGATATTATTGCGACACGACAATGGAAGTTTGGGTATTAAACCATAAGAAAGAATGGGTGCTACACTGTCAGATTGACGACCAAGAATTTCCCCGTGGCTACATAAAGGTTTTAGGGTGTGTGAACAAAGACGGTGACATATTAATCAGATATACCAAACAAGATGCGGGAAAGGTGTTATTTTTCGTCTACAACCTCAAAAATAGCATTTTACATGAATCACACATCATTGGTCGGGGAGAGGGATATAAAACAGACATTGTTATGTTTCCGAATAGCCTATTTTCATTCCATAACATCATCACAAATTCGAGTTCCATAAAAAATACTTGTAGGCAGAAAAGATGTTGCGGCAAGTTCTAAATTATAGGCGACATGCCTATTCGGTCGAAGATAAGTATGCAGTTTTGAGTCGTTAGTCAGTATTACATATATCTACGTATTGTTTTTGGTCGCTTTAGTTTGTTGCTTTGTTTTGTTTGCAGTTTTGCATCAATTGATATCTATATATTGGTTTAATTCGTTTGTTCACATATATGTTATAATTAACTAGAACGGTACCCGCGCAATTCGGCGGCGGTTACCGTGTGATTATATTTTGCGTTATTTGGTTACACGTTTAGTTGTATTCATGCTTTATAATTAGACATATTAGAGATATAACAATACGCTGCATACATTGAAACGTTACTATTCTAGTAACAAACGATGTGTCAACACTGACCAATATTTTACTACAATTTGGGGTCAAATTTTGGATTGGATCAATATCACAAGCTATTACAGTATAAACTTCCAGAGAATTTATAAAAGATGTCATGTAAAATAATATAATGTAAATGTGTTTTGGTAAAACACGGTGCTTGATCAACTAACTTGACTTTAGTGGGATAACATTCATAAGTTCTCCATGTCCACTCCTCAAAGGACTGCTAAATTCAAATTTGGGTCTTCGGTTGGAGTTCGTTTAGTACAAATTTGGTTTCGTTAAACTAGATCATAAACATCCTTACTCATTAGCTTATAAACTCAGCTCATTGAGAGGGTACATGATCATACGTATCTGTTTGCATAACCAGAAGACGCAGCGGCGGAACTAGGAGCTTCTGTCAGGGGTAGCGAAATACGAAAATTTGTTTAGGGGTAGCGAAAATTTGTTTCAGGGGTAGCGAAATCGCCAAAAAATGGCCAAAAAACGTAAAAAATCGCCAAAAATTACACTACCGGGTAAAAGTTCAGGGGTAGCGACTGCTACCCCTGGACTATACATGGATCCGCCCCTGAGAAGACGTTGGGATATACTATCTAATAATATGAGAAACGCAGCAGATTAAAGTGCCATAAGAACCCTTGTTATTTGCTTTAAGCACGGGCTAGAAAGCCGAATTCATGATTTTATTACTTACAACTGTAATGAAAAATCTACTTTGTTACGGGAATTTAGACAAAAAAGAGGTTTACTTTTTGGTAAGGGAATTCTATTAGTGGAAGATTAAGACCAATGCAAAAAGAGAATTTCCAACAAATAGTGATTGCAAAATCAGATTTTAACAAAACTGACTATGATTTGATTAGTAGATATATATACATCGTGAAAGACACTGATTAAGCAGTTAACTGTGAACATTCAGCCTTTCTCCTTTACGATAAAAGGCGCATACAACATAAATTCAGTAAATTAAATTAGCAAGATACCTGTTATTGCATTAGCAATCTTTTTTTTTTCCTACCTATTTTTGCCACCTGTGATATGATTGTCAATCCTTTTTTTCTACCTGTTATTGTTTTATTTAGGATTGTGAATACATAATTTTAATAACATCCCCTTATATTACCTAACTTGAACACTTACAAGGATTGCAACAACCACTCTCTCTTTGAACTAGCTAGTGTCTAATGCATGTCTATCGCCCACCCTTGACCTAATGCAGAATTCTTATATACGCGCACCCTACTTATAGTTCAACACCTTTATTCTAGTCAAAACAGCAACAAGGAAGAAACCTCCACCTCAAATACTAACAGAGACCACGTCTACACCTCTAGCTAGCTTGGCTCGATCTGTTATTTCTTAAGGTGAATGCATGTATGTTCAGAGTTAACTCCCTTGTGTCTTTCAAGATGTATATCTGCTAATACAATGATTGTTTTGTTAGATTATCCATATTGTCACAATATAGAGGAAGTAGTAAATGATTTTTGGCTAACGATTCCCCTTACTAGCCTATACTTTAAAAAGGGAATTATGTTTCTTTGATGCTATTTGACTCACATCTTATGGACGATCGGATTTTGCAATCAAGACTTGTTGCCATGAACTTCCGCAGATTGAATTCCCTTACCAAAAGCTAAAAACTCTGTTTTTGTAACACCCCCAAAATTATCGCAGCGGAAGATTGTGTCACTGGGGTATTACTTCATAGTTCACAGTACAAGTTACAGAAAACGACTCTAAATGAGACGTTTTGAAATAAATTATCATTCGATTTATAATATTGTCAGAGTTCAAAACAAGGTCCCATAAGTTTACAAAATGTACAACATAAAAGTTGAAAGTTTTTCGAATGATAATATGCATTGTCTTCAAAATGTTTTCCGTGCGCCTTCACATGCCAGCTAATTCCTTTCATACCTGAGAATACATGCTAAAAAGTCAACACAAAGGTTGAGTGAATTCATAGGTTTGTAATACAGTAATGGACAATAAAGTTCATAGTATAATTGCAATGTGCGCAATTATCATCCTGATAGTTATTATTGCTCTAAGCTCATGGCACGCACGACTGACTGTATATATATATATCACCATACGATATATATATTAAACAATTTGCCCCGAGTAGGTACTATGCCGTATACCTAGGAATTCAAATATAGTGCGTTTGGTTACTTATCCAGCTAACACAATAGGCCTATCCACAATATTTGCGCTCACTCGCAACAACAAGTGATTAGTGGTCCATGATAAGGGGACTTTTGGCATAAACAACTTAGACATGCATGCAATAATACAACCAGGGCAAGCATTCAGTTTACAAGTCATTGTCCATAATAATAAAAACAGCAGCATGTATCTCCCCCATGTAGTTTATAAAACAGTTAAACAAAAGTAGGGGCTATGAACTCACCTCAATGTATGGTGAATAACGTAACACAAGCGATGTCTAGTAAAGCACAATGGTAAGGAATCAACATAACCTATTAAATATAAGCTTGTGTCAAAATATGACACGCGGAAAGTACTCGATACGTATGAGTTTTCAAAAGATAATACGTTTTAGTTTTCGTGGAATAATTGTATCATTGTTTATAAAAAGTTTAGTATCATCATTCGTGTGGTGATATGTAAACAGACTCAAGACAAAACGTACGCCAAAGTATAATGGGCGATCGCCCGATATCTTAAGTCTGATATCTTAAGTATGTCATAAGTCTAATATCTATCCAATATAAGTCCGAGTGGTTAGAGTCATAGTCCAATGTCTAAAGTCTGAGTCTAATATGCTCAAATCAAAGTTCGTATAATAAAGTCCGTCAAGTATTTGAATTGTCCAAAACAATTTGTCCATTATGCATTTGTGTTGTTCAATATACCCAAGTCTGTCATCAATAACCTTTTGTCCAATGTCATAAATGTATATATATAATTCGTTGAGTCCGAATCACAGACCAAATGTCCAATACATAAATGTATATATCTAATTCGTTGAGTCCGAATCACAGACCAAATGTCCAATACAAGTTTAATGTGTCGTAAGTCTAATACTGTCCGTTACGAGTCCGATACTTATTCCAAAGTCCAATAAGTTTGCTACAACAAGTGTTATATAAATTGGTCCATTAAGAAAACAACCTTAATAATCTAAATGAGCTCCAGCCCATTAATAAACTAAACGCACCCTTAACGAGGGTGAGGCCCCAAGTAGTTTCCAAGCCCATTAATAAACTAAACGCACCCTTAACGAGGGTGAGGCCCCAAGTAGTTTCCAAACCAAATGTATCTTACCGGTTACTACTTTGCCACCGAGAATAACCAGTAAACTTATGACCCTCGAGTCATGACTACTTTTCAGTCTTAAAACGTCCAGTTAGCTTTTACAGTTTACAGCCTTCGTTTCTCACTTCCAGGCTAAACTGTCCGCGTAATGTTATGTAAAACCTCTTTCTGAACAACTTTCGTGTTTGACACTTTCGACGATTCGGGCCAGAAAAGGGTCAAAATCGCGATTTATGAATCAGATCAGAAGACTATCAGCATCAATTTCCTTCTAGTAGTCTTTACTTAAGGATAACTTTTTAACCACAAGCCCTTTTAACATGATTCAAAAGCTCAAGTTCATGTTTTAGCATACTCTATTTGTTTATCACAATCATGAACCAAAAACTAATAAGCTAATAAGCTTATTTACAGCTCAAACCAAGCTAACAAGTCTATTACATCAATATAAGTCGCATGACATTATTTAAGCCCGAAATATAAGCTTAACCAATAAACACTAATCAAACAAACAATCCTTAATAATAAAAGTAAATTACAAATATCGTCCTTGTGCTTTAACAGCAGATGCTCTCTACATTAACCTTCAGATACTACTCTTTATGTTACAGCTTCAGTTACTAGCAGCAATAAACCAAACCCAAAAGCACCCTAGTTGAGCCGAAACAAAACAAAACTGCCCCTTCGTTTCCTGTTACAACCGAGACCAAACCAAATACCCTTGTGGGTTTACTTGTAATCCGAGACCCAACAAACATCCTCAAATAAACTAAATGAGCTTATTAAAAATTTTAACTAAACTATAATCTTTGAAATAAGTTAAAAACAATCCACAACTCATAAGCCGGAATATAAGCTGAAACTAATAAAACCAAGCGCACCCTCTTTGGGCTGTGATAGTCCAACCAAAAATCTCTCTTGGTAGCTCTTGGTGGTTGATTGAAGTAAACAAACCAAACTGAGACAAACACCCCTACGTGGGTTTTTATTAAATCCAGTCCGCAACACTAGATAAGCTTGTGAGATTATTAATGGATTCCCAAATAAGCTATATCTAACCAAACCAACACCCTAAATGGGTGTGGTTGTCGAATCAGAAGCAAAACCAAACACCTTAAGTGGGTATTTTTCTGGTGACTCGAGGTAGATCAACACAACACCACTTAAATCTGTATTTAACCACACAAATTTTAGATATCAAAAACGTTATAAGCCTTGTTTTTATTCCACGAAAACCATTCGAAAGATTTATCACACGGTTTTAAATAAAAGAAATCAACGAGATCAATGGTATGTCGACTTACAACATAACGAGAAGAAGAGATAGAACGAGGTGGGGTTAGTGGTGCGGCTGTTGTGTTCAACAAACCAAACGAGACCCTTGTGTATCTCTTATTTCATCTAAGTAATCATCAAACAAGCTTAGGAACTAGGTAGAGATCATTAACATCTTCATCTTTGTAGTACTACTTGTGTCTTGAATCAAGACTGTTGATGATGAATATTTTGATGGTGAGGGAGTCACGGTAAAGGAGACCAAAGAGATATGTTGGTGTGCTATCTTTGAAATAAAGATATGTCTGAAAGTTATATCTTAATTGATTATATGGCTTTCGTATATGCAAAATAATCTCATCTACAGCCATGTGGCCTTGGTGAGTAACACATGTACGCCGGCCACCTCATGCTTATGAGGTGGTTAGTGTATAATCTAGTTGCTTCATGGTGAAGTTTGAGTTTAACGGGGTATAGTTTGGTCCCGGTAATTACTAATGTTAAGCCCTTAAATCTCAAAACTTAAAACCGAGTAGCATAAGAATATAATACTTATGAAAATGTCTAAACTCATCAATATACTCTAACTAGGTATATTAAAAGTAATATTATGACATAAAATAAATAATAACCAAATCAATTTGCTTGTTGAGTTTAGTGTTGTGTCGGTACATGTTGTGTGCGATTTTTACGTTTTGCGAGATATCATCTCGTTAAATAGACAAAGGTGAACAAAAATGTTCAAAGAGTAATAATTCAAAGTAGAGTGAATTATTTAACTGGAAAGTTACGGTTAACTACCGATTACAGTATTTGCTTTTACGTTACGATAAAAGTCAAATAGTCAAAAGTCAAAGTCAAAGGCCAAAATAGTCATTTTGCCTTATGAAATTTTGCGGGTTGCTACAGTTTTTGTCTAAATTCCTCTAACAAAATAGAATTTTCACTACAATTGTAAGAAATAAACTTGTGGATTTGGATTTCTAGCCTGATCTCAATGCAAATTTTCAACTCGTTCATAACTCGTGCAACCAAATAGCATCAACGGTGGCATTTCATATAGATACTTACAAATTTCATTCTTTACAAATCTGTCATAGCCTGCTTTCCTGTTTAAATGCGAGTTGGATTGTTTTATATCACTGTAATCATAGTTTTTTAATCAAACAGATCCATCATGGATGGACTACCTTCAAACATCATATTCAACATCTTCTCAAGAGTACCCGTTAAATGTTTGGCTCGATCCCGCTGCGTATCAAAAGTGTGGTGTAACTACATTGATGATGGTTACCTTGTGATCATTCATGACAAACGAGTTGTAGAAGAACCAACACCCATCTTGTACCATCAACATCTTTCTCGTGATAGAATAACCCGCAGCCTATGTTTCCATGTCATCAGATCTAAACAACCTCGAAGTACTAATGATTATGTCTTGGAGTCGAAAGAGGGGCCGGCTTTAGAGTATTTGCGCAAGAAACCACCATCTAAATCTTCTATATTCAGAATTGAAGTCCGAGGTTCTTGCAACGGGCTGATGTGTTTATCACAAGACGATAGTTATGAAATAACCGATCGTTGGCTGTGGTCGATCCTCTAAGGAAAGAATGCTATGAGCTTCCACCTTTTCCGTTGCGTTTTGATAAGCATATGCGCAGAGAGTCTTGTGGGCTTGGTTTCGATACTTCCACCAACACTTTGAAGATGGTGTGTGTTTTGCTTAAAGAGCATGCACCAATTAACAAACCTGATATGATGAGGAAAAAACCATGCACAATGGTGCATGTATTTGGCACAAACTCATGGCGAGAAATACCCCAAGTCCCGTCATATCCAAGGAGGAATTTGTGTTGATTAGTCAGTCATATTGACATATTGACATAAAAACTGAAGATGGTGGAAGAGAAGTAATTTGGTTTGATGTAAACAAGGAGGAATTTGGGTTGATTAATCATCCGAAAAGAATGTGTGATTTATGGAGAAACTATAGCTGTACGTACGATCAATTGGTTGATCTAAATGGTGAAGTTGGACCATGGAGGTTTAGGTATTGAAGCAAAAAAGAATGGGTGCCACACTCTCGGTTTGAAAAGAAAGACATTCCTCATTGTTGTTACATATACGTTATGGGTTGTTGGAACAAAGACGGAGATATATTAATAAAGAGCGGTGGCAATGGAAGGTGTGTGTTTTATGTTTACAACCTGAAAAGTGGTGTTTTACATAAAACCAACATTGCTGGTCCAGAGGATGGACCTAGTCCAAATATTTTTATGTATCCGAATACCCTGTCTCTATCCATGGCATCAACACAAATTCATTCTCCATGAAAAAAACTGAACTGAAGAAAAGCTGCCAAGATTTACTATCTTTTTGTTAGGGGTAAAGTTTATATTTGTGTTGCTTTCAATGTTTTTGTTCCAGATTAATTTAGTTTCAAAGAATCTGTGTTACAGTTTTTGTATTTTCTTGCTTCAGTTTGGTTCTCACAGCTGAGACTCTATCAATAAATTATTGGGAGATCAAGTATGCATTATCATTTACTAGTACATTCTAGATGACGTGCTATTTAGTAGAATCGCATGATACACTGAAGTCAACATGACACCTTTAGTGCGCCTTAACGCCTGAGGATCCTTTGTTTACAATGGTGCTCAGCTGAGTATTGGAAAACCCTAAGCCAAAGGAAACAAACTAAAATCTAGGAGAGTAGACATGGGTACTGACTGAACCCATGATTAAAGATGGTGCCTAAAAACCAGATAATGTCACATAAAAAAGTTAAAAGAGAAGATTAAGAATGACCAAATAGCTAGATGAGGAATGTGTCAAATTATTAATGAATTGGAGTAGTCACGAGTTTACATATGTATGTTAAGTTTCTCTTGCTTTTACCCATGGCTCGTGTTTCAGATGAACATAGATAAAACATACATGTAATCAAATTCTTTCTGGGCTGGGCATACATATACATTATTGTATCATTTGAGCAGGGATGGCTCCTCATTAAGATATCAAATATGTGTTTTCCATGTTTATTTACACAGGTTATTTTTTTTTTATACTCTTTATATAAATGTTTCCTTCCAAACTAACTGATGTAAAGTTTATTTTTTTTATACTTTCCAAAGTACCAATTAATATTGGACGAGGGTAATAAAAAACGGCCCAAAAAGTTATCTTTTAGGCTGATGGTGAGACAGTGTACTTGAAAGGTTATGGGTTTAAAAATTTGAATACATTGCATGGTGTAGGCCCAATTTCTTTTACTTGAAAACTTAGTACTCTTAAAGATAGTAAATTTTGTTTTTAATGTTTTACGGGCTTATTTACTTGAACATATAAAAGGCGAAACCGGGTGTTCATCTTTGGTTTCCTGGTTTCTCGATTTATTTGATTCGGTTTAAAATCTTTTGCAAGCATAATCGAAAAATTGAACCGAATTCAAACATTGATCAAACCGAACCAAAAACCAAATTTGAATTAACTACATTTTTGGGTTACCCGAAAAACCCAATCACATAATTTACATTTTTGTTTATTTTAATTATATAGATTTTTAGCATCAAATACTTAGTTATATAACTTAGACACTACATACATACTTAATTAATAGGGATTTGGGTTAAACCTTAAGGGACCAATAGTGTAATTTACTCTTAAAAAGACTAAAAGAGTGATCCTTTTATTAAACTTAATTTTTGCTTATTGTCTTTGTTGAGAGTTGAGACAACCTTAAACCCTCAAACATTAACAGTCCACGACCCGTATATTAATTGTCAGATTAAGGCTCTAAGGTTTTAATTTCCTCGTCATCATTAACAACAACAGGTATATTGATATTTTACGAAATCTATGTCTCTTGTCTTTCAACTACTTTTTAAGATGTTACATTAACTTTGTTTATTATGTTTACATATTTGTTTTTTGATGCACTTTTCGGCTGTGCTTATATCCTAGAATTCCGGTCAGACCCGTCTAAACCCAGTTATTTCGGCTAAGAACCGGCTATTCCAGCCAAGACTCGGGCACTCGGCTGTATCCGGACAAGACCCAGATATATCCGGTTTAGACCCGGATATTCCGGCTAAGACCCGGCTATATGTGTGATATTTTAGTTAGAGAGGGTAGTTGTGAATTATGGAGTAAACGGTTTTTATAAAACACATGGGCTAGTGGTATACTGGTATATAAAGCGTAGAAGGCAATATTGAATGGGTGAAAGAGAGGTATAAATCTAAAAGTCGTAGGAAACATATGTAGCAACTTGAGCCTATGTTTGTTAAGTAAAGCTTAAGCCAAACAGGCCAGAACAAGTCACTCCGATAAACTGCCGAGAGCCGGTTTAGTCGGTTTTCGGCTTTTTAAACTAAACATAAAAACCTACAAATGCATGTTGTGATTTTTTTATAGAGATATTCAGGTTTTAGCTTTGTGTTTCTTCCATGTCTGTTCTACCTTCTAAGTTTTGGACGTGTTTGTGTGCTTCTACGCAAATGCAGCCTATTAAGAGGGTGTAATAGGTAGTGGTAACCAAGCACTTGGTTCAGATATGTGAATGGTAGATTTTGTGTTGTTTTTCTAAGCTTTTGGCCCCTGCATAGTTAAGTGGTTTGCATAATTGACAATCCTAAATCTAACAATCACAGGTAGAAAAATCGGAATGTCTGGAATTTATGTTTTTGCTCCTTTTGTTGTAAATAAGAAAGGCTGAATGTTCACAGTTTGCTGCTTATTGTCTTTAAAGATGTAAATATGCTAATACATTGGTAGTTTGTTGTGTTTGATTATTTGTAGTGTCATATAGAGGAAATAGTAAATACGTTTTCTGTTTATGATTTTGGCTTACGATTCCCCCTTACTAGCCTATACTGTAAAAAGGGAATTATGTTTCTTTGATGCTTTTGGACTCGCATCTTATGAACGATCGGATTTTGCAATAAGCACTTGTTGGAAAGCTGCACTTGTATGTCTTTTTCGGATCTTGTTGAAACTCCTCCTTTTGCGTTGCCTTAATCTTCCACTGATAGAATTCCCTTACCAAAAGCTAAAACTCTGTTTTTGTCTAAATTCCTCTATCAAAAATAGAATTTTCACTACGATTGTAAGAAATAAACTTGTGGATTTGGATCTCTAGCCTGTTCTTAACGCAAATTCCAAATCGTTCATAACTCGTGCAACCAAATGCAGCCTATTAAGAGGGTGTAGTATATAGTTGTAAGCCAGCACTTGGTTTAGATACGTGTTAGGTACTTACTTTCAGTATGTGAATCGTAGGTTTTACTATGTTTTTGGCCCCTGCATAGTTATGTGGTTTGCATAATAGCGAATTTTATTGTTTGGTGGAATATAACAATCCTAAATCTAACAATCACAGGTAGCTAAAATAGGTGTATATCTGCTAATGCAAAAAAGATACTTTGTTAATACAATGATACCTTGTTTTTGTCTGAATTCATCTAACAAAATAGAATTTTCATACAGTTGTAAGTAATAACCTTATGGATTCAGCTTTCTAGCCCTTACCAATGGTTCATAACGCGTGCAACCAAATACCATCCATGGCAGCATGTCATATTGATACTTTTAAAAATCTTTCAAAAGCAAGATTATGGTTTGCAAATCTCGTTATTAAATTAGGAATCGAATTGTGTTTTACTGATAGCTGCTTTTCGGTTTATATATCATCACCTAATCTTAGTTTTTATATTAAGCAGTTCCTTCATGGATAGATTACCTTCAAATATCATATTCAACATCTTCTCAAAAGTACCCGTTAAATGTTTGGCTCGATTCCGGTGCGTATCAAAAGTATGGTGTAACTACATTGATGATCGTTACCTTGTGATCATTCATGACAAACGACTTGTAGAAGAACCCACACCCATCCTATACCATCCACACCTTTCTCTTGAGAAGATAACCCTTAGCGTATGTTTCCATGTCATTGAATCTAAACAAGCTGGAGCAAACCATAATTATGTCTTGGAGGCAAAAGAGGGCCCGTTTTTGGAGTATTTGTGCAAAATACCACTCTCTAAATCATCTAGAGTCAAAATTCGAGTCCAAGGTTCTTGCAATGGGCTGATCTGTTTGTCACAAGACAATGGTAAAGTAGTAACCTCGTTGGTTGTGGTGCATCCTCTAAGGAAAGAATGTTACGAGCTTCCACCTCTTCCTATACGTTTTGATAGTTACATGCTCCGAGGGTCATGTGGGCTTGCCTTTGATGCTTCCACAAATACTTTGAAGATGGTGTGTGTTTTGTGTAAAAGTAAAAAGGTATCTAATGACCCTAATGTGGTGAAGAAGTATCTATGCACAATGGTGCATGAATTTGGCACAAACTCATGGCGGGAAATACCCCAAGTCCCACCTTATCCGATAACGGATGGAACTGTATTTGCTAATGGTTGTTTGCATTGGTTGGTTAGTCATCTTGACGTAGGAACCCAAGATGGTGGAAGACCTGTAATATGGTTTGATGTAGAGAAAGAAGAGTTTGGGCTGATTGATCCTCCAAAAAGAATGTGCGATTTATGGAGAAACTATAGTTGTTATTATGATCAAGTGGTTGATCTGAATGGTGAAGTTGGATATGTGTGTACTAGGACCATGGAGTTTTGGGTATTGAATAAGCAAAAAGAATGGGTGCCACACTGTCGGTTTGCAAAAGAAATAACTCCTGATGCTTACATAAACGTTATAGGGTGTTGGAATAAAGACGGGGATATATTAATAAAATGCATAGGGAGAGGCAATGGAAAGTATGAATTAGTCGTTTACAACCTGAAAAGTGGTGAATTACAGAAAACCAACATTGCTGGTATGGATAGGGAGAGTCCAAGTTTTATCATGTATCCCAATACGCTGTCTTCAATCCACGGCATCAATGCAAATTCCTTCTCCATGAAAAAAACAATTCTCAAGAAAAGCTGCCAACATGTTCTATCTAATTTTCATTAAGTTTTTCTACTTCCATGTACTTAAGTATTGTTTCCATTGACTGGTTTGTTTAATTTGTTGCTACTGTTTGATTGCTTTCAATGTACTCCGGCTTGTTTATTTTTCCATTTAGCTATGTATTGCATGCAACCTTCTGTCTAAATGAGGGTTATTCGAAAGTGTATGAATAAGCCGAGTCCATACATTAATACTTGAGTTCCATTTGTTTTGTACGTATAAAGCTTGAACTTGGGTTCAGCTCGTTTCAAGCCTTGTGTTTTTAATTTAAACTCGAATTGTTAAGCATAGTAGAGCTTGATAGTAGTAGGTTTGATCTTTCTTACTTATTTTGACCTAATTAATGAGATGATCATATGAAAAATTACTCAACTTCGTTAGTCTATGTGGAGCTTGATCTGAAGAAAAGCTGCCAAGATTTAATAATATCTTTCTGTTAGGGGGTAAAGTTTATATTCGTGTTGCTTTCAATATTTTTGTTCCGGATTAGTTTAGTTTCAACAGACTCTTTACAGTTTTTGTGTTTTGTTGCTTCAGTTTGATAGCTTTCAGTTTGATGGTCACGGCTGAGACTCAATCGATAAATTATTCGGAGATCAAATAGGCGTTATCATTTACATTCTAAATGACATGTCGTTTAGTAGAATCAGTAATGGATCGCATGATACGCTGAAATCAACATGACACCTTATGTTGTACATGACACCTTAACGCCGGAGGATCCTTTGTTTACAATGTTGCTCAGCTGAGTATTGGAAAACCCTAAGCCAAAGGAAACAAACTAAAATCTAGGAGAGTAGACATGGGTACTGACTGAACCCATGATTAAAGATATGCTTAAAAACCCGATAGTGTCACATGAAAAAATTAAAAGAGAAGATTAAGAGTGACTAAATAGATAAGTAATGTGTCAAATTATTAATGAATTAGTCACGACTTTAGACATGTATGTTAAGTTTCTCTTGTTTTTAGCCATGGCTCATGTGTTTCAGATGAGCATAGATAAAACATACATGTAATCATTTCAGTAGGGATAGCTCCTCATTAAGATATCAAATATATGTGTTTTCCATGTTTATTTACAAAGGTTATTGATTAACTTTTTGTATAAATGTTTCCTTCCAAACTGACTGATGTAAAGTTTATTTTTTTTATAATTTGCAAATACCAACTAATATTGGACGAGGGTAATAAAAAAGGGCCCAAAAAGTTATCTTTTAGGCTGATGGTGAGGCTGTGTACTTGAAAGGTTATGGGCTTTAAAATTGGACTTAACTTGCTATTCATAATAATTTGAATATACTGCATGGTGTAGGCCCAATTTCTTTTACTTGAAAACTCAATACTCGTAAGGATAGTAAAATTTTGTTTTTAATGTTTTACGGGCTTATCGACTTGAACATATACAAACCGAAACTGGGTGTTCCTCTTCAATTAATTGTCAGATTAAGGTTTCCTGGGCATTATTAACAACAGTCAAAAGGTGTATATTGAGAACGTGTAATATCTAGTTGTAACCAAGCACTTGGTTCAGATATGTGAATGGTAGATTTTTTGTTGTTTTACACTGTTTTTGTCCCCTACATAGTTATGTGGTTTGCATAAACAGAATTTTATTGTTTGGTGGAATACAAGTGAGTCTTAATAAATTGGTTTATTGGCGCAGATGTGGCGGAGCTTGGTCACAACTGTGGCCATTGTTACTACTAGTCTAATAATCATCACAGGAAGAAAAATCGGAGTTCGAATCTCTGATATCAAAAAAAGGAAAGGCTGCAAACTTCATATGATGAACAGGTACCTTGCATATTCAATGCTCGGAATGTCAGAATTTATGTTTTTGCTAATACAATAAAAGTTTGTTTTGTTTAATTACTGATATTGTCATAATATAGAGGAAATAGTAAAGGTGTTTATGATTTTTGACTAAGGATTCCCTTTACTAGCCTATACTGTAAAAAGAGAATTATGAACGGTCGGATTTGGCAATCAACACTTCTCTTATTTGTGGTGCCTTAAACTTCCACGGATAGAATTGTGTTTGTCTAAATTCCTCTAACAAAATAGAATTTTTAATTACATTTGTAAGGGACAAAAAAACTTATGGATTCGGCTTTCTAGCCCGTGCTTAAAGCAAATTCCAATGGTTCATAACTCGTGCAACCAAACAACATCGATGGTGGCAAGATTTATTGATACTTTTAAAAAATCTTTCAAAAGCAAGATTGCGGTTTACAAATTTCTCTATATATGTTCATCTAATACAATATGCTTTCCTTTTAATTTAGGAATCGAATTGTTTTTACTGATATACCTGCTTTTCGGTATATATATCACCACCTAATCATAGTTGTTTGAATTAAACAGTTCCTTCATAGATAGATTACCTTCAGATGTCATATGCAACATCTTCTCAAGAGTACCCTCTAAATGTTTGGCTCGCTCCCGGTGCGTATCAAAAGTATGGTGTAACTACATTGATGATCGTTATCTTGTGAACAATCATGACAAACGAGTTGCAGAAGAACCAACACCCATCTTGTACCATGAACATCTTTCTCGTGATAGAACAACCCACAGCCTATGTTTCCATGTCATCGAAACTAAACAACCTGGAACTACTCATTATGTCTTTGAGCCGAAAGAGGGACCGTTTTTGGAGTATTTGCTCAAGAAACCTCTCTCTAAATCGTCATATGTGCAAATTGAAGTCCGAGGTTCTTGCAACGGGCTAATCTGTTTGTCACAAGACGAAGATAATGTAGTCACCATGTTGGTTGTGGTCCATCCTCTAAGGAAAGAATGTTACGAGCTTCCACCTCTTCCTATGCATTGGATGTTCATAGAGCCTTGTGGGCTTGGTTTTGATACTTCCACTAACACTTTGAAGATGGTGTGTGTTTTGTTTAGAGAATATGAACCGTCAAGGGACCCTTATATGGTGAGGCCAAAACTATGCACAATGGTGCATGTATTTGGCACAAACTCATGGCGAAAAATACCCCAAGTCCCATCGTATCCAATAACAGGTAATGCCTTGCTAATGGTTGTTTGCATTGGTTGGTTAGTCATCTTGACGTACGAACCCAAGATGGTGGAAGGCACGTAATATGGTTCAATGTAGAAAAAGAAGAATTTGGGTTGGTTGATCCTCCCAAAAGAATGTTTGATTTAGGGAGAAACTATAGCGGTACTTACGATCAATTGGTTGATCTAAATGGTGAAGTTGGATATGTGTGGACTAGGACGATGGAGGTTTCGGTATTGAAGCAAAAAGAATGGGTGCCACACTGTCGGATTGATAAAGAAGATCCTTATGATATAGAAGTTTTGGGTTGTTGGAACAAAGACGGAGATATATTAATAAAAGTTTGGTTGTGGGAAGAAGGACCTTTTGGGTTGGTGTTGGACCGAAGACAGAGTTATGTCTTTTTTGTTTCCAACCTGAAAAGTGGTGTTTTTCATAAAATCAACATTGATGAGAGTATGAATGATGGATTGGGTCCAAATTTTATCATGTATCCCAACACGCTGTCTTCAATCCACGGCATCAACACAAATTCCACCTTCTCAATGGAAAAAATAACTATTCTGAAGAAAAGCTGCCAACGTGTTCTATCTAATTTTCATTAAGTTTTTCTACTTCCATGTACTTAAGTATTGTTTCCATTGACTGGTTTGTTTAATTTTGTTGCTACTGCTTTCAATGTACTCTGGCTTTTTTTATTTTTCCATTTAGCTATATTGCATGCAAAATAATGATGTTGCTTTCAACATGATCCTTAGAGCATGCGGTATGGTAACGTGGAGAGTTAGTGAAATCTTAACTTTTTTGAGTTAAGGGTTGAGTTATCATACCGCCCAAGTGAGTTAAGGCATTGACTTAAGGTGTGCGTTACCACCTTAACGCTTAGTTAAGGCATTGAGTTAAGGTGTGAGTTACCATACCGCCAAAGTAAAACCTTAACTTTTTTGAGTTAAAGGCACTGAGTTACATATTCGCCATTAAAATTCTACATATTCACCCCCCTAAAATGTGGCTTTTTTTTTTTTTTTTTTTTTTTTTTTTTTTTTTTTTTTTTTTAAGTTAAGATTGAGTTATGATATGGGATTTTTTTTTTTTTTTAGATAAGGTTAAAATGTTAAAGCTGATGTGGCGCTGACGTGACACTACGTTAAGGTTTAACTCGAGTTACCACACCCTATGATCTGTCTAAATGAGGGTTACTCGAAGGGGTGTGAATTAGCTGAGCCTAGCTATTAATACTTTAGTTCCGCTTTTTGTATGTATAAAGCTTGAACTTGCAATTGGGTTTGGCTTGTTTCAAACCTAATGTTTTTATTTTAAGCTCGACTTGTTAAGCATAGTAGATCTTGATATATAGTAGGTTTGATCTCTTTTACTAATTTTGAACTCATTAATGAGATGGTCATATGAAAATTACTCGACTTCGTTTGATAGTAGAGCTTGATTATACTAGGACTATGTCATCGGTTCGGGTTGATTCGGGTTTTTTATTATAATTGTGTGACCCGCAACTTGACCCGATAAGGAGTCGGGTTGCCGGGTTCGGGTTGTTATCGGGTCGGGTTACACTGATCGTGTTTTGGATTACATTTTGAGTAATCACAACAATCATAGACTAACAATACCTTTTTTGTGATCTTTTTCTCTCTAACTTCGTATAGTTCCAAAAGTAAAAGGGTGGCAACTTGACACTAAAATGAACATTATCTGTACTTCGTCTTATAACGAATCTAGCGTTCAGCGAGTTGATAAAAAACCACAATAGCTCTGTTCACTTATCTATGTTTTACTCAATTTTTTTTAAATAAAAAACAGGTAGGTCATCCCGAACCAAGACCCGTCTGACCTAACCCATTTTCAACTCGTGCTCTTATGTAACCCATTTAGACCCTTCCACCTGACCCATCATCCACTTTGCTTATAGTACCATTTAAAGTAAAGTAAAAGTAAAGTAAAGTAACTCCCGATACCGTCTTCCACGGGTTATAGGTCCCAATACCGTCTTCCACGGTGTATGGGGGAGGTTGAGACGTAGACAACCATACCCCTGCCTAAGGTAGAGAGGTTGCTTCCGGTTCTACCAAAGGTAGAAAAGGACCTCCGGCCTTTTGTAGGGAGTGAGGATCGAACCCTTGACCTCTGTACCATTTAACACTTTAATATTTTAACAGTCACAGTAAAATATTCCTAACCATATTTTAACACTTTAAAGTTTTTCATAACTTGAATTTCAAAAAAAAGAATGATCCTTTAATGAAACTTTGTTTGCTTTTATTGTCTTAGTTGACACAGCTTTAAAACCTAAAACATTAACTGATCCAATTTTGTCAGATTAAGGCTCTAAGGTATCTTGCTACATTCATTTTATGCCTCTGTTTATTATGTTTAGGTGAAATTACATTTTATATATTTATTATGGCCTATACCCGGCCAAACTCGGCCATTCCGGTCAAGACCCGGTTATTCCGGCTTGACCCGGCTAACCCCGGTTAGACCCACCTATACCGGACCTGACCCGACCCGACCCAACCACTTTGCTTATACAGTACAGTACCATTTAACACTTCGCCGGTAGTCATAATAAAATCTTGTATCCGTCATTGCCCATAACCAAACCGAACTTCAGTTCGGTTCTCGGTTTTGTTTTGCCACAGATATTTTCGGTTCGGTTCGGTTTTCGCTTATGACAAAAAATAACCGAACAACCCGAATCGAATAAACCGATTAACCCGAGAACCGAACCGATGAACACCCTTTGTTAGAGGAGAGAGAAAATAGCTTATTAAACATTATTTTTCTTATTGTCTTTGTTGATAGTCGAGACAACCTTAAACCCTCAAATAGGGCTGTAAACGAACCGGACAAACACGAACGGAACCTTTTTCATGTTTGTTCATTTAATTTTAACCGGACAAATAAATGGACACGGACGCTTAAACGGACGAATTTTCTTGTTCATGTTCGTTTATTATAAAAATGAGTTGTTCATGTTCGTTTAGTTTCTTAATGAACGAACTTTTTATAAGTTCTTCACAATATATTATTTTATAAGTGTTGTTTTATTTAAACAAACCAATTTTTAAAATTATAAAATTAAAAGATATGATATATGAATATAAATAGATAAATAATCATAAACGAGTGTTAACGAACGCATAATCGGACGTTCACGAATATAAATGAATGGATGAGACTTTTGTTCATGTTCGTTCATTTAACTAAACGAATGTAAAATATTGTTCATGTTCGTTCATTTAATAAATGAACGAACATAAACGAACTTTTTACTGAACGGTTCATGAAATGTTCACTGAACGTTGAGTTTGTTTACAACCTGTTAGAAAAGTGACTTAAACTTTAGGGTTATTTGGTAATTTGTGTTACTTGTCCTGCAAGTTTGTTTAGCCTATAAATAGGGATTGATTGTATTAGTTTTCTTTGTACCTTTTTGAATAATAGTTTGGTACCTTTTGAATTTGTGGTTGGTACCTTTTGAATTAGGGTTTGGTACATTTGAATTAGAATTTGTCTTTGAATTGGGTTTTGTAATTTGGTTTGGTATTTGAATAAAGCTTCCGCCTTCGTTTGTTTGAATTTGTTTGTTTGTTTCATTTGTTTGAATTACTGACAAGTGGTATCCGAGCCAGGTTTGCAATGAAGAAAAAGAAGAAGGAAAAAAAAGCTTTGGGTTCGTTTAGATTGAAGATTCGTTTTGAAGATTTTTTTGGTTCCTTTGTTTGCTACGTCATTGAAAAGCCTTTGGACGATCTAAGTAAGTCGTTCTTTTGTGTCGGTCAATTTGAGACGTCTATTTTGAATTGGTTTCCAGTTTCGAATTGTTGATATTTGGAGTTTTGGACAATTAAATTGTCACTGGGCCATTTGGGTTAGGTGAATGAATATTGGGCTTTTGATTTTGTATATGGATATTGTGGTAGTTCTAATGATTCGTATCTACTTGAATGAGCTTTCTGTCACTTTGAATTAGTTTTGTGAATCTTTGTTTTGTCTTCGGGTTTTGTTTGATATGGATAATATCGTTGGGTTAATCGGGTAGTTGTATTTGAATTTGAATTTGGACCGTAATTCTTATAATATAAGTGGGTCATTAGAATTATTATCCGTAGCGTTTGAATTAATAGAGCCCGTTCGTCAAGTTATTAACTTGAATTTGGTTGATACTTATACTAAGTTTGAAGTTGGACCGTAATTCTTATTACATAAGTGGGTCATTAGAATTTGAATTTGATATTTGGGTCGTAATTCTTATTATATAAGTGGGCCATTGGAATTTGAAATTGATATTTGAGATTTGAAGATCGATTTGGTGTTTGAAGACTTGGTTATAATCGGGTCGTTTGGAATTTGTTCGATCGTTGGAATTTGTTAGTTTGGAAAATTTGGATCTTCGTTTGTCGGGCTTTTGAAGATTGGTTGCCTGAATTTGATTATCTTTGTTGAAGATCGTTTGAGCCGATTTGTTCGTTTGGTTGACCGTTTTGAATTTTGTCGATTGACATTTGGTTGTTCGTTTTGAAGACATCAGCATTTGTTTCGGATCGTTCGTTTTGAAGTTTGCTAGCATCTCTAGCATTAGAAATTTGGAATTTGGATTTTGGATTTCGGAATTTGAAATTTGGAATTCAGAACTTTGAATTTGATTTGAAGCAGATGGAGGAGTTTAAGTCACGGTGGAGATTGTTAGAAAAGTGACTTAAACTTTAGGGGTTATTTGGTAATTTGTGTTACTTGTCCAGCAAGTTTGTTTAGCCTATAAATAGTGATTGATTGTATTAGTTTTCTTTGTACGTTTTTGAATAATAGTTTGGTACCTTTTGAATTTGTGGTTGGTACCTTTTGAATTAGGGTTTGGTACCTTTGAATTAGAATTTGTCTTTGAATTTGGTTTTGTAATTTGGTTTGATATTTGAATAAAGCTTCCGCCTTCGTTTGTTCGAATTTGTTTATTTGTTTCGTTTGTTTGAATTACTGACACAACCCTACCCTCAAACATTAACACTGTGTTCTCAAGAAGTTTTTAAAGAAAAAAACGAAGTGGTGAAAAGTAAAGTAAAGAATGTGAGAAGAAAGCAAACAAACATAACTTATATAAGTGTGTTCTCAAGATGACATAAGAGCACAAGGAACCATAACGCCGGTTAGGCGTTATGCTTATGTGGCTGCTTCTCAACGTGGTAACGCAAGTTATCATGATTTCATTTACCGGAGAAACCCTTTAACACAAAAAAAAAATGATACAAAGGGTCATCGGTGTTATTTTTTTTTTAAATTAAGGACAGTGAATGCAACTAAAAACTCTAATGGATAGTAGATGTAATTGTGAACACAACACTATCATTGGTGGCGGTTCAATTAGAAAGTGGCCACAAAATAAAAAATGTAAAAAGTGCTCTTTATGCGACACGTGTCCTCACTCTTTAAATAATCAAAAAATCACGTCCGGGATAAAATCGTCAATATACCCATTTTTTGTTTTTCCACCTCAAATTTCAAACGCACATATCTCTTAAACGACGAGCTTTTAGAAAAAACCAATTTAACCATAATTTTTAAAGTTTAATCATCTTTAATTTTGTATAAATCTATTTAAATATAAGTTATAAGTGTGTGTTCTCAAGATGTTTGGCATTGTGAGTTAATTCAAAAGTCTGTTGCATATATTAGGTCATCTATTGTGGCTGATGCATTCGGCTTTTGCTGGGACACCATGGTTATAAATATCAAGTAATTGTTCTATATTCAAGTTATTGAATTTTATTGGTTGTGATAGTGGATTTTATTGGCTTCGTTGGTGTTTTTGTTCTACCTGGTCATTTGGTTCCTAATGTATGGTGGGGCAATGGGTCACTTAGTGGGGTTCATGAACATGTGGGTTGGTTTGTTTTCTTTTTATCTTGATTGGTGCCTTTTAGTCTTGTTTTTGTAGTTAGCTCTTTGTTGTTGTATTTCTTCTTGGGGATCTTCCGTTTTAACTATCTTGGATAAATGGAGGGTCGCTGTTCTTTTATATTTTGTTCTTTGTTTCTTTTAATATGTTGTTGCCGTTAAAATAAATAAATAAATAAAATAAATGATTGACAAAATGGAAGAGAAATGAAAGAAAGAGATATGGCATTTTTACTATGATGCCCTCCTAATCTATTCTTACTATTTGTATATGGTATTAAAAACTCAAGGGCTATTTGGTAATTTTAAGTGAAAACTTCTACTTTTGAGAGGAAAGTTATGGGGCTAAAAAAAACATACCATTCCCAACGCTTTCTTTAATAATTGGTACACTTATAGTTTTCTTTACTTTCCTTTTTCACTTTCCCTTCTAAATCATCATCTCATTCTTTTCCCTCTCTGAATGTTGTACAAGAAAAAGAAGAAACTACTGTATATAGGTAAGAATTATTAGTCCTAATAAGCATAAATAAGTGGTGAATTTACGTTTCATGTTTTGATGTAGGAGGTGAGACCAAGTTTAAGTGCAGCAAGCATGCATCGGATTAGCTGTTGTTGGGGCTCCAATGGTAGACCATTTTCTCTAAACCCTTTTGGAGTTATTTTCATGCAAAAACACAGATTTATAACTAGTATGTAAAGTTATTTATGTTTTAAAGGGTTATGCCATTTTTACCCATTTTGACTTTATTTTGGGTCTAGCCACATACAAGATTAAACAAACACGCCCTTAAGCTAGTGGTATATAAGGCATTATTGAAGGCATATATAGCAACTTGAGTTTGAAGTCAGGTTGAGGAGCTGTATGTTTGTAAGCCGAACAGGCCAGTACAAGTCGCTCCGACAAACCACCAAGATCTGGTTCGGTCGGTTCTCGGCTTTTTAACATAAACCTACAAATGTATATTGTGCTTTTGTTATAGATATATTCATGTTATAGCTTTGTGGTTCTTCCATGTCTGTTCTAACTTCTAAGTTTGTGTGCGCGCTTCTAACCAAATGCAGCCTATTAAGAACGTGTAATATATAGTTGTAAGCAAGCACTTGGTTCAGACATGTGAATGGTAGATTTTTTGTTGTTTTACTATGTTTTTTGCCCCTGCATATGGTTTGCATAATAGCTGAATTTTGCTACAAGTGAGTCTTAATAAATTAGTTTATTGACTGACAATCCTAAATCTAAGTATCTAACAATCACAGGTAGAAAATTCGGATTTCGAATCACAGGTAGAAAATTCAGATTTCGAATCACAGGTAGCAAAAATAGGAAAGGCTGCAAACTTCATCTGATGAACAGGTATCTTGCATATTTAACATACGGGATGTCAGAATTTATGTTTTTGCTCCTTTTGTTGTAAATGAGAAAGGTTGAATGTTCACAGTTGACTGTTTGGTGTCTTTCAGGATTTTGGCTAAGGATTCCCCCTTACTAGCATATACCGTAAAAATGTGTTTTTGCCTAAATTTCTTTAACAAAATAGAATTTGTATCACTGTTTTAAGAAATAAACTTATGGATTCGGCTTCCTAGCCCGTACTTAAAACAAATTCCAATGGTTCATAACTCGTGCAACCAAATAACATCCATGGCGGCATGTATTATTGACACTTTTAAAAAATCTTTCAAAAGCAAGTTACAGTTTACAAATTTCGTTGTTTACTAATTTCTCTACATATGTTCATCTAATATAATCTGCATTCCTATTAAATTAGGAATCGGATTGTTTTTATTGATAGCTGCTTTTCGGTATATATCTCACCACCTAATCATAGTTTTTATATTAAACAGTTCCTTCATGGATAGATTACCTTCAAATATCATATTCGACATCTTTTCAAGAGTACCCGTTAAATGTTTGGCTCGATCCTGGTGAGTATCAAAAGTATGGTGTAACTACATTGATGATCGTCACCTTGTGATCATGCATGACAAACGAGTTGAAGAAGAACCAACACCCATCATGTACCATCAACTTTTTTCCCGTCGTGATAGAACAACAACCCACCGCCTATGTTTCCATGTCACCGAATCTAAACAAACTGGAACTACTCATTATGTCTTGGAGCCGAAAGAGGGACCGTTTTTTGAGTATAAGAAACCTCTCCCTGAATCTTCTTCTATAGGCAGAATTGAAGTTCAAGGTTCTTGCAATGGGCTGTTGTGTTTGTCACAAGACGGAGATGGTGTAGTAACCACGCTGGCTGTGGTCCATCCTCTAAGGAAAGAATGTTACGAGCTTCCACCTACACCTCTTCTTTTGCATTGTTCTGGCTCCTTTAACCCAACAGAGTCGTGTGGGCTTGGCTTTGATGCTTCCACCAACACTTTGAAGATGGTGTGTGTTTTTTGTAAAATTGACAACGTGGTATCTGATGAACCTTTTGTGGTGAAGAATTATATATGCACACTGGTGCATGTATTTGGCACAGACTCATGGCGAGAAATACCCCAAGTCCCATCTTATCCAATAACAGGTAAAGCCATATTTGCTAATGGTTGTTTGCATTGGTTGGTTGGTCATATTTTCTTCAAAACCAAAGATACTGAAAGCCCGATTATATGGTTTGATGTAGAAAAAGAAGAATTTGGGTTGATAGATCCTCCCAAAGGAATGGGTGGTTTATGGAGACACAATATCTATAAGTACGAACTATTGGTTGATCTAAACGGTGAAGTTGGATATGTGTGTGGCAGGACCATGGAGTTCTGGGTATTGAAGCAAAAAGAATGGGTTCCATACTGTCGGATTGATAAAGAAGACCTTCCTTATGGTTGTGACATAGAAGTTATGGGTTGTTGGAACAAAGACGGAGATATATTAATAAAAAGTTGGTTGTGGGAAGATGAAAGTAGTGATGGGTACGAACAAAGACGGGGGTATGTCTTTTTTGTTTACAACCTCAAAACTGGTGTATTACAGAAAACCAACATTGCTGGTAGGGATGATGGATTGAGTCCAAATTTTATCATGTATCCCAACACGCTGTCTTCAATCCACAGCATCAACACAAATTCCACCTTCTCAATGGAAAAAAGAACTATTATGAAGAAAAGCTGCCAACGTGTTCTATCTAATTTTCATTAAGTTTTTCTACTTCCATGTTAAGTAATATTGTTTCCATTGACTGGTTTGTTTAATTTTGTTGCTACTGGTTTCAATGTACATATGCTGGCTTGTTTATTTTTCCATTTAGCTATGTATTGCATGCAAAATAATGATGTTGCTTTCAACATGATCCGTTCGGCATCATGGTTGAGTATTGGGTGGAGGTATTTCACAGGCATCAAACCTTTGCAGGGTAGGGTTGATGGGTACCGTTATGGGACACAGCCCACAGGGTTGAGGTTATTAGAGGATAATCGGCCCAAGCCCGGTCTGTAGGCCTAGGCCCAAGCCCTGCCAATCTACACTTATGATCCAACATGATCCTTCTGTCTAAATGAGCGTTATTCGAAGGGGGTGTGAATTATCCGAATACCCTGTCTTCAAGCCCTGGCATCAACAAAAATTCCTTCTCCGACATATGATATCTTTTTCTTAGGTTTGGATTAGTTATGCTTTCAAAGAGTTTGTTGCAAATTAGTGGTTTCCACCGTTTTGCTTTTGTTTAACATGCGACTGGTAGTGGTTGAGACCAAGAATCTTTATAGTTTATTCTGCTTCCATAATTAGTATTTCGTTCAAAATCACAATATTTTTGACCCGAACTGGTTGTCATTTTTATTTTATCTGTAACTCACCTGCTTAGTGGCAGATATGGTTGAAATGGTATTATCTTCAACACGGTCCCAAATTGGATGAATTCTTTCAAAATCAAGTTCGAGTTGGTTTTTTTGTATTTTGTTGGCTACAAAACGCCTAAAGTGTTGACCCGTCAACCAATTGTGCAGAAAAAACCAGCAATAAAGGTGTTATTACAACAAAATGTGAAACCACATCTTTGCGTGTCATCGTCTGTATGTCCTAAACAAAATACACAGCAAAGTTGTCTGAGGAGCCGATTAATACCTCTTCCATTTTCACAAAATGTAGAGTTGGATTAAATATTTTTTTAGCCATTAGAGAGAAAAAAAAAAAAAAAAAAAAAGCAAACCAAATGTAGAGACTAGCAAAACAATTGATGTAAGAGTTCTGCATACAACACCTTGGGGAGAACCTAAGGGGATCCCAGTGTTCTCGTGATTTTGTGAACCTCTTGATTTCTCCTAAATGAATCTGGTCACGAATTTGTGTTACATGTTTATATATATAAAGAGGAAAATGAATGCATAACTATCTCATTAACAAGCTCAAAATAAGTAAAAGTAATCAAACCTACTATCGCTATACCATGTTTAAAAACATAAGGTTTGAAACAAGAAGAACTCAAGTATTCACGAGCTCGGGCTCGGATCATTCACACCCCTTACGAATAAACATCATGAATGAGCAAAGAGACAGAGGGATTAAAATATGTGTACCCAAGATAAACTCCATTGAAGTACAATTTTTCGGATAACTGATGCTATTTGAGTCTTCAGATGGCCTTACAATTTGAACAAAAAACAACATAGCTAGTATAGAATAAGATTAAATGCATATATAACTATATAGAAGTATGTTGGGATGCTGGAGTTCTATTTAGGTATGGAATGTAAAGATTCTTCGTCTAAATGGCTCTCTGTTGCATAATAGATGAAAGCGATCAAAGTAACAGAAGTAACAAGATACAAAAACCAGTCACTAAACAGCTTATTGGGATGGTGGCTACTCTATTCTTAGTTTCACAAATGCCAATTTCCAGGTCGTAAACGAAGAACAAATACCTTCCATTGTCTCTTTGCAAAGTTAAGATCGTAAGATAAAATCAATCAAACAAAAGCATCATCAAAAGATAGAATTCTTCGGCAGCTCTCTTTCATATCAGTTTTTATCATCCAACAAGAATTTGCGTTGATGCCGTGGATTGATAAGAGGTCATTTGGATACATAATAATGCTTGGGCAGCAACCATCAACCAGATCAAAAATGTTCGTTTTATGTAAAACGCCACTTTTCAGGTTGTAAATGAAAATTGCATAACGTGCATTGCCTACGCCTTTTATCAATATATCCCCGTCTTTATTCCAACACCCCAAAACGTATATGTACAAATTAGGATATATTTCTTTTGATAACCGAAAGTGTGGCACCCATTCTTTTTGCTTCAATACCCAAACCTCCATGGTCCTTGTACACACATATCCAACCTCACCATTTAGATCAACCAATTGTTGTGACGTAAAGATATGGTTTCTCCATAAATCACCCATTCTTTTGGGAGGATCAATCAACCCAAATTCCTCCTTGTTTACATCAAACCATACTACTTCACTTCGACCATCTGTTTTGATGTCGGAATGACTGACCAACCAATACAGACAACCATTAGCAAATACGGCTTTACCTGTTACCGGATAAGATGGGACTTTGGGTATTTCTCTCCACGAGTTTGTGCCAAATAGATGCACCATTGTGCATAGATTTTTCTTCACCATATCAGGCTTATCTGGCGGCGTAGATTCTTTGAACAAAATACAGACCATCTTCCAAGTGTTGGTGAAAGCATCAAAAACAAGGCCACATGACACTCTGCGCATGTGCTTCTTAAAACGCGGCGGAAAAGGTGGAAGCTCATAACATTGTTTCCTTAGAGGATGGACCACGACCAACGAGGTTAGTGCACTATCTTCTTGTTGTGATAAACAGATCAGCCCGTTGCAAGAACCTTGGACTACAATGAATATAGAAGAGTTCGAGAGCGGTTTCTTGCGAAAATACTCCAAAAACGGTTCCTCTTTCGGCTCAAAGACATAGTCACGAGTACTTCCAGTTTGTCTCGATTCAATGACATGGAAACATAGGCTGCGGGTTATTTTCTCATGACAAAGGTGGTGATGGTAGAAGATGGGTGTTGGTTCTTCTACAAGTCGTTTGTCATGAATGATGACAAGGTAACGATCATCAATGTAGTTGCACCATACTTTTGATACGCACCGGGACCGAGCCAAACATTTAACGGGTACTCTTGAGAAGATGTTGAACATGATATTTGAAGGTATTCCATCCATGACGGATCTGTTTGATTAAAAAAACTATGATTACAGTGATATAAAAACAATTCAATTCGTATTTAAACAGGAAAGCAGGCTATGACAGATTTGTAAAGAATGAAATGCCACCGTGATTCTATTTGGTTGCACGAGTTAAAATCAAAATCCACAAGTTTATTTCTTACAACTGTAGTGAAAATTCTAGTTTCGTTCATAAGATGGGAGTCAAATATTACTATTTCCTCTATATTATGACAATAAAAATAATTAAACAAAACAAACTATCATTGTATTAGCAGATATACATCTTGAAAGACACCAAGCAGTTAACTATGAACATTCGGCCTTTCTCATTTACAACTTTTTTTTTTTTTTTTTTTTTTTTTCATTTCAATATTGGATTACAATAAGATGACAGGCAAACGAGCAACAAGTTGCGCCGCAAAAATAAAAATTCCAACGTTCCGTACATTAAATATGCAAGATACCTGTTCATCATATGAAGTTTGCTGCCCTTCCTTTTTTTATATGCAGATACACTCCTATTTTTGCTACCTGTCATTCGAAATCCGATTTTTCTACCTGTCATTTTTCTAACCGGATATAGCTGGGTCTTGGCCGGAATAGCCGGGTCTGAACCAGATATAGTGCATCAAAACAAGACCTAATAAATATATAAAATGTAATTTCACCTAAACATAATAAACACAGCCATAAAAACAATATAACAAGTTATTAAAAAGTAGTTGAAAGCTACCTGTTGTTGTTAATAATGACGAGGAAATTAAAACCTTAATCTGACAATTGGATCTGTTAATGCTTTAGGGCTGTCTCAACAAAGACAATAAGTCAATAACCAATATTTTAAGAGTATCGGGTTGTAGTGTGGGGTCCAACTCAACATCTTTCATTTTTAAAACCGGTTTTTTAATTTTAACACTCATGTGCCAAAACACTACATGCCATTTCACATGTCATTTGGGCCCTACTATATTTTCTTTTTCTATGCCATTTAGGTTGTTATCTATGAAATAGCTGAACTAAAAGCTGTCATGACATACAACTGGCTGTGCCAAATTGGGTGCCACTATGAAAGTGGCTATAACATTTAGACTAGTGGGTAAAGAGGTGGTGGCTTCACCTGGCACCTCAACGCCATCTCAGCTTTCCCTTTCCTCTCACTTCCCTTCACCACTCTTCACCAATTAGTAGTCAAGGTTACCTCCAACTTCACCTTTTATTAAATACCCACTTTATACAAATATATACCACTAAATACCCCACACACACTCACACATAAAATATAAAACAATATAAATGGGGCCCTTTTCTTTCTTTTTCATTTGGTTAACAGATCACCAATTGTTGTTTTGGTTTTTCTGCTCCCGCGTGAAGTGGACAAGAGGGCAAGGAGGATCACCAATGACATGGCAAAATGGTGGTTCCTTCACCTATCTTTGCCGAGTAGCCTTAGGGCATCACCAATACATTACACTCGTTTAAGTTTAAATGTTTAAAACAACGTCACATCATTGCTAAATCAACATTTTATCACTTTACACTAGGGTGAGCAAATGGACCGAGAACCGGACCGGAACCGACCCAACCCGAACTAACTTTTAGACCGCGGTTCGGTTCTCGGTTCTTCATTATTCAAAATTTCGGTTCGGTCCAGAACCGCGGGTATCAATTACGGAACCGAAGAACCACCCAACTTTTACATATATCAACCTGTTAAAATTCAGTTTTCTAGTGTATTGTCTAAATGAATAAAATTATAGATTGACATGATAGTTAAAAAGATAGTTGAAATAGTTTGTGTTACCACTTAGCTTTTGTTTCATCATATTTTTTTCGTAATCAGCCATATTTACACCCTAGCGATTTTGGGGGCACAAGTGCATGTCTATTTGGGCTCTATACAGATCGAGCAGCCCGTTGTTCTCTTCAGAAATATCAACGTTGAGTTTTTTTTTTTTTTTTTTTTTTTTTTTTTTAATAGATTGAAGAGCTTGAATATGAAAATGTTATTTAACCTCGTATAGATCGATGTGATAAAATGAAGAAAGGTGTATATGACACGAATTTATTTATGTTGGTCTATATCAACAAAAGTAAAAATCATTAAAAATCTTTAGTCAGATAATCGTGTTTCTTTTATAAGGACTGGCTGATTAACGAATTTATAACATTAGAGATTCAAATTCTAAATGCACAAAACCACCACCTTATACTTTAAATTCATAAAATCTACAAATTTCGGTTCCAATCGGTTAAACCCGCAAAGAACCGAACCGGAACCGGAACCGAGACATGTTACTTGGTCCGGTTCTCGGTTCCTTAGCCGTCCATTTTTCGGTTTTCGGTTCTCGCGGTTCCGAAACCGCGCTCACCCCATTTAAGGGAGAAACTATAGTTGTACTTACGATCAATTGCAAGGGCGGACCATTTAAGGGGCATGGGAGGGTCCCGACCCTCCCAAAAGTTGCAACGACTAGTATAAATTTTATAAGTATTAGGGGTAATTTAGTTGATAATACAAACAAATCTACGAACTGCCCCCTCCAAAATAAATAAGACCCATCACTCAAAAAAAATAATAAAATAATAAAAAAAAAACGATCTGGCGGGCATAATAGGTATGTCTTTTTCGTTTACAACCTCAAAAGTGTTGTTTTACATAAAACCAACATTGCGGGTATGACTGATGAATTGAGTCCAAAATTCATCATGTATCCCCACACACTGTCTTCAATCCGCGGCATCAATAAAAATTACTTCTCCAAGAATCTTTACAGTTTATTCCGCTTATATTAGTATTTCATTCAAAATAAAATATTTGGACTGAACTGGTTGTCATTTTCAGTTTGTCTGTAACTCGACTCCTTTAGTGGCAGATATGGTTGAAATGGTATTATGTTCAATATATAGTATGATTGGTCCAACTTAGATGAATTCTTTCAAAATCAAGTTATTGTGTATCCGAGTTGGTTATTTTGTATTTTGTTAGCTACAAAACGCCTAAAGTGTCGACCCGTCAACCAATTGTGCAAAAAAAACCATCAAAGTTGTGTGTCATCGTGTGTATGTCCTAAACGAAATACACAATAAAGTTGCCTAAGGAGCCGATTAATACCTCCTCCATTTTCACAAAATGTAGAGTTGGATTAATAATTTTTTAAGAATTATGCATAATACACCCTCAGCTAACCTAATGGGATCCCCGATGTTCCCGTGATTTCACTTTGCTATTTATTTTCGCAAGTGTGTTCTCAAGATGACAAAATGGAAGAGAAATGAAAGAAAGAGATATGACGTTTTTACTATAATGCCCTTATAATTTATTCTTTCTTGTATATGGTAGTATTAAAAAGTAATAAGGGCTTATTGGTAATTTTAAGTGAAAACTTCCACTTTTGACAGGAAAGTTACGAGGCTAAAAAACATACCATTCCTAAAGTTTTCTTTTTCTTTCCCCACCAACTTTTTTTTTTTTTAGTTTTTGTTGGCATGAATATTGCGATATTTAATCTAAACATCCTCTTCATGTTTTGATGATGACAAAGATGTAAGTTACAACATATAACGTAAAGTGCTTAAGTTACTTGTGATCACAATTCTCCTATGCATTCTTATGTCAACAAGACTCGACATCTCAACGTCTTAAGTATGCTTCAACAATCACTTAAGGTATGGATAAACAAGTGTTTAATACATCACATGATCAAAGGGGTATTTAATTAACTAATACAAAGTTTATTTAATTATATAAACATATTATATATTTTTGAAAAACACTTTTGGTAATAAAGAAAAATGTTTTAATCATACTAAATATATGATTTCAAACTTTTAACCAAAATTAGTTAGTTTTTCACCAAATAAACTTTCTCCACTAAAAGACAGAAAATCTGGCCGTTTCAGTAGGGCGGCCCCCTTAATTTTAAAGGGACCGGCACACAATTAAGGGGACCGGCCACGCTCCCCTGTCAGATTTGGTCAGAAATTTTTCCCTATAAATACCACCTCAAACCTGGAATTTTTCTCACCTTTTGCACAAAAATTTTCAGATCCAATTCTCTCTAAACATCATTCTAAAATCCTTTGATCATAAGATTATTAATTTTTGTTTCAAGTTATCCAATTTCTCATCACTCAAAGTGCAAGAGAAGAATCCTCCCTATCATAAAGCCAAAGATGTATTAGGATCTAGTTTGTGCTTATGTGAAGTTGTGAGTTATATATATGTAATAAGTAGATCAAGATGATCTTACTTAGTAGTGATTTAATGAGTGAGTAAGATGTAGTGGGAGGAAGTGGTAGTGTGGAGAAGACATGTAGTTGTGAAGATGTAGGTGTGTGATTAAGTAGTGGAGTTTAGAAGAAGTTGTGATGAAGTTGTGAAGTCATGAAGACGTGAAGAAGTTGGAAAGCCGTGAAGAAGTTTAGAAGAAGTTGTGATGAAGCCGTGAAGTCGTGAAGTTGTGTAGAAGTTGTGTAGTGATCGAAGTTGTGTTGTAAGATTGGTTCTAGCTACTATTAGAACTCGACATTTAGCTTAGTGTCGTTAAATGGTGTAAGCAAAAGTTGTGTACGGTTTTCTCCGCCAAAAGGGAGCTTGTTGAGTAGTGAAGAAAACTCTCGAGTAGGTGACTCGGGGAGTGGAGTAGGAACAAGGAAGGTGTCCTTGTAGCCGAACCACTATAAATCATCGTGCCCGGTTTGCATTTACTTTCTCTTATCTCTTATCATTTGTTCTTGCATTTATCGCTTTACTTCTATGCTTGCCTACATGTCTTAATTGTTGCTTATATAGTTGTGATGTTTGATTGTGTTGAACATAGTAGTTAATATTGTGATTGTGTGTATAATTGCATGATATGGTCAAATAGATTATTATTCACACTTCTCATATTAAGTTTCACTTGATAGATAATTTGATACAAAACGTTTTAAGATTTTAAAAGGAAAACGTATTAACATAAAGATCGACCAAAGCTTCATTCATAAAACTAAGCTTTTCAAAAGCTTACATATATAATTGATCATATTGATTATATGTTGTTTTCATACTAAACTCTAATTGAAGTTTTCCAAACAAACAATTGAATAAATTTGAATCAACATTTTGAAACAAAGTTTTTATAAAATGAAAAAGAAGGGAAAACTATTCAACCCCCCTTCTAGTTTTCCACAATTGGTACCAGAGCCACGTCGCTCAAATTTTCAAAACAAATGGTTTTAAAAATTGAGTACGATCCATGTATCAAATTACCCATTAAGGAGGATTAAATATGAAAAGTGTTTTGTTGATTAACTTGTGTTAGTTTTGATGATATATACACTGATTATACTAGCTCGAAATAATATTATGCTTAAAATAAGTGTTATATGTTCGGTATCAAAATCAGAAAGTTACACCCCTTTCCGAAAAGTCAGAAAACAATTTTTTACAAAAAAATGATATTTTTAGTACCAGATGGGCGGCCCCCTTAATTGTCTGGGCGGCCCCCTTAAATACTGGGCGGTCCCCTTAATTATTTAAGGGGTCTGCCTGTCTGTTCGACAGTTTTTCAAAAACTTTGAAAAATCATATAAAATTAACCGTAACTCCGTAGAAGTTGTGCCACCCGGTGTTTTAAAGGTAATTGAGTCTACTTTCACTTAAAAATACTTACAAGTAACCATTACAAACTTAAATAAGTAAGAAAGTCAAAATACTATACGGTGGTCAAAAATTTGTGTTTCGTTTTAACGTAAAACTTTTGTTTTACCTTTTCCTTCAAGTCGGGTATTCCTAGTTGATATACTTTTGAAAAATTAAGTATTTATGTTTTTCAAAATATTGATCTTAATTAAATTATAGAATGGGAGGAAACTATTTTATTTTCAAATAAATTCGAGCTAAGTAAACGTTGGTGTATATAATACACAAAACGACGACAAGTGTTTTATGTGTTATGTGAACTTCTTTGTGATTTTATTTTCTTAATTGAATATATTAAATGATTGTTGCTATTTGAAGTTTAGCTATGTATATATTTATGCATATGTGCCCTATTAATGTATAGCTAGTTTGCCGATTTATACTTAACTAGATCCTATGCTAGATTTCTTGCGTTAGGATTGTTATAATATGCTTGCATTGCATATAGGTATAGATGGCTTAATGTTACTCAAACATCTTGTAAATGAGTTCAATCTAGTCACCTAAACATTTCAAACAATTTAATCTACTCTTCACAACACACTTAAATATTTTCTACAAATTAGCTTGTTTTACCTTAAGATGTTTAATAAAAGAAATTGAATCATTGTAAAACATTAATAGTTATATAAAAGAAAAAGTATTTTCAAAATCTAAGTGTGTTCATAATAAGTAAAAATGAAGAGTCTTTCACAAAAACAAAGCATATAACAATCATGAAATAATAAGTCAACTTTCAATCCCTCACTAATAAATAATCTTAGGATTAATGGAACACACTATCAAAATGTATATTTATTTCAAATGAATGTCCGTGAGGGTCAAGAAAGATCTTGATATTATATCAATTCATTATTCAAATTATGGTTGATATACTCATCAAATCTAATTGACGTGTTTTTTAATGTGGACAAGAAATTGGATTGCTATTTGTTTAGCTTCAATATTATATCAAATTACAACAAAAGATATAGTCTTGAATCTACATACTCAATCACACTAGATTGATATGAAAATAGTTACATCCTTTGTAGATGAAAAGAGTGTGCATTGGATCATAACTCACACTTGTGTTGATAATGTCATATTGAATCTACTTGTCCAATAATTGTGTTCCAAATATTAGAATAACATTTTAAACACATTTATAAAATATACAATGAAGTAGGATTGACGACTTGGATGTTTCGTCCCAAATATTCAAGCAATTTACATTGCAATGCAATGGATAAATGTGTCATATCCGAAAAACCAAACATGAGCAAACTAACAACATATGTAAACTTTGCTCACACTACTTAAAATCGTCACTTCAAGATAAAATACATATTTAAGAATAATACACACTATATATTCTATGTATTTCATTTTCTTTGTAGCATGAATGGTTGTGTTACAAGATAATGCACTACACTTTTCTTTTTGAAATAATATAAGTTATTAGAAGTGAAAAATAACTTGTCACAATCCATAAACAAATAATTTTGTTTTTAAATACTTGTTAAAGTATGATATATAACATTGGCAAAAATCATAGAAAATAATATTTGTCTAAAAATATATTAATGTCTAGTTTTGATATCATTTGAGAATCACAAACTCATTTAAGATAAATAATCTTAATGAGATTCATTTCACAAGAGATGTTAAGGTGCACTCTTAAGTTAGCACAGTTATTAAATCAAGTAATATGTCATCAAAACCAAACAACCGGTAAATCATAAAGAAAAGATTAAAACTTTTTTTTTACTCTTATCTAAACATTCAACACGTCTCTATTAGGATCGTGAATAATATATATCATCTAGATTTACCTTCATTAAAACATGATGTTTGAGTCACATTAAGCCAAATATTAGTGAATCAAGCAAACTTCATGTTTGGTAATCTTCGATAGGTAAATCTAGGAACTCAATTTCTTCTAAAAAGAGAATGACTACTGGAGAATCTATTGACTAGAAATTCAATTTAACCTAACGGTTGAATTGCTTCTATGTGAGAAGTTGGGTGTGTGTAACCCGTAAAAATGGTCGTGTTTAGCCTGAATTGAGCACCACAAGTAATAGTCTCATACTCATTCTCCAACTTGATTAAATTGCTCTTCCTATATATATACCTAACGCTAGTTTACTTTTATGAACTTTGCTTCTCATTAGATTCTTTCATTCCTAGATTTATGGCATATCGCATATATGTTGTTTTTAGATGTTTATTTGCTCCTATGTGATTTGATTGTATGCCTTTACATGCTTAACTCTATGTCCGGATGAGCACGAATTTAATGGGAAGGGAAAACACACTCACTCACATATATCCCTCTACCTTACACTCAAACCTCATAACCCTTCTTTAGTACATCCTCAAACCACCCATGTGAAATGAAAAACCGAATCATCCTTTATACTACCAATCTCGAGTCATCCACCATTTCCATGCCCTCAAAATTTACCTTCCTAAACCACATTCTTCCTACACTATAAATACCCTCATCCCATCATTAATGCCATCACACCCAAACATGTCATCTCCCAACAACCAAAAACCTAAGATCTCAAGAACCGCAAGGATCTCCGTCAAACCCGTTTGGAGGAAGAAACTTGATTCTTCTCATAACTCAAGTGATGTTGTTCCAAGTCAACCAACTACTAAACCTCAAACCCACAATAATGACTCATCTCACAACCTGTCACCCACTCATTCCCTCATTCATGCTTCTTCTTATGATGAGCATGCTCAATCCCAAAACAACAATCCCAATCTCTCAATCAATACTTCACATGTTGCTCATTCAACAAAAACACCACTCACTCTTGGAGAACCTCTTCCATCCAATTCATGTTTTCATGACTACCCAAGCTCAACCATGTCTCCACCACCAAGAGTACCACCACCGCATCCTACAACCTCACATGCCATTCCTATATTGCATGTTCAAACCTTCACCCAAGACAACTATCATGTTCCACCATCATCACCTTCCTCCGAACACTTGAAGTTCGTTGAGGAGCTAAAAGAGGCTCATGAGCTTAGTGCTCTTTTAGCATTACATCTTGCGCAACGCAATTTGGATCCAACCCAATCAAGCTCACCATCATCACCACACAACATCAACCAAGTTGAGAAGCATGTCAACAATTGCCCTTGTTGCATCTTCCTTCAACAACAAACCATTGCCTTGAATGAGCACCTCACTTGGATTGAGTATCTTCTTACAAGATCTCAACAAACATCATCACTTGAACAACATCCAAACTCTCAATCAACCTCTTCCGCTCCTAAATCTACACCCCTAAAAGTCAAACGAATTTCTTTATGAAATGCATCTTTTCCACTTCCTAGCAAGTGAAGAACACAAAGAAGATATCCATGCTTCAAGTGTTGTCAAGCCATCACCACCTCATTCACATATCCATTTTCGGTCGTCAACCAACAAAACACCTAAAAATCCCTTGATTCCAAATCATCCACCCTTGTCAAATGTTATATTAATCTAAACCATATTTGTCAACCTTTTGTCATTACCTTCCCTTTTCATTCACGCTCATCCTTCTTTATTTTTCTACGTCTTTAAAAGAAGGCATCATTATCATTTTTTTTTCTTTTAGAATATATATTTTGGTATCTTTTGCCAAAATATGTCGGTAGAATCTTTGCATTAGGTTCCAATCATTATCATGTCTTAAGCTTTGGTCATGGTAATTTTTTTTGGGAAGTTAGGTTATTGTTTTTAAAACAATAATTGCATGTGTCATATTTTTAGCGCATATACCTATTACGTCCATATATTGTTCCCCTATTAGTATCATGCATATACCTATCATCATCATTATATATATTTGCACTTGTCTACTAACTTTGTTTTGAAGGATTACTTCATCGCTTGATTCTTTGGTAGCCAAAACTAGTTTTGAGCATACACCAAGGGGGAGTATACACCAAGAGGGAGCATACACCAAGGGGGAGCATTAAGGTTGATTGGATCAAGGCTTCACTTACGATGATGCAAGCTCGCCTTTTACATTCTATCTCAAGAGTTCAAGCGTAGTAGAAGTCTCGTCTTAGAGTCCACCTTTTTGCTTCGTGGTTGTGGAGTTTTACTAGCATCTATTCTTGTTTCCAGTTGGATGAATCTCACTTTGAGAGTCATTTTGCAATCTAAATTCTTCCATGAATCCTTAAATGAACCACCTAGATTTTCCACCAATTGTGAATTTGATTTGACTTAGTACTGAGAAAATGTTTAGTCACGACTCGAGGTAGAATATGATTTCAATAAAGGCATGTTTATATGATGCAAGTATTATGACGCCTGGCCAACGTGATAATAATTACATCATATAACTTGAACTTATGGGGATCATAGGATATCTTTGAGGAGTGCCTGAGAACAGTTAAGGTTGATGAGACAGAACCCTATCCGTATAGGACGACGTTTTGCCTGATTTTGAAACTCCATATTGAACAGCACCAGCTGAATTGGGAGAACTGGAGGAGTGGCAACCAAAAAGCTATGAAATGGTTTGTTGTCTTAGTGTATCTCCTTAGAGTGCTTCAGTTTTTTTTCGCGATAAAGAAAGATGGTAGCAGGAGATTATGTATTGACTTCTGGAAGCTGAACCGTATCACTATTTGAACCCATTATCCCTTACCTCGAATTGACGATGTATCTGATCAACTTTAGGACGCGGAGTTTTCCTTTAGATGGATTTATGGCTTGAAGTTATTCCAAAAATTTCATTTCGTATTCGTATCAGCCACTATGACTGTTAATGATGCTAATAGTATTAGCTAATGCTTTGACTGTTTATTGAATTTGATGAATCGTGTCTTTCGTGAGTACTTAGACAAATTAGTCATAGTATGACATATTAGTACATTCAGAGACGAATGAGAAACATGAGAATCATTTTCGTATTATGTTGGAAACATGAGGATCATTTGTATATTCTGGAAGCATGATATTGGTTGGAAGATGCTCACGACTTGCGTTACCATTGAGGAATGTTATGAGTAAAGAAGAGAAGCTTAGTTTGGATGAGAAGAGAGTTTTGAAAAAGCTGAAATAGAAATTAGCTTCAACTTTCATACTTTCAGGTAGTACCAATTTTGGGACATTTCAAGAAGAGACTTGGTTATGTCATTATGCAGCACGAGAAGGTTATTGCTTATGCATCAAGACAATTATAACCGTTTGAGGAGAATTATTCAATGCATGACTTGGAATTGGCGACAGATTTGAAAGACATATCTTACAAGGTAAGTTTGGTGGCAGATGCATTTAGGAAGAAATTTGAAGTTCGGTTTGTCTTGGAGATTGAGCTTAAGAAAATCAAGACTTAGAACTCAGGGAAGTTGAGTCGTGGCGAACATGAAGGTTAAATCCAATTACAAATCTTAGAAGCTCAGGAGCAAGATGGCGAACTATGATCTGTGTTAGAAGACTGGAGAGAAGCTGTTATGATTGAGGCACAGTTTTACTTTCTCTATCCCTCTTAGTTGTACTAAGATATATAAGGGATCTAAGCAGAATTATCGGAGGGAATGGCATGAAACTGGTTGTGATCACATTAATGACGACGTGTTTTTTATGTTACAAGTCAAGATTGAACTTCAGCATGCAAGGGAGTTCCTTCAACTTATGGACTTTCCGACATAGAAGTAGGATTAGACTTTTCATGAACCTTGTAACGAAATCTCCTCGCACAATTGAGAAGAATGATATAATTTGAGTGGTGATGGATTGTTTGATTAAGTCAGCTCATTTTTCCTCTTAGAATGTGTATCCAATTAGCAAGTGGGCATAAATCCTTTGACAGAAGATTATTCAATTACATGGCGCACCTGCAGTGATCGTGTCAGAGATTCGCGTTTTACTTCACATTCCTAGGAAGGACTACTGAAGGCTTGAGGGACCAAACTCAAGTATAGTAATTCTATTCACCTACAGACTAACGGATAAGCAGAACAACTATTCGAACTTGGAAGAAGGGTTGAGCACGAAGTTTGACCAGTGGTTGGTCTGGTCGTGTTTGCTCATTAAGATTTATGTCATGCACGTGACAAGGGTTTTCCCTTCAGATTTTGTATGAATGGAGATGTAGAACACCTTCTGGTTGAATTAAGTTGGGAAGCTGCTTATTGAATGTTCGGAGTCGATTACAATGACTAATGGATTAGTTATAATTGTGTAAGAGAAATTCTAAAACTTTAAACCAGGAATTTGTGTGTCCGGTATGATGTTCCGTATAGAAGAGTTATGACATTTTGGCATATATGTAAGATTTGGTTCGTGATACGTCAATCCTTAGATTCATTCTTATCCGTGCGGTTATCCTATCTATCCCATTTTACATTCTGATACAATTCGATACTCCGATGTATGCTTAGTTAATCGTTAGTACGAATAGGTTACCAACCTCTTTAGGAAACTCTCGGTATGTCTGATAAATCGATATATGCTTCTTTGGTTGTAAGCAAGGTTCTTAGTTCGTTCAGAACCTGACTAGACATGTGAAATTTCTACCATCTAGCATCACTTCCGTATTTATTCTATATTCATCTGATGTTCATGTATCTCTTTGTGAGATTTCGACTATCATCTGTTTCATGTTCAATTCGTACTCATTGGACCAGAGTTGTTATGATTTGTTTTTTTGAGGAGAACCCGAGGCTCTCCTATTTGTTTGGATCGTGTCATGAGAAACAAACACTTCCGTTCGTTGAAATCCTTTGGAAGGACCTCTCCGAGCAAGAGATTAACTGTCATCATTTCTCTTCGTGATTTGATACGTATCCGTCTAACCTATGCGACTTCAATTTTCAAGGACAAAAATTTTCTTTTAAGAGGGGAAGAATTGTAAAACCCGAAAATTTTGAACATCTAAAATACCCTAAATGCCCCTCAAATTTTAAACTTCTGAAAGGGTGTCCAATATTTACGACATTACATTCCGATTTTGACCTAAGTATTTAGTTCGTCAATAATTGATCAAATAAACGTTATCCGAATATTAAAACTTATGCTGAACGAAATTGTACACAATTAAAATCTTGTACACGTTTTCTATTTTGTCCTAGCCGAATATATCTTAATGCGACACAACGTATAACGACTAGTATCGTGTCCACATTCGAGATTGACTTAGCTTCCCCTTGCTCCTTAAATTCAGCTAAGTTTCCTCTTTAAAATATATCCTTCCCACTTTTTTTGTGATATGCCGAATCTCTATTTTAATTCACACCTATATTTACAAAACTCACCAAAATCAAATCCCCCTAAAATTGGTATTTTCTTATTTTAAAAACACTCATGCTCAGTTTGTATAATAACCGGATTATCACACATTTATTTAATAAAAACTTCAAAACCCTACAAACACAAAAACATCAAATCGGTGGCTGGTCTTTCTTTGCTCCATTCCTGTTCGAACCAAAGGGCGTGCAAAGGAGGTTGTGTTGGTTTGATCATGGTCGACATTGGAGGGCCAAAGTGTGGTGTTTAAAACATGGTCGAAGGTGTGTTTGCTCGTATACTTTTCTGGTTCGACAAGGTGCTTGGTGTGGGTATTTTGTTCCTGATTCGAGGGGTTTGGACTTGCTGAATTTCGGACTGGTTTTGGAGTCTTCGGTGCCGCGTACCCTCGTCTGGTCATCAATGGTATATGGTATCATCCCTTCTCGTTTTGAATTTCTTCTACACGTATAATATAGTTACGAATAATAACATGATTCGACTTGTGTTTGGCATGCATGTTATGCGATATAAACATCACATGATCCATAACTTCACGTAAAATAACGAATTTCATAACTCTTCATAATCGATTACATGAACACATAAAATCATAAACATTCACATGAAATAACATATACATGGCTATACGTAAAACCTGTGAATCGATTAAAGGTTTGTATTTTGAACCGATGCAAAACTATTTGAAATCGTCTTAATCATCACAAGTATATAAACTTGGAAATCGAATGATATTTTGTACAACCTGGGAATCGACTTATATATTGCATGATATATCGACTTCGAAAATGTTTAAAAACCTTTACATGAAATAATGCCTTGTGACCCGTAAATGTTTATGAATCGATTTTTTTTAATTTTTTTTTTTTGCTTTGTTAAAATCTGTTGGAAACTAATTCTTATAAACTAAAAGATCATGCATTATTTGTTTTTGTGAAAAAGACATAAGGCATGGAGTTATGAGTCTTTTGATTTGTTAAATAAAAAGGATCACGTAAAGAGCAAGATGCCATGTTAAACCCAACATTATGCCATAATATGGTCTTATAAAATGATTGAGATTGATATTGGGTATCGGTAATACTTGGTGTTGGGCAATATATATATATATATATATATATATATATATATATATATATATATATATATATATATATATATATATATATATATATATATATATATACACGTAGAAGGAAGTTGCAATGTGCAAAGATGATGATGAGTAAAGGACAACGAAGTCGGGTTATTAAATCTTGGGTCGTCGCGGCATAAATATTAATATCGTAGGTACGTTAATAAATTATATAAAATTATAACGACGGGATCTAAAATTAGTATCTTAAAATAAATTTATAAAATAAACGTTTAAAATAATCGTATTTGATCTTTTAATATTTAATTTTGATAATTGACATAATTAACCCTAAACTATTATAATTGTCATTTTAACCCTTGAAAATTATTAAAGTATTAAATTACTATTTCGGGAAAACTTACTTAATAAAAGGAAAGTTGCTAAAAATGGAAGCCGACTAAAATGAGAAATTTGATTTAAAATAAGTTATTGACAATAAGACGATCATGAATTCGTGTAGATTCGCCGAAGAAGGAGTTGTTCCAATCTTTATGTTTCCTGTTGTGTTTGCACTGGCGGTCTAAGGTACAGATATTCTAACCTTTCAATAAGGTTTCTTATGACTCATGATCCATTCCATTGCCACTCTTATTATTTCTGATCTTTATACGCCTGATATCCTCGGTTCATTTGGTAGTATGATTTCGTATGAAAACCCTTTTAAAAAAAATATAACCTGGTGACTTTCGAGAAAAACTATTTTTGAAATGATTTATGTGATTACGATACGATACCAGTTTTATATGAAGGTTTTATGACTTTTATGAAATGTGTTTTTAAAGGAATACTTTTACGATAAAAAGGTTTTAAATAATTTTCAAAAGTTCTTAATCTGTTTTATTCTCTAAGATTTCTCATGACCTTCTTTAACATCTTTTGATTATTTAACTTCAAATTTTGAGCCTTTGCTATGAACCCTTTTGCTATTATGAACCTTTGATTTGAACCTCATAATATGAATCTTGGATTTGGACCTTTGACTTGAACCATTGCCATGATCCATATTTGATCGATCCGTTTCTGTTATGATTTACAACGCTTTTTCTCGCTCTAGTAAAACGCCTCGTGATGCGTGGGAATCGCACTTTGCTTTACCTCTCGAGGGATCTCGCGAGGCTTACAACCCCCACCAGGCAGTGTACCTGATCGTTGTAGTATAGTATAGTGACAAGTACCGGAGGATTGATCGTTCAGCTTAGGAATAGTGTCGCTAGGATTAGAAAGCCTAATTAATAGTTCTAAAGATGAAAGATGATTATTTTTGTGTTTTTTTATTTTATGAAAGCAAGTAAAATCTCGGGTTTTGGAAGAGTGGGCGGAATTAGTTGTTATTCAACTAACCCAAAAACTACTTTATAACTAATTAAACTAATGAAAATGAAATTAAACTAATATTAAACTAAGGTTGTGAGCAGTAATTGGAGAAATTGTGTTTACTTAGACTTCATTACTCCCTAGATATCTTTTACATGTCAATTACTTGTTACACTTGTATGGATGACGGATTGTATTCCTTAATACCATTCGTGGGGTGGCATACATAACTCCCCAACTCTATGAGCTCTTATCTCCTCCTACACCATGATCCAGCACAACTATAGGGATTGTAAACAGTGGCTCATGCATTAAATACAACCAATAAAGACCTAGTATGCCTCGGTTCATGTTTCTTAAGACGTTCAAGCATGTTACCATTTGGAGATCTGCCAGTTTTCTTAAGCCTAACATATAATATCATTCATCCAAGAACAAGAATAGACAAGTAATTAACACATAATCAACATCTAGGTTTCATTAGATCTAAGCAAACACAAAGTAAATCTAGCCTAGTATAATGGAATTAAGATAAGAACAAAAGATAAACAACCAACACATAGACATATTGATTGAATTAAGAGTATACTTATCTCAATTACAATGCAAGGTATCAAGGGTTTGGAACCCTTGAAAAACCTGTAAAAGAGGCACCAAAATCGTCTTTAGGGTTTCACCAAAACTTCTCCTCTTTTTTTTATGAAAAAACTAGAAAACTATATATAGAAAAATCGTCCTGACGGCGTCAAGAGTAAATTCTGACGCCGTCAACCAGCCGCCAATAACTTCCTCGGACGCCCTAGATCCACTTGTGACGGCCTTGGTGACGCCGTCACCACCTACGGTAAATTAATCTTGGCAACTTTGACGCCGTCATCTCTCCATCTGACGCCGTCACCAGCTACGGTAAAATATTCATCCTTTCTGACGCCGTCAAGAGTAAATCTTTGACGCCGTCACCTTGTAATTCCAGCTTGGATTTGGTACTTTGTCGTTTTCTTCACTTTATGCTCCAAAAACGTCCAAAATAGCCTCTTTTCCAGAATTCACTCTCCAAACACCAAAAATCACAAAAGGAACGATTTAGGGCAATATTTGATCAAATAAAGTCGGATTCGGGCTTAAATGACGCCCTAAAAACGGATCATTTTTCGCCTCATCATATACCCTTACACTTGAGATTTGCTTGTCCTCAAGCAAATGAGCTTTTATTCTATTCAAAAGACAAGTTAGGGGTCATTTAACACTAATATAAAAGTAATTACAACAAATAATCGTTCCACTAAAGACCAATAGACAAGCACGGAGGTCATATACAAGCACCTCACAAATAGTGTTTAGATACTCACATCTCTCGGGTGTAATAAAGTAATATAACATTATGGAAATGGAAGATATCTCTCACTACCTGTCATAGCAAAATAGATTACCATAGGCTTGGGAAAGGATCAAACCTCCACCACATGGCGTAAGCACCTAGGATAAACTATCAAAGAGGTCTTTTAAAGGGTTATAACGTTAGGTGTAGGGATATGAATTACACGGTTTTGTTGGATAAAGGAAGTTTTACTGGTGGCGAGTTAACAATCTTAGTAAATTACATGTACAAGATGGCGTTGCTAAGCCAAGACTAAACTCGACTTAAGCTAATAAATGAAAAATAACAAAAATATAAAATGAACATAGAATGAAAACGGGATGGTAGTCCGTATGTTTTTTTTTTTTTTTTTTTTTTTTTTTCTTTTTTTTTTCGATTTTTTTTTTTTAATTTTTTTGCATACACTCTTACCCTACCATCCAAAATAATACATCATAGGGGTATGAGCATTCCCCTTACACTTGAATCTTTACATACTTTACAATTAACTAATCTAATGACTCGAATCAAGAAAATCAAAACACTTGGAGCACTTTTAAGATTAACGCACATATGGGGGTAATAATATTATGTTCTTCCCCATTACTCCATAAAATAAGTACTTACCCATGAGTCCAAATCGTCCCAAAACAATATGTACAAAAATATGACTCGACTTAGCAACCATGTAATCAATTAGAAAGTTAACTTAGGGTTTAACAAATAACAATAATGCACTAAAAATGAGCGCATACACGGAAGGCTAAGGCGATTTGGGTGTACATTTAAGTGGGGTGTAACAAATTCTTCCTTTAAGTAAGATGCTTAAAGTTAGAAACGAAAAGATAGGCTCGGAGGGGTGTACTAGGGGTATCGTGTACTAAAAATGAGTACAACGCTAAGGGTGTGGGAAAAATTAGTTGACTTAACTAGCCAAGTAATATGACTTAAATGGTCAAGTAATTATGATACGGGTTTAACACAAGGGTGATCCTAATGCCTCTTATCATGTAGTAAATCCTACTACACGAATGTAGTCTCACTAGCGGTCTCGGGATGCATCACTAACGCAAGTTCTAGAATCTAAATGCTACCGGTACACTCATAAGCACCAATAATAAATGCTTTTCCTATCAAAACTAAAGGCGAACCTCACATTTTTGGGTGGAAAATTTTTCTGAATATACGGTTATGTGCTAGTCATACAACCTCCTATCCATGAGACGCTTGCTATGGCTAAAGTTTCACTCCTAAATGTTGTAAAAAATTTTAAATTTGGTGCTAAAATTACACTAACAAGTATTTCTCATAGTTTTATTACTCATCTACTATCAAACAAAACAAACTCAAGCGAAAGTGCATATGTAAGGTATCATCTTTTTACCCTCCCCTTACACTTAGGATGAACATTGTCCCCAATGTTCAAGTAAAGAATGTAAAAGTAAAAAGTAAAGAGAATGAAATCAAATACTCCCCTGATTCGCTCGGTATGGATTTTAGGTTGGCTAGGTTAAATCTTCCTCCAAGAAAATGAGCAATCAAAGCTTCCCTTCCAGAATATAAATCATCTTCTTGTCATAAATAACCTGTAAATCCTGACAAAAGTGGACAAGGCAACCTCGCGTAAAATCGGCGGCATCCTATATAAGTTAATAAATCCTAGAAAACAAAGTAAGATATAATGCTTGTGGAATGAAGTTTGCAGATTTCCTGGAGATTATAAAACTTAATAATTCACAAAAACCATAAGACTCCGTTAGAAAAACAAAACCGGTAAAATTTCAAGATTTTTACTCCTGACGCCGTCAAGAGCAATTGCCTGACGCCGTCAGAATGGACCTGCAGAAATTCTTATGTTAAGTTTCCGGAAAATTTCTGGAAAAACCTCGTCCTACTTCCTGGAAAATCCTGCAAAACTTCATTATGACTCGATACAAGCATTTGACTCTAACAAATACGAATATACATGTTCATTAAATATTGTGGAGAATCATGATCGGTTTGTTTCTTAAAAACATATTTGGGGTTTCCCCTTACACTTATTTTTTGCAAAAATACTTTTAGGTTGAAGTTAAGACTAGGCCAAACAACATAATAAAGTATTTCACATTTTAATTGAGAAACATGATTAACCAACAATAAAAATAAAACATGCATACGGAAGCAAATAACAATCAAACAATTAAAATCACACAAAACATGGGTTGCCTCCCAAGAAGCGCTTTTCTTTATTTACGAGTCTTGTAGCTAGACTCAAAGTCGTGGGCTACTACGTGATTTCATCATTGGTCCCACTACCTAGGTCATCTTCTAAACCAGTTTTGTATTCCGGACCTAGTTGCAAGCATTCTTTGTAGAAACCAAGCATCCTATTTCTAACATACTCAACTCCTCTACGTCTATCCTCCTCATTTCTATAATAAGCCGCTTGCTTGTGTTCTTTTTCGAAATTAGAGAGAAGGCGGTATTGTTCGATCTTGTAAGGCATTTGATAAGCGACCTCATCATTGTCTTTCTTGAATCTAACTATCCCTAAAGTCGGATCATAACTCATCCTAGTGGCCTCAACAAATGGTTTCCCGAATATTATTTGGCTTAGGTCAGCATCAATCACTGGACGAGTGTCTTCCACTATCATGAAATCAATCTTATAGGTGAGATTCCCTATAATCACATGCAATCCTTTCACTCTTCCTACAAAATTACTTATCAGATTTGTACCGGGCATCAACCTAAAATTGAGTTGCTTCTTCATCACCCAATTGTAATAAGTCCTAGTCATGATGTTCACGGGTGATCTAAGGTCGATGTAAGCTTTCCATATATGCATGTGCCCTATATTACATGGGATGTTAATGTTGGAGGGGTCTCCCATTTTGATCAGGGGATTGCCAAAGATATATGTTTTCTCGGGACTATCGAATAAATCCTTATGGTATTCCCGTTCCTCCTCGGTTGGCAACTTATCAAAGTGTTCCTCTATAGGTTCTATCTCCTCATTTTTAAGCTTAACTTCCCTACTCTCATCCTCACTATTGGCTTCTACCTTCGCTTCATCCTTGTCACTCTCCTCTATCTCTCTATCTATTGGCTTAATGGTGACAACATTGACAAAGTGGACATGTTTGGATGATGAGGGGTCCTTAGTTTGAATTCCACTATTTGTGTCCCTAGTGTCCTTCCTAGGTGTGGCTAATGTTTGGTTGTTGAGGGCTTTCAACAAGTTGTCGATTTTGTTGGTCATCTCCGTTTGTTGTTGGTTGAATTCGTTTTCGAACCTAACTATACGGGCTTCTTGAGATGCCATAAATTTCGACATCAATCCTTCAAGATTGTTGGTACTACCATAGTTGTTAGAAGGATTGTTGTTGAAGGTACGGTTGGATGGTGGACCGTTTGATTGGTATCGATTAGGCGGGTTGGAAGAATTGGGTTGATTTTGCTTCCACCTGAGGTTTGGGTGATTTTTCCATGAGGGGTTGTATGAATCACCGTATGTGTTTGGCTCGGGCTTGAAAGTGTACCACTTATCTCCCGCTTCGTCGGTACGCGTGGATGCGTAGTCCGCAAAAGCTGTTCCGGGGAGTTCCATACAATCACGAGTGTCATGGGGACCACTACATAATTCGCATGAAGAAGTGATTTTGTTCACTTGGCTTGAATGCTTCGGAGCTTCGTAAGATTTCATGAAAAACTTGACTTGGTCCTCAAGTTCCATGATCCTACGGTCGGGAGTGCTTGAATTGTTCGAAGGCAAAGATATTGCCTTGACCGTTTTGTTCAAATCACGGGGATCATTCCAACTTTCGTTGTCATAGAGAGCAAGATCTTCTATGAGTTCCCATGATTGTTCCGCACTAAGATCACGTAGCTTACCGCCGGCCGATTGGTCAATGGTTCGCCTCGTGGGGATATCGATATGGTCATAGAAAATTTGGACTTGGAGCCAAAGATCTATGCCATGATGAGGGACTTTTTGGAGTAAGTCCTTTAAACGAGTCCATGCTTCGTAAAGAGATTCATTTTGACGTTGCTGGAACATCAAGATGTCATTCCTAAGCTTAGTGGTTCTCCCCGGTGGGAAAAATTGAGCAAGGAAACGAGTGGTGAGATCATCCCATGTGGTGATGGATCCCGCGGGTAAACGCTCAAGCCATTGACTAGCTTGATCCCGTAGAGAGAATTGGAATAGGCGTAAACGGGTAGTCTCTCTAGTTTCAACACCTAGGTCTATGGAATCTACGATTTTGAGGAAGTCCTTAAGGTGTTGGTTTGGATCTTCGGAACGAAGTCCATGGAATGCACATCCGCTTTGCACCAACCGGATGGTGTCGGATCGCAAGGGGGTCACATTGGCTCCGGTGAGCTCAATGGTGTTTCGGTAGCCTTGCTGGCTGGGTCGGGAATACTCTCCTAAGGTTCGGGGCCTAAGGGGTTCTAATGGTGGGTTTTGTTGTGGTGGGATGACGGGTTCAAAGATGTTACCACCTTCCATGATGTCGGATGGTAAAGAGTTACGAACAAAGGCACGAAGAAATAAGATAGACTAAAGAAGACCTAAAAATAAAAATAAAAATCTTACTAGAAAGGAATCTAGCAAGTAGACCTAATAAAAAGAAATCCTAACCTAGACAATAACTATTCCCCGGGCTGCGGCGCCAAAAACTTGATGCGTGGGAATCGCACCTTGCTTTACCTCTCGAGGGATCTCGCGAGGCTTACAACCCCCACCAGGCAGTGTACCTGATCGTTGTAGTATAGTATAGTGACAAGTACCGGGGGATTGATCGTTCAGCTTAGGAATAGTGTCGCTAGGATTAGAAAGCCTAATTAATAGTTCTAAAGATGAAAGATGATTATTTTTGTGTTTTTATATTTTATGAAAGCAAGTAAAATCTCGGGTTTTGGAAGAGTGGGCGGAATTAGTTGTTATTCAACTAACCCAAAAACTACTTTATAACTAATTAAACTAATGAAAATGAAATTAAACTAATATTAAACTAAGGTTGTGAGCAGTAATTGGAGAAATTGTGTTTACTTAGACTTCATTACTCCCTAGATATCTTTTACATGTCAATTACTTGTTACACTTGTATGGATGACGGATTGTATTCCTTAATACCATTCGTGGGGTGGCATACATAACTCCCCAACTCTATGAGCTCTTATCTCCTCCTACACCATGACCCAGCACAACTATAGGGATTGTAAACAGTGGCTCATGCATTAAATACAACCAATAAAGACCTAGTACGCCTCGGTTCATGTTTCTTAAGACGTTCAAGCATGTTACCATTTGGAGATCTGCCAGTTTTCTTAAGCCTAACATATAATATCATTCATCCAAGAACAAGAATAGACAAGTAATTAACACATAATCAACATCTAGGTTTCATTAGATCTAAGCAAACACAAAGTAAATCTAGCCTAGCATAATGGAATTAAGATAAGAACAAAAGATAAACAACCAACACATAGACATATTGATTGAATTAAGAGTATACTTATCTCAATTACAATGCAAGGTATCAAGGGTTTGGAACCCTTGAAAAACCTGTAAAAGAGGCACCAAAATCGTCTTTAGGGTTTCACCAAAACTTCTCCTCTTTTTTTTATGAAAAAACTAGAAAACTATATATAGAAAAATCGTCCTGACGGCGTCAAGAGTAAATTCTGACGCCGTCAACCAGCCGCCAATAACTTCCTCGGACGCCCTAGATCCACTTGTGACGGCCTTGGTGACGCCGTCACCACCTACGGTAAATTAATCTTGGCAACTTTGATGCCGTCATCTCTCCATCTGACGCCGTCACCAGCTACGGTAAAATATTCATCCTTTCTGACGCCGTCAAGAGTAAATCCTTGACGCCGTCACCTTGTAATTCCAGCTTGGATTTGGTACTTTGTCGTTTTCTTCAATTTATGCTCCAAAAACGTCCAAAATAGCCTCTTTTCCAGAATTCACTCTCCAAACACCTAAAATCACAAAAGGAACGATTTAGGGCAATATTTGATCAAATAAAGTCGGATTCGGGCTTAAATGACCCCCTAAAAACGGATCATTTTTCGCCTCATCACCTCGCTTCTTTGGAACCAAAGCGCTTTAGGGCGCTTCGCTTCGCTTCTTTGCTTTTTTGCTCGCTTTTCTCTACACTGCCCCCACCCAATAGTATACATATGCATCTGCCCCTGCACAAGGGCAAATCAAACGGGGAGAAAATTAATTCCCTTGTGGCCACGGAGGTTCTATGCTATCCAAACGGGCAGTCGCCCTGGGATTAGTGAATGTATGATATTGAAACTAAACTAGGTAAAAGGGCTATGTTTTTACCTATTTGTAATTATCCAAGTGATATCTCAATTTCAGAAAATCAAGCTGGATGTTGCTCGATGCACCTCATAGACGCGGATGGTAATTTTAACGCGGATGGACTTGATAATTTTGTTAAGCATGCCAAACTGGAAGAATGTGGAGTTTCTTATGCTGTTGTTGCTATCATGGGTCCACACAGCAGTGGTGTGTTTTCTACCTTAAACCATCCATATGCGAACTTGTTTTATGTTTAACCAAAATACTAGGGCTGCAAGTAGCCCCAACTTATCACCCTTATTGAGCATAGTGAGCATTCAGTATACTCATGTCTATTCCATAAGCCCCTCAAAAGCCAACCTGTGGACCCCACAGGTTGAGCTTTGGCTTTTTGGAATCCTCACCAGCCCATATTGCTGCCTCAATTCTTAATTTGGCTTTTAAAGCTTATTCACCAAGCTTAAATTGTCATGCATATAAATATACCGCTAATACATTGAATGGTAGTTACAGTTCAACTTGGTCCTAACTGCACTTCAAGCCGAGACTGATTTTGTAAAAAGGAACACTTAATCCTAAAATGGTATTGTTTTGGCACATTACTATTTCCGAATGCAAATGGTAAGGCCGAAAAATGAAATTCCTACAAGCTACAAGATTAATTAAAAGAAGAGTTAAATAATAATAATAATAATAATAATAATAATAATAATAATAATAATAATAATAATAATATAAATAATAACAATAATAAAAAAAGAGTTAAATAATAATAATAATAATAATAATAATAATAATAATAATAATAATAATAATAATAATAATAATAATAATAATAATAATATAAGAGCAATGATAAATAGACCTACAAACTAGACTCTGCATTCACAATTTGACAAGTGTATTACATTTATTTCTCTCTCATCATATTCACCAATCAATTTTTAACTTTCACCAATCACATTTATAGGTTTGTTTTTAGGTTTATCAATTAGCCATACAAATCATTTTTCATAATATAAATAATAACAATCACCTCCGGCTCTTCCCAATCCCTAAATCAAAAAAACCCGACCCAATTAACAATCACCGCGCGTTTTCCCAATCCTAATTCAAAAAACCGACCCAATTTTTCAAATCCCCTTTTTCTAAAAAACCGACCCCTTTTTTCCCAATCCCTAATTCAATAAGCTAAATTGAGCCATGATATAAATGTATATCGGCCTCCTAATCACTTTTTCTGTACAGAAACACTCATATCTAAAGATGGAGCATCAACGTAAGTTCCTCAATTATGTTTTATTACAGCCTTTTGATGTTTTTTTTTTTTTGTAACTGTAATTAATCCTTATAGCTTGTTGAATAATTGAGTTAGATTGCTTGAACTTGCTTAGATACTGTTGTAGTTAATCTGTTTAGCATTAGTGTGTTGATTCTCTTTGATTATATCTCATTTAGATATAATCTGTTAGTATAAGTCATAGTTAAGTAGTGTTTGGAACATAGGTACTTTGTGCTCTAGAGGTTGTTCTAGTAGTTCATGCTTTTAAGTAAGATTTGGTTGATGATTTCTAGTGCCTTGATGATTAGATTGTGGAATTGATTGTCCTAAATTAAAGTTTGATCTCATATATGTTAGTTACAAGCTTTAGAGGTTCTGAATTTGTGATAAGCTTAAGTAATAAGCTCAAGTGTGATTTTAGGCTTTGGATACTCTTAGTTGAGGTTTACAAGTGCAATTGAGTTGCTGTTTTGGTTTACATAAGTCTACAATTGAATTTTGCTATCACTCATAACTGTCACTACAGAACTCATATTAGCAAAATTCACTGTGTTCACCATGCCTTTCCATGTAGTTGTAGAGAACTTTAGCTTTAGTGCCTTCTCTAGCTTTTAGATTAGCTGTAGCATTATACAAAAACACCAAAAAATCAGGCTTAAGATTACATTTGATTAGTTAAGTTTCTAGTGCAAAATTTGAGTTCTTCCTGTGTAATAGTTCTTGCATAAAATTCTTGTGATTCATTTTAGAAATTCTGTTAGTGTTAGCTTATAAGCTTTCAGTTACTTGTTAAACAGCTGGTTGTGATCTCATAGAAACACGTATTGTGTAATTTGAGCTTCTAGATCCCATTTTAGCTTGTGATCAAGTATGATAAACTCTGGAAAATCTTGATGATTTGTGATTGGATATTTGTTAAAGTTGTGTGATGAGATAGAGAATTAATTTGCAACTTTAAGGGGGTATTTTGATGTTTACTCTCATATAGTTAATCCTTAGTTCATTGTTTTTCTGTTTTCTTGTTGGTTCTTGGCGTCCTCCTTGGATCCTGGTTTTTAATGACATCTAACTTCTCATTGTGCAGGAATTTATCTTCCTAAGCAAATTAATTCACCCCCTTACGGAGAATCTGGATCAGATTTTAAAAGGCTTCGAATGAAAAATTCAGTTGGTTATCTTTATAAAACCATTCGCAACTTAACTCCCGAACAAAGAGTAGTTGTTAGGAAATTAGGATTAGGTTCATTGCTGGAGTTAAAAATAAATAGACTTCCGAGTCGATTAGCCTTTTGGTTGGTTGAACGTTTTGATAGTAACACTGGGGTGTTGAAGGTGTTTGATAAAGAAATTTCCATAACCCCTGAGTTGATCCGTAAAACGCTTGACTTACCAATGGGTTACCTCAATGTTGAAGACCCTAATCTGTGGAACTTAGCTACTCCTGATCCTACTCACAAAGCATGGAAGCGGCAATATCCTGAGGGTCGAAGAGTCTCTGTAGCAAACGTTGCTGATATGATTGAAAAGAGCAGCGGCGATAGCGGCAATTCTTTTATATTAAATTTTGTGGTGTTGTTTGTTTCTACCATGTCTAATGTATCATCAGATGGGACTGCGAATGCAAGTTTCCTGCCATCTCTTGTAATTGATTACGAGGACCAAATGAACTGGTCCGCATACATTATGGATCATCTCAAGAAAGGAGTAAAAAATTGGAATGAAATAGAGGAAGAAAAAAAAAAGATAAACCAGAAAATTTTTTCATCGGTGCTGATATGTTATTGCAGGTAACTGTTTAGCTTCAAATTAATATATGATGAGCTGAACGAAGTTTTAATTAATCTTCTCATAAATGTAGGTGATATTTGCGAACACACTTTTGAAAGAACCTGTGTTTCCAGCTTTGAAGTTCTGTACATCAAAACTACTTAGAGAGCTTGATAGAATAATGTTTGGAATTGATAAATTCCAAAAGAAAACATTCAAATGGGCGCCATACGGTGATGATGCTGATGACACTAATTATCAATTTGTCTTCTCAGCAGGTAAATAAAATGTTCTTGTATGCATGTTGTGACTTAAGGTATATGATTCTTTTTATTGATTGATTATGTATATTATTAGTTTGTTACTTTAAAGTTTGAATGATTTTAGTTTATTTAACAATTAATAGTCTTTGAATCTGTTGCCTTTTTTATATGTTCTAACTTCTACTTTTAGTTCAATCCCCTGTTTCAATTTGCCTTTTTTTTGAATGATTCAGTTTATTGTTTTTTTTATGTATGTTTTGCTCTTGTGAAATAAATTGAGTCAATGGAATTGAATGTATTTAAGAGTAGTGATGCGATAGAAAATGAAACTTAAGAGAATAAGCGAGCCAAAGCTTCTACAAGTGAAAATATTCAACCCCAAAATGAACCTCAAAACCAAACAGAAGAACATATTTCTGAATTTCCAATACCAAACACCAACAAAGTGCATCTTAGTTCTTTGGAATGAGATCGTGGGAAGCGAAGATAATGTGTGAGTATGCGGCTAATAAGAAACAAGAGGCAAGATTGGCTTACTTGAATAAGGGATCTTTCCAAATTCATTTGAAAACGTATCCTGCTAAATGTTCACAGAAGCGTCCACGCAGATTCCAATACTCATGGTTGTATATTTCCTAATTGCTTAGAGTATTCTCTAAAAACAATGCCGCATTGCTTTGTTTGCTACTTATGTGGTGACTCGTCAAATGTTCGTAATGGCTCAAATGCATTTACAGTTAAAGGTTTTGCCCATAATTATGTTGAGATGTTGACTATTTTATGAGTTATCTTCTATTTCTTATCTTTCTTTTTGGTACATTATGATTTTCATTTCCAACTTACTATGATTTCCGCCCCAGTGCAGTTGCTCAAGTTCCGTCCCTGATTAGTGTTACAAATTCGATATCAATTTTTTTAAAACTTTTTGGTGTAGGTTCTGATGCCAATGATGAAGATGCGGACGCTGATGAAACGCAGGAACAGTTAAAGGTTTTGCTACTTATGTGGTGACTCGTCAAATGTTCGTAATGGCTCAAATGCATTTACAATTAAAGGTTTTGCCCATAATATGTTGGGATGGTGACTCGTCAAATGTTCGTAATGTTCTTGTATGCATGTTGTGACTTAAGGTATATGATTCTTTTTATTGATTGATTATGTATATTATTAGTTTGTTACTTTAACTGTTCCTGCGTTTCATCAGCGTCCGCATCTTCATCATTGGCATCAGAACCTACACCAAAAACCTTTAACTGTTTAGGTTCTGATGCCAATGATGAAGATGCGGACGCTGATGAAATGCAGGAACAGTTAAAGTAACAAACTAATAATATATATAATCAATCAATAAAAAGAATCATATACCTTAAGTCACAACATGCATACAAGAACATTACGAACATTTGACGAGTCACCATCCCAACATAATTATGGGCAAAACCTTTAACTGTAAATGCATTTGAGCCATTACGAACATTTGACGAGTCACCACATAAGTAGCAAAACCTTTAACTGTTCCTGCGTTTCATCAGCGTCCGCATCTTCATCATTGGCATCAGAACCTACACCAAAAAGTTTAAAAAAAATTGATATCGAATTTGTAACACTAATCAGGGACGGAACTTGAGCAACTGCACTGGGGCGGAAATCATAGTAAGTTGGAAATGAAAATCATAATGTACCAAAAAGAAAGATAAGAAATAGAAGATAACTCATAAAATAGTCAACAACCCAACATAATTATGGGCAAAACCTTTAACTGTAAATGCATTTGAGCCATTACGAACATTTGAAGAGTCACCACATAAGTAGCAAACAAAGCAATGCTGCATTGTTTTTAGAGAATACTCTAAGCAATTAGGAAATATACAACCATGAGTATTGGAATCTGCGTGGACGCTTCTGTGAACATTTAGCAGGATACGTTTTCAAATGAATTTGGAAAGATCCCTTATTCAAGTAAGCCAATCTTGCCTCTTGTTTCTTATTAGCCGCATACTCACACATTATCTTCGCTTCCCACGATCTCATTCCAAAGAACTAAGATGCACTTTGTGGGTGTTTGGTATTGGAAATTCAGAAATATGTTCTTCTGTTTGGTTTTGAGGTTCATTTTGGGGTTGAATATTTTCACTTGTAGAAGCTTTGGCTCGCTTATTCTCTTAAGTTTCATTTTCTATCGCATCACTACTCTTAAATACATTCAATTCCATTGACTCAATTTATTTCACAAGAGCAAAACATACATAAAAAAAACAATAAACTGAATCATTCAAAAAAAAGGCAAATTGAAACAGGGGATTGAACTAAAAGTAGAAGTTAGAACATATAAAAAAGGCAACAGATTCAAAGACTATTAATTGTTAAATAAACTAAAATCATTCAAACTTTAAAGTAACAAACTAATAATATACATAATCAATCAATAAAAAGAATCATATACCTTAAGTCACAACATGCATACAAGAACATTTTATTTACCTGCTGAGAAGACAAATTGATAATTAGTGTCATCAGCATCATCACCGTATGGCGCCCATTCGAATGTTTTCTTTTGGAATTTATCAATTCCAAACATTATTCTATCAAGCTCTCTAAGTAGTTTTGATGTACAGAACTTCAAAGCTGGAAACACAGGTTCTTTCAAAAGTGCGTTCGCAAATATCGCCTACATTTATGAGAAGATTAATTAAAACTTCGTTCAGCTCATCATATATTAATTTGAAGCTAAACAGTTACCTGCAATAACATATCAGCACCGATGAAAAAATTTTCTGGTTTATCTTTTTTTTTTTCTTCCTCTATTTCTTTCCAATTTTTTACTCCTTTCTTGAGATGATCCATAATGTATGCGGACCAGTTCATTTGGTCCTCGTAATCAATTACAAGAGATGGCAGGAAACTTGCATTCGCAGTCCCATCTGATGATACATTAGACATGGTAGAAACAAACAACACCACAAAATTCAATATAAAAGAATCGCCGCTATCGCCGCTGCTCTTTTCAATCATATCAGCAACGTTTGCTACAGAGACTCTTCGACCCTTAGGATATTGCCGCTTCCATGCTTTGTGAGTAGGATCAGGAGTAGCTAAGTTCCACAGATTAGTGTCTTCAACATTGAGGTAACCGATTGGTAAGTCAAGCGTTTTACGGATCAACTCAGGGGTTATGGAAATTTCTTTATCAAACACCTTCAACACCCCGGTGTTACTTTCAAAACGTTCAACCAACCAAAAGGCTAATCGACTCGGAAGTCTATTTATTTTTAACTAAAGCAATGAACCTAATCCTAATTTCCTAACAACTACTCTTTGTTCGGGAGTTAAGTTGCGAATGGTTTTATAAAGATAACCAACTGAATTTTTCATTCGAAGCCTTTTAAAATCTGATCCAGATTCTCCGTAAGGGGGTGAATTAATTTGCTTAGGAAGATAAATTCCTGCACAATGAGAAGTTAGATGTCATTAAAAACCAGGATCCAAGGAGGACGCCAAGAACCAACAAGAAAACAGAAAAACAATGAACTAAGGATTAACTATATGAGAGTAAACATCAAAATACCCCCTTAAAGTTGCAAATTAATTCTCTATCTCATCACACAACTTTAACAAATATCCAATCACAAATCATCAAGATTTTCCAGAGTTTATCATACTTGATCACAAGCTAAAATGGGATCTAGAAGCTCAAATTACACAATACGTGTTTCTATGAGATCACAACCAGCTGTTTAACAAGTAACTGAAAGCTTATAATCTAACACTAACAGAATTTCTAAAATGAATCACAAGAATTTTATGCAAGAACTATTACACAGGAAGAACTCAAATTTTGGACTAGAAACTTAACTAATCAAATGTAATCTTAAGCCTGATTTTTTGGTGTTTTTGTATAATGCTACAGCTAATCTAAAAGCTAGAGAAGGCACTAAAGCTAAAGCTCTCTACAACTACATGGAAAGGCATGGTGAACACAGTGAATTTTGCTGATATGAGTTCTGTAGTGACAGTTATGAGTGCAAAATTCAATTGTAGACTTATGTAAACCAAAACAGCAACTCAATTGCACTTGTAAACCTCAACTAAGAGTATCCAAAGCCTAAAATCACACTTGAGCTTATTACTTAAGCTTATCACAAATTCAGAACCTCTAAAGCTTGTAACTAATATATATGAGATCAAACTTTAATTTAGGACAATCAATTCCACAATCTAATCATCAAGGCACTAGAAATCATCAACCAAATCTTACTTAAAAGCATGAACTACTAGAACAACCTCTAGAGCACAAAGTACCTATGTTCCAAACACTACTTAACTATGACTTATACTAACAGATTATATCTAAATGAGATATAATCAAAGAGGATCAACACACTAATGCTAAACAGATTAACTACAATAGTATCTAAGCAAGTTCAAGCAATCTAACTCAATTATTCAACAAGCCATAAGGATTAATTACAGTTACAAAAAAAAACATCAAAAGGCTGTAATAAAACATAATTGAGGAACTTACGTTGATGCTCCATCTTTAGATATGAGTGTTTCTGTACAGAAAAAGTGATTAGGAGGCCGATATACATTTATATCATGGCTCAATTTAGCTTATTGAATTAGGGATTGGGAAAAAAAGGGTCGGTTTTTTTAGAAAAAGGGGATTTGAAAATTTGGGTCGGTTTTTTGAATTAGGATTGGGAAAACGCGCGGTGATTGTTAATTGGGTCGGGTTTTTTTGATTTAGGGATTGGGAAGAGCCGGAAGTGATTTTTATTATTTATATTATGAAAAATGATTTGTATGGCTAATTGATAAACCTAAAAACAAACCTATAAATGTGATTGGTGAAAGTTAAAAATTGATTGGTGAATATGATGAGAGAGAAATAAATGTAATACACTTGTCAAATTGTGAATGCAGAGTCTAGTTTGTAGGTCTATTTATCATTGCTCTTATATTATTATTATTATTATTATTATTATTATTATTATTATTATTATTATTATTATTTAACTCTTTTTTTATTATTGTTATTATTATTATTATTATTATTATTATTATTATTATTATTATTATTATTATTATTATTATTATTATTATTATTATTATTATTATTATTATTATTATTTAACTCTTCTTTTAATTAATCTTGTAGCTTGTAGGAATTTCATTTTTCGGCCTTACCATTTGCATTCGGAAAAAGTAATGTGCCAAAACAATACCATTTTAGGATTAAGTGTTCCTTTTTACAAAATCAGTCTCGGCTTGAAGTGCAGTTAGGACCAAGTTGAACTGTAACTACCATTCAATGTATTAGCGGTATATTTATATGCATGACAATTTAAGCTTGGTGAATAAGCTTTAAAAGCCAAATTAAGAATTGAGGCAGCAATATGGGCTGGTGAGGATTCCAAAAAGCCAAAGCTCAACCTGTGGGGTCCACAGGTTGGCTTTTGAGGGGCTTATGGAATAGACATGAGTATACTGAATGCTCAGTATGCTCAATAAGGGTGATAAGTTGGGGCTACTTGTAGCCCTAGTATTTTGGTTAAACATAAAACAAGTTCGCATATGGATGGTTTAAGGTAGAAAACACACCACTGCTGTGTGGACCCATGATAGCAACAACAGCATAAGAAACTCCACATTCTTCCAGTTTGGCATGCTTAACAAAATTATCAAGTCCATCCGCGTTAAAATTACCATCCGCGTCTATGAGGTGCATCGAGCAACATCCAGCTTGATTTTCTGAAATTGAGATATCACTTGGATAATTACAAATAGGTAAAAACATAGCCCTTTTAACTAGTTTAGTTTCAATATCATACATTCACTAATCCCAGGGCGACTGCCCGTTTGGATAGCGTAGAACCTCCGTGGCCACAAGGGAATTAATTTTCTCCCCGTTTGATTTGCCCTTGTGCAGGGGCAGATGCATATGTATACTATTGGGTGGGGGCAGTGTAGTCAAAAGCGAGAAAAGTGAGCAAAAAAGCGAAGAAGCGAAGCGAAGCGCCCTAAAGCGCTTTGGTTCCAAAGAAGCGAGGCGTTTTACTAGAGCGAGAAAAAGAGGGCAAGAAGGATCACCAATGACATGGCAAAATGGTGGTGCCTTCACCTATCCTTGCCGAGTAGCATTAGGGCATCACCAATACATTACACTCATTTAAGTTTAAATGTTTAATACAACGTCACTTCATTGCTAAATCAACATTTTATCAATTTACACTAGGGTGAGCAAATGGACCGAGAACCGGACCGGAACCGACCCAACCCGAACAGACTTTTAGAACCGCGGTTCGGTTCTCGGTTCTTCATTATTCAAAATTTCGGTTTGGTCCAGAACCGCGGGTTATCAATTACGGAACCGAAGAACCGCCCAACTTTTACATATATCAACCTGTTAAAATTCAGTTTTCTAGTGTATTGTCTAAATGAATAAAATTATAGATTGACATGATAGTTAAAAAGATACTTGAAATAGTTTGTGTTACCACTTAGCTTTTGTTTCATCATATTTTTTTCGTAATTAGTCATATTTACACCCTAGCGATTTTGGGGGCACAAGTGCATGTCTATTTGGGCTCTATACAGATCGAGCAGCCCGTTGTTCTCTTAAGAAATATCAACGTTGAGTTTTTTTTTTTTTTTTTTTTTTTTTAGATTGAAGAGCTTGAATATGAAAATATTATTTAACCTCGTATAGATCGATGTGATAAAATGAAGAAAGGTGTATATGACACGAATTTATTTATGTTGGTCATATCAACAAAAGTAAAAATCATTAAAAATCTTTAGTCAGATAATCGTGTTTCTTTTAAAAGGACTGGCTGATTAACGAATTTATAACATTAGAGATTCAAATTCTAAATGCACAAAACCACCACCTTATACTTTAAATTCATAAAATCTACAAATTTCGGTTTCAATCGGTTAAACCCGCAAAGAACCGAACCGGAACCGGAACCGAGACATGTTACTCGGTCCGGTTCTCGGTTCCTTAGCCGTCCATTTTTCGGTTTTCGGTTCTCGCGGTTCCGACACCGCGCTCACCCCATTGATCTGCCAAAAGAATGTTTGATTTAGGGAGAAACTATAGTTGTACTTACGATCAATTGCAAGGGCGGACCATTTAAGGGGCACGGGAGGATCCTGACCCTCCCAAAAGTTGCAACGACTAGTATAAATTTTATAAGTTTTAGGGGTAATTTAGTTGATAATACAAACAAATCTACGAAATGGCCCCTGCAAAATAAATTAGACCCCCCACCCAAAAAAAAAAAACTATCTGGCGGGCATAATAGGTATGTCTTTTTCGTTTACAACCTCAAAAGTGTTGTTTCACATAAAACCAACATTGCGGGTATGACTGATGAATTGAGTCCAAATTTCATCATGTATCCCCACACACTGTCTTCAATCCGCGGCATCAACAAAAATTCCTTCTCCATGGAAAAAAACTAATCTGAAAAAAAGCTGTCGACATATACTATCTTTTTGTTAGGTAGCATAGTTAGGATTAGTGTTGCTTTCAATGAATTTGTTTTAGATTAGTGTAGAGTTTCCGGTGACTGGTTTTTGTATCTTGTTACTTCTGTTTTACTTTTGTATAACATGCCACAGGGAGTGGTGGAGACCAAGAATCTTTACAGTTTATTCCGCTTATATTAGTATTTCATTCAAAATACAATATTTGGACTGAACTGGTTGTCATTTTCAGTTTGTCTGTAACTCGACTCCTTTAGTGGCATATATGGTTGAAATGGTATTATGTTCAATATATAGTATGATTGGTCCAACTTAGATGAATTTTTTCAAAATCAAGTTATTGTGTATCCGAGTTGGTTATTTTGTATTTTGTTAGCTACAAAACGCCTAAAGTGTCGACCCGTCAACCAATTGTGCAGAAAAAACCATCAAAGTTGTGTGTCATCGTGTGTATGTCCTAAACGAAATACACAACAAAGTTGCCTAAGGAGCCGATTAATACCTCCTCCATTTTCACAAAATGTAGAGTTGGAATAATAATTTTTTAAGAATTATGCATAATACACCCTCAGCTGACCTAATGGGATCCCCGATGTTCCCGTGATTTCACTTTGCTATTTATTTTCGCAAGTGTGTTCTCAAGATGACAAAATGGAAGAGAAATGAAAGAAAGAGATATGACGTTTTTACTATAATGCCCTCATAATTTATTCTTTCTTGTATATGGTAGTATTAAAAAGTAATAAGGGCTTATTGGTAATTTTAAGTGAAAACTTATACTTTTGACAGGAAAGTTACGAGGCTAAAAAACATACCATTCCTAAAGTTTTCTTTTTCTTTCCCCACCAACTTTTTTTTTTTTTTTTTGTTGGCATGAATATTATGATATTTAATCTAAACATCCTCTTCATGTTTTGATGATGACAAAGATGTAAGTTACAACATATAACGTAAAGTGCTTAAGTTACTTGTGATCACAATTCTCCTATGCATTCTTACGTCAACAAGCCTCGACATCTCAACGTCTTAAGTATGCTTCAACAATCACTTAAGGTATGGATAAACAAGTGTTTAATACATCTCATGATCAAAGGGGTATTTAATTAACTAATACAAAGTTTATTTAATTATATAAACATATTATATATTTTTGAAAAACACTTTTGGTAATAAAGAAAAATGTTTTAATCATACTAAATATATGATTTCAAACTTTTAACCAAAATTAGTTAGTTTTTCACCAAATAAACTTTCCCCACTAAAAGACAGAAAATCTGGCCGTTTCAGTAGGGTGGCCCCTTTAATTATAAGGGGCGGCCCCCTTAATTTTAAGGGGACCGGCACACAATTAAGGGGACCGGCCACGCTCCCCTGTCAGATTTGGTCAGAAAATTTTCTCTATAAATACCACCTCAAACCTGGAATTTTTCTCACCTTTTGCACAAAAATTTTCAGATCCAATTCTCTCTAAACATCCTTCTAAAATCCTTTGATCATAAGATTATTAATCTTTATTTCAAGTGATCCAATTTCTCATCACTCAAAGTGCAAGAGAAGAATCCTCCCTATCATAAAGCCAAAGATGTATTAGGATCTTGTTTGTGCTTATGTGAAGTTGTGAGTTATATATATGTAATAAGTAGATCAAGATGATCTTACTTAGTAGTGATTTAATGAGTGAGTAAGATGTAGTGGGAGGAAGTAGTAGTGTGGAGAAGACATGTAGTTGTGAAGATGTAGGTGTGTGATTAAGTAGTGGAGTTTAGAAGAAGTTGTGATGAAGTTGTGAAGTCATGAAGATGTGAAGAAGTTGTGAAGCCGTGAAGAAGTTTAGAAGAAGTTGTGATGAAGCCGTGAAGTCATGAAGTTGTGTAGAAGTTGTGTAGTGATCGAAGTTGTGTTGTGAGATTGGTTCTAGCTACTATTAGAACTCGACATTTAGCTTAGTGTCGTTAAATGGTGTAAGCAAAAGTTGTGTACGGTTTTCTCCGCCAAAAGGGAGCTTGTTGAGTAGTGAAGAAAACTCTCGAGTAGGTGACTCGGGGAGTGGAGTAGGAACAAGGAAGGTGTCCTTGTAGCCGAACCACTATAAATCATCGTGCCCGGTTTGCATTTACTTTCTCTTATCTCTTATCATTTGTTCTTGCATTTATCGCTTTACTTCTATGCTTGCCTACATGTCTTAATTGTTGCTTATATAGTTGTGATGTTTGATTGTGTTGAACATAGTAGTTAATATTGTGATTGTGTGTATAATTGCATGATATGGTCAAATAGATTATTATTCACACTTCTCATATTAAGTTTAACTTGATAGATAATTTGATACAAAACGTTTTAAGATTTTAAAAGGAAAACATATTAACATAAAGATCGACCAAAGCTTCATTCATAAAACTAAGCTTTTCAAAAGCTTACATATATAATTGATCATATTGATTATATGTTGTTTTCATACTAAACTCTAATTGAAGTTTTCCAAACAAACAATTGAATAAATTTGTATCAACATTTCGAAACAAAGTTTTTATAAAATGAAAAAGAAGGGAAAACTATTCAACCCCCCTTCTAGTTTTCCACAATTGGTACCAGAGCCACGTCGCTCAAATTTTCAAAACAAATGGTTTTAAAAATTGAGTACGATCCATGTATCAAATTACCCATTAAGGAGGATTAAATATGAAAAGTGTTTTGTTGATTAACTTGTATTAGTTTTGATGATATATACACTGATTATACTAGCTCGAAATAATATTATGCTTAAAATAAGTGTTATATGTTCGGTATCAAAATCAGAAAGTTACACCCCTTTCCGAAAAGTCAGAAAACAATTTTTTACAAAAAAATGATATTTTTAGTACCAGATGGGCGGCCCCCTTAATTGTCTGGGCGGCCCCCTTAAATACTGGGCGGTCCCCTTAATTATTTAAGGGGTCCGCCTGTCTGTTCGACAGTTTTTCAAAAACTTTGAAAAATCATATAAAATTAACCGTAACTCCGTAGAAGTTGTGCCACCCGGTGTTTTAAAGGTAATTGAGTCTACTTTCACTTAAAAATACTTACAAGTAACCATTACAAACTTAAATAAGTAAGAAAGTCAAAATACTATACGGTGGTCAAAATTTTGTGTTTCGTTTTAACGTAAAACTTTTGTTTTACCTTTTCCTTCAAGTCGGGTATTCCTAGTTGATATACTTTTGAAAAATTAAGTATTTATGTTTTTCAAAATATTGATCTTAATTAAATTATAGAATGGGAGGAAACTATTTTATTTTCAAATAAATTCGAGCTAAGTAAACGTTGGTGTATATAATACACAAAACGACGACAAGTGTTTTATGTGTTATGTGAACTTCTTTGTGATTTTATTTTCTTAATTGAATATATTAAATGATTGTTGCTATTTGAAGTTTAGCTATGTATATATTTATGCATATGTGCCCTATTAATGTATAGCCAGTTTGCCGATTTATACTTAACTAGATCCTATGCTAGATTTCTTGCGTTAGGATTGTTATAATATGCTTGCATTGCATATAGGTATAGATGGCTTAATGTTACTCAAACATCTTGTAAATGAGTTCAATCTAGTCACCTAAACATTTCAAACAATTTAATCTACTCTTCACAACACACTTAAATATTTTCTACAAATTAGCTTGTTTTACCTTAAGATGTTTAATAAGAGAAATTGAATCATTGTAAAACATTAATAGTTATATAAAAGAAAAAGTATTTTCGAAATCTAAGTGTGTTCATAATAAGTAAAAATGAAGAGTCTTTCACAAAAACAAAGCCTATAACAATCATGAAATAATAAGTCAACTTTCAATCCCTCACTAATAAATAATCTTAGGATTAATGGAACACACTATCAAAATGTATATTTATTTCAAATGAATGTCCGTGAGGGTCAAGAAAGATCTTGATATTATATCAATTCATTATTCAAATTATGGTTGATATACTCATCAAATCTAATTGACGTGTTTTTTAATGTGGACAAGAAATTGGATTGCTATTTGTTTAGCTTCAATATTATATCAAATTACAACAAAAGATATAGTCTTGAATCTACATACTCAATCACACTAGATTGATATGAAAATAGTTACATCCTTTGTAGATGAAAAGAGTGTGCATTGGATCATAACTCACACTTGTGTTGATAATGTCATATTGAATCTACTTGTCCAATAATTGTGTTCCAAATATTAGAATAACATTTTAAACACATTTATAAAATATACAATGAAGTAGGATTGACGACTTGGATGTTTCGTCCGAAATATTCAAGCAATTTACATTGCAATGCAATGGATAAATGTGTCATATCCGAAAAACCAAACATGAGCAAACTAACAACATATGTAAACTTTGCTCACACTACTTAAAATCGTCACTTCAAGATAAAATATATATTTAAGAATAATACACACTATATATTCTATGTATTTCATTTTCTTTGTAGCATGAATGGTTGTGTTACAAGATAATGCACTACACTTTCCTTTTTGAAATAATATAAGTTATTAGAAGTGAAAAATAACTTGTCACAATCCATAAACAAATAATTTTTTTTTAAATACTTGTTAAAGTATGATATATAACATTGGCAAAAATCATAGAAAATAATATTTGTCTAAAAATATATTAATGTCTAGTTTTGATATCATTTGAGAATCACAAACTCATTTAAGATAAATAATCTTAATGAGATTCATTTCACAAGAGATGCTAAGGTGCACTCTTAAGTTTAGCACAGTTATTAAATCAAGTAATATGTCATCAAAACCAAACAACCGGTAAATCATAAAGAAAAGATTAAAACTTTTTGTTTACTCTTATCTAAACATTCAACACGTCTCTATTAGGATCGTGAATAAAATATATCATCTAGATTTACCTTCATTAAAACATGATGTTTGAGTCACATTAAGCCAAGTATTAGTGAATCAAGCAAACTTCATGTTTGATAATCTTCGATAGGTAAATCTAGGAACTCAATTTCTTCTAAAAAGAGAATGACTACTGGAGAATCTATTGACTAGAAATTCAATTTAACCTAACGGTTGAATTGCTTCTATGTGAGAAGTTGGGTGTGTGTAACCCGTAAAAATGGTCGTGTTTAGCCTGAATTGAGCACCACTAGTAATAGTCTCATACTCATTCTCCAACTTGATTAAATTGCTCTTCCTATAAATATACCTAACGCTAGTTTACTTTTATGAACTTTGCTTCTCATTAGATTCTTTCATTCCTAGATTTATGGCATATCGCATATATGTTGTTTCTAGATGTTTATTTGCTCCTATGTGATTTGATTGTATGCCTTTACATGCTTAACTCTATGTCCGGATGAGCACGAATTTAATGGGAAGGGAAAACACACTCACTCACATATATCCCTCTACCTTACACTCAAACCTCATAACCCTTCTTTAGTACATCCTCAAACCACCCATGTGAAATGAAAAACCGAATCATCCTTTATACTACCAATCTCGAGTCATCCACCATTTCCATGCCCTCAAAATTTACCTTCCTAAACCACATCCTTCCTACACTATAAATACCCTCATCCCATCATTAATGCCATCACACCCAAACATGTCATCTCCCAACAACCAAAAACCTAAGATCTCAAGAACCGCAAGGATCTCCGTCAAACCCGTTTGGAGGAGGAAACTTGATTCTTGTCATAACTCAAGTGATGTTGTTCCAAGTCAACCAACTACTAAACCTCAAACCCACAATAATGACTCATCTCACAACCTGTCACCCACTCATTCCCTCATTCATGCTTCTTCTTATGATGAGCATGCTCAATCCCAATCTCTCAATCAATACTTTACATGTTGCTCATTCAACAAAAACACCACTCACTCTTGGAGAACCTCTTCCACCCAATTCATGTTTTCATGACTACCCAAGCTCAACCATGTCTCCACCACCAAGAGTACCACCACCACATCCTACAACCTCACATGCCATTCCTATGTTGCATGTTCAAACCTTCACCCAAGACAACTATCATGTTCCACCATCATCACCTTCCTCCGAACACTTGAAGTTCGTTGAGGAGCTAAAAAAGGCTCATGAGCTTAGTGCTCTTTTAGCATTACATCTTGCGCAACGCAATTTGGATCCAACCCAATCAAGCTCACCATCATCACCACACAACATCAACCAAGTTGAGAAGCATGTCAACAATTGCCCTTGTTGCATCTTCCTTCAACAACAAACCATTGCCTTGAATGAGCACCTCACTTGGATTGAGTATCTTCTTACAAGATCTCAACAAACATCATCACTTGAACAACATCCAAACTCTCAATCAACCTCTTCCGCTCCTAAATCTACACCCCTAAAAGTCAAACGAATTTCTTTATGAAATGCATCTTTTCCACTTCCTAGCAAGTGAAGAACACAAAGAAGATATACATGCTTCAAGTGTTGTCAAGCCATCACCACCTCATTCACATATCCATTTTCGGTCGTCAACCAACAAAACACCTAAAAATCCCTTGATTCCAAATCATCCACCCTTGTCAAATGTTATATTAATCTAAACCATATTTGTCAACCTTTTGTCATTACCTTCCCTTTTCATTCACGCTCATCCTTCTTTATTTTTCTTCGTCTTTAAAAGAAGGCATCGTTATCATTTTTTTTTTTCTTTTAGAATATATATTTTGGTATCTTTTGCCAAAATATGTCGGTAGAATCTTTGCATTAGGTTCCAATCATTATCATGTCTTAAGCTTTGGTCATGGTAATTTTTTTTGGGAAGTTAGGTTATTGTTTTTAAAACAATAATTGCATGTGTCATATTTTTAGCGCATATACCTATTACGTCCATATATTGTTCCCCTATTAGTATCATGCATATACCTATCATCATCATTATATATATTTGCACTTGTCTACTAACTTTGTTTTGAAGGATTACTTCATCGCTCGATTCTTTGGTAGCCAAAACTAGTTTTGAGCATACACCAAGGGGGAGTATACACCAAGGGGGAGCATACACCAAGGGGGAGCATTAAGGTTGATTGGATCAAGGCTTCACTTACGATGATGCAAGCTCGCCTTTTACATTCTATCTCAAGAGTTCAAGCGTAGTAGAAGTCTCGTCTTAGAGTCCACCTTTTTGCTTCGACAAAAGGGGGAGAAGAAGTGTAAACAAGTAACTTATACATTTTACTATAAGTTATAGTTTACATAGTTTGTCATCATCAAAAAGGGGGAGATTGTTGGCATGAATATTACGATATTTAATCTAAACATCCTCTTCATGTTTTGATGATGACAAAGATGTAAGTTACAACATATAACGTAAAGTGCTTAAGTTACTTGTGATTACAATTCTCCTATGCATTCTTACGTCAACAAGCCTCGACATCTCAACGTCTTAAGTATGCTTCAACAATCACTTAAGGTATGGATAAACAACTGCTCGAGCACCTCAAAATACTCAAGCTAAACATTTTCAAACCCACACAACTGCTAGACAAGCTTGATCGTAAAAGTTTAAAAAAGCATAGCACATAATTTTTATTCTAAAAAAACATAGAAACACATTTTTTGGCCAACTGTTAGAAAGTTTGTGCATCAATATGTTGTACTATACGCTTCATGAGTTGTACCTTTGTAAAAAAAAGATGAAATAAATTCTCGTTTCAACCTTAGATAAGAAAATGAATAAAATAATTAAAATAAGGTGTTACCATATCATCCTCGTTTCTACCATTTGTGCATTCTTGATTAATTAAAAATTCTAGTGCTTAGCTGAAAAGATGAAACAATCACAATTTAAAATATTACATTTCGACCCATTTGTTTATAAACTGATTGATTTAGGTTGTGTTCTTTATCAAATGGGTGAAAATGTCAATGTAAAAAAAGGATGAAATAAATTCGAAGTCCACAATTTTTTAGTACAACAAACATCAACAAACAACAATCCCATCTCAAAACTAACAACACTAGACCTCAGATTCGTTCAAAGATCTTACGTGATTGAACAAAAACCCATTATAGATCTTGAACAAGAAACAAAAACAAAAGCAAATACCTTACCCGAGACCTTGTTTAAAGATCTTGAAGCCTTTTAATAAGAAAGCAACCAAAAGAGGTTTAGTGTTTTAGTGATTGTGAGATTCGGCTTTGGAAGAAACTGTGTTACGACGGGGACGGTGGTGTAGTGTGAGAAAATGATAAGATTTGTGTGGTTATAGTGGCAAGATGAGAATAGAGTGCTGGTTATAGTGGTACGACGGGGACGGTGATGTAGCGGTGGGATTGGTGGTTGGGGAGAGGGTTAGAGGCCTAGGTACCCATTGTTTTCCCGCTTAACACGACCGGACGACGTGAGTTGGGTACCGGGGCTCGCGCTTTTGAGTTCTGAGCCGTCGTGACCAGCCGAGATGCTCCCGGAAAACGCAACGCGATGGCGCGAGGTGGGTACCATGGCTCGCGTTCTTTACGTATCTTTTTCGCGTTTTCCATTTTTTTTTTCTTTTCAATTGTGAGCTGAGCTGTATAAACTGAGTTGTGTTGTCATTAGTTTATCAAAACCAGGAAAGAGGAGATACAAGGAAGGATTGACTTGATGTTGTCATTAGAACTGGTAACTGCGGTTTCTTTTTTATTTTTACGTGTAGATATAAGGTAGATGTTAATGGCTGCGTATGTTTAAGGTATAATGTGATTAGGGTTGGGAGGTGTGGGATACCAGGTGTTTAAATAGCTATTCGAATAATATTGGACTAAAAATGGTTATTTTGGACCAATATTACTATCCGTATGTTTAGGTTGGGCCACGAAATTGTGGTTTGAAATTGGTTTGGACCAATACTGCTATCCGAATATTAAAGTAAAAAATGGTTATTTTAGCTAAATATTTGGTATAGATTGGACTAAGCTTGTATAAATCTTATTGGGTTTAATTACTTTGTATTTTTTTTTATTAATGGATTTTGATTTTTAGTTTAATAATGTGTTATTTTATTTATATAAATGAAAAATAATTATAAAAAATTGAGGTACTTGATGGCACCAGAAATGTGGTTTTATGGAGGGAGTGGTGTTTTTGGTGTTATGGTGTATTATGGTGTTATGAGAAAAAGTGATGATGCGGCAGCATTTTTTTATAACACCAACTTGATGGCTTGATGGCTACCTAGTGCTCTTAGCGCTGTGTTTGGTTGTGTTTATGTGAGAGGTGTATGGGTATTTGAAGATAAGGTTGAATTAATTATGTGGTGGAGGATTATGGTACAACCAAATGTGCTTAAAGTACTTACATTAAAATACAAGATACAAATAAATTTAAAAGTATCATTAATAAAGCATAAGGGTGTTGTTGTAATTTTACAATAAAACAATAAAATATATCTACACTAGCTTAGAAGACCCGTTGACACCGGGTAATTTTTTAAAGAAATAGAGAAATGAGATGATAAGAAAAGTAATAACGTAAGTTTGTTCCATTTAAAATATGAAACAAAAAATGAGACAATACGTCAATTAGAAATTGCTTATGTTACAATTACACTAACAAACGTCCAAGCATGGGGTCTCCAAAATTTATTGTGTTGAGTAGCAAAAGATGTGTGTGAGCACCCATCGATTTACAACCATAGCGTTGGCGAATCTAAAATAGATCGACTTGAACATAAAATGATGTATGTGAGCGCCTATCTATTCAAAACCCAATCCTTGCGATGATTATAGACCTTCAAGTCCATTTATAAGCAGTTCCTTTATCTTTAGGTCAACCTCGATTATAAGCACTCCAAACAGCTCGTATAAGTAATTTAAATAAGCACTCTAAAATGGCCATATAGGAAGTTTAGATAAGGAGTCCGGACAATCCCTATAGGCTATAAGTATTTTAAATAAGCACTCCAGAAAAACCCTTTAAGTAGTTTAAATAAGCTCTCCAAACAACCCATATATCTTATTAAGAAAACTTTTGAAAAGCGACCCATTTTAGAAAATTAGTACTTACATTAGCTTGGGTATCTATTATCTACTCAATAACCCATTTTCATTCCAAAACAACCTTATTAGTTTTTAATATAAGCACTCCAAACAGCCCCATAAGTAGTATAAATAAGTACTCAAAGATTTAACTTTGGATCATGTTAATAAAAATCTCATTTGCATACACATATGAATTTAAAGTTTTCATAAAACAAATTATGAAAAACACTTCAATTAACTTTTGATCATGTTAACAAAATTTAAACTTTGGATCATGTTAATAAAAATTTAACTTTGGATTAGAAGCTGAGAAGAGCATTTATAGGATATGCATTAGAATTTGTTTCAAAAATCACAACCTACATGATTTGCATTTTCATATGCATCCTCTGAGCCAAACAAATACGGAGTACAATACTACTCTTCAGTATGTTTTTATACTACAAACCTTTTATACCATTTTGTAATCATTACAATAACTTAATACTTTGCATGCATTCCACAAGGTACATTAATTTTGTAAATTCAGAAGCTACAATCCGCAAGTTACATTTATTTTACACCATTTAGTAATCAGTACCGACTATCGATAATCATGATTATATTTTAATGTAGCTCCACTTCCACAAGTTTGTCCAAGCGTTACAGTATCAAAGCAGCAGAAATAGAACTCCTTCAACCTCCACTATCATATTACTCTTTCTTAGGAATATAACTCACGGTGTTGGCTTATTCCACTCTCGCGATCAAAAATAGTACTACAAATATGAATATATATATATATATATATATATATATATATATATATATATATATATATATATATATATATATATATATATATATACAAAAGATACATGCACATTTCTGATAAAATATCTCTTACAAAGCTCTTTTAGAGCAGCCATGGCACTCATTTGACCTCTGTCTACCAATGCCTTCTTCGATAAGTTATCCACTTGACATGTTTCACCCTTCTTCGATACTGTTACAAAAATAGTACTGCAAATATGAACTTTAAGTGGATGTAAATGAATATGTTGGAGAGCACCGAGTAGTAAACCTTATGAAACAAAATCGAAATATTGAGTAGCTATATAGCAACATAAAAGATATTGAATGCACATGTACTATCTGAATATGAACATTAAATATAAATAAATGTTTTATGTTACTTACAAAGCAACCATCAGGGGTCCAACTAATGATACCCCCTTAATTGTGATGTTTCCGTTTGGGGCAAATGCATCATACGCTTACTATAGTGACATGTTCATCTATAGAAAACCATAAAAGAAATAATCGATATCAAATAGTTAGAAATGAGGCTCAGACTTGCAATTATGAAGGCATCATTCCATTCCTGAACACTCCTTTTTACCTGCAGTTACCTCAGCCAACAAATAATGGCATAAGAAAAAAAGTAGAAAATGTAAGTAACACCAAACAGCCCCATATTACTTGAAGTTAATCGGCTAAAAATAAGCGGGTTGCTGCGTCGGCGCAGTCACGTACGCAGGCAGACATGCTGCTACCTCATACATTGACACCTACACAGTTAACAAAACATTACAGACATTACAATTGTAAGAAATCTAAACCTTAGAAGTAGATGCATACGGCCTGTACATGTCATGTAGTAAGATGGCTTTGTTGTGTTGATATCAGTTAACATGATAACTGGAGATAAGAATGAATGAGATAAGTGCAAACAACATCTTAATTAAACTAACCAGATGATACAAAATACGTAAGAGCATGAAACTTACACCGTTGTTTTGTTTCTAAACACAAATCACCTAAGAGCATGAAACTTGCATATTTAACTTACCAAACTTACAAATAGTTGCAGCCCAGCTAAAACCATAGCAACCCCTTTATACTATAATAACCATAACAAACCCTTTATACCAAACTTTCTTAAACACGGAACAAAGGTATATCATAATTTGATTGTGAGATAACGACATTTCTTAATTCTGTTAGTGTAAAATTTATTAAGAATGTAACCTAATCAAAATCATAATTTTGTTTAACCAAAACAATACCTTTTTGAAGCAAATATGATGTTTCATTCGCTTGAAATTCCGATATAAATACGAATCTTCGGTCGAATTGATCTGAAACAAACAGCACCAATTGAAACCCATAAATCTTTCAAAATAAAAAACTGAAATTGAAACTATAATCACATACCTTCATAACAAACTCATATGTGAATTGTTGAAGAAGTATCAATTGAAAACCGAGTTCCAAAAAAAGACTCAAATTGAATCCTTGATAAGAACTCTATAGGACGCTCCTCTTTCTAATTCATGGGTTAACATTATAAACATAAAAAAATCATCAATAATACAAACCAAATCGATTCAAAACAAAAATTAATAATCAGGGCTTATAAGGTTATAATTAATCAAATCAAAACAAAAATTATGCAACAAATCAAGAATATTTATAACATTATAAGCAATTCAAAACAAATAAGTAACAAAATTATTGAAAAAATTGGTATAACTCACATATTAATCTGCTTTATGTTTCCGATTTTGAATATATGCCAACACCAAATCGTAGGGAGGAAGAATCGGGTGTAACTGCAATATTGTAACTGAAGAGGAGCGTGGAGAGGAAGGTCAATGAACAAAATTACTACTTTGCAAAAATAGATTCACAAAGCGTGTAGAGGAAGATGTGGAGGAATTAATGATTATTGATAGTATTGCCTGGAACTTTACTAAAATACATCAATCAAAAAACGTAGAGAAGAAGATTAAGGTCTGACTTTATGTGTGAATTGTATCAAAAATAATGCATTAGGCTCTTGTACAAAGGTTGGTTAATATGGAAAGACACATCACCGCATTAAACGGATTTTTAATGCTGCACGCTTAGAATACTTGTGCAAAACCTTCATTTATTAGATAGTATATATAGATAACATTGTACTTGCCTTGACACTTGTCACAAAAAAATTCTCTTTTCTTTACTTTCTTTTTTCACTTTTTTTTAATGAGTCCAAGACCCGGGTGGGCCCAAAATGAAAAGCTTTTGGCTACTATAACTTGATTCTAGCTTATCGAAAATCCAGAAACTATATATATATAGGTAAGAAGAATCATGTTCATGTTAAATTATTAGAGTCCTAAGAATTTTAGATTTTTATAAATCACTGTTGCTTTGTTTCATGTTTTAATGCAGGAGGTGAGACCAAGTTTAAGTGCAGCAAGTATGCATCGGATTAGCTGTTGTTGGGGCTCCAATGGTAAACCATTTCACTAAACCCTTTTGGAGTTATTTTGGGTCTAGCCACATATAAGATTAAACAAACACCCCCTTAAGCTAGTGGTATATAAGGCAATATTGAAGGCATATGTAGCAACTTGAGTTTGAAGTCTGGTTGAGGAGCTGTATGTTTTTAGGCGAACAGGCCAGTACAAGTCGCTCCGACAAACCACCAAGATCTGGTTCGGTCGGTTCTCGGCTTTTTAACGTAAACCTACAAATGTATATTATGCTTTTGTTATAGATATATGCATGTTATAGCTTTGTGGTTCTTCCATGTCTGCTCTAACTTCTAAGTTTGTCTGCTTCTAACCAAATGCAGCCTATTAAGAACGTGTAATATATAGTTAATAGTTGTAAGCAAGCACTTGGTTCAGACATGTGAATGGTAGATTTTTTGTTGTTTTACTATGTTTTTTGCCCCTGCATATGGTTTGCATAATTGCTGAATTTTGCTACAAGTGAGTCTTAATAAATTGGTTTATTAACTGACAATCCTAAATCAGAGTATCTAACAATCACAGGTAAAAAATTCGGATTTCGAATCACAAGTAGCAAAAATAGGAAAGGCTGCAAACTTCATATGATGAACAGGTATCTTGCATATTTAACATAAGTTGTAAGAAACAAACTTATGGATTCGGCTTCATAGCCCGTGCTTAAAACAAATTCCAATGGTTCATAACTCGTGCAACCAAATAACATCCATGGCGGCATGTATGATGTATTGATACTTTTAAAAAATCTTTCAAAAGCAAGATTACGGTTTACAAATTTGGTTATTTACTAATTTCTCTAATATAATCTGCTTTCCTATTAAATTAGGAATCGGATTGTTTTTATTGATAGCTGCTTTTTGGTAGATATATCACCACCTAATCATAGTTGTTTATATTAAACAGTTCCTTCATCGATAGATTACCTTCAAATATCATATTCGATATCTTTTCAAGAGTACCCGTTAAATGTTTGGCTCGATCCCGGTGCGTATCAAATATTGGGTTAATCCCACTCTTACCTGCTTTCTACCCATTTAGAGGGTCAAACCCGAAGTCAAAGTCAACTATATTAAAAAGTCAACTCTCAAGAATAACTGTCATTTAGCGGTTACAAAAGGAAGTGACATATCTGTTGATTCTACCGAACCAACACAACCATTCAAACGCACCTTTTCATTTATTATATATAGATTAGAATCTGTAATCTTTACAACTTGATGACTTATTATTATTTCAATTAATTCAAAAGCAATTCTTTGAACGTATCGTGTATTTGGTATATTGTGACCACGTTAGACCAACAAAGATCCAACGTTGAGGCCAACAATTGGTATCAGAGCGGTTTGGATTCATCTAACCAAAATCATCATATACCAAGGGTTTTATTTTTGCACTGAATCGAAGAAGAACAAATTCCCAAAAATCGGTAAAAAATTTTCTGCAAAATTAATATCCGAACCACAAATCAAAACTAACAATCATTTTTGTGATTCCGAAAAACATCCTTAATTCATAGTCGCCTTGTAATTAATTACCGGCAACTAAGAAAAGGCAATTTTCAATTATTTTGCAAATTTTTTTTCATTCGGATTTATTTTACCGAGAGTAGAAAACATCAAAGGGAACAAAAGGTTTTGACTTTCATCAAACAAAACCTTATATCGATTCAGAAACAAGAACCCATTACCATCGAATAACACGATAGTCATCAAAAAAGGGAAAATAAATTGATTCAACAAAAGGAACAAACACACCTGTTGCATCCGGAATCAAATACCCTTTTCTTTTGAATCATCTTGATTCAACTTTTACACGGAGGAACAAATCCAAAAAGGATTAACCGGTGCTCGAATAAACGAGAACACCGAATACCCGTGAAGAAGAAGGTTAACCAAAGCCAAATATCTGGCGGTCAACCATCAGAAGCATAGCAGTAAATTGGTCTCACCCAAAAGAAAGAGGCAGAGAAAACTTTTATCTCTCAAAGAGATAACAAAGAAAAGAAAGAGGCGTACTAAATAATGCTAGGGCATCACCGAACCAACAAAGAGGGCACCGGGTCTATATTAACACCCCCAGGTTTCGGAATTTTGCAAATCCACCCTTTTATTTTTTAAACTTTACTTATTATAGTATAGTTTATTTTTATTTTTGATAAGTTACTACATAATACCCTTAAGTATACTTATCATATTTATATTATAATAACCTAGTATATTTACGCTGCTTATTATAATTAGGAATAACTTTTAAGGAGTAATTAACCATAGGCTTATTCACTTTGATTTTTTTTAATCTCCGAGGATAGTTTATATTTTAACTAATCCTATAGGTTTTGATTGTCACATTAGACACAAAACATTAGAAGCGCGCTATATTTCTTAACACACACCCCGTATTAGAATTTTAGGAGATTATCTAGTCATTATCATTAAGAAATGACTAAAGGTGGAGACGATGGAAAGAAAGAGGCTAGTACACCTAATACTACCCCTCAATTCCAATGCCCGATATTGAAACCCGTGAATTACTCACTATGGGAAATTCGAATGCAAATTATTCTAGAAGCAAATGGGTTATGGAAAACAATTGAGTCAACTGAAACAACTCAACCCGATAAGAAAAAAGAAACAACTGCTATTGCATACCTTTACCAATCCTTACCCGAAGAACAATTACTTCAAATAACAAAGCACAAAACCCCGAAAGCAATATGGGACACTTTGAAAACTAGGCACTTATGCGAAGAAAGAGTACAACAAGCCAGACTTCAAACACTCAGATCTGAACTTGAGTTGTTACATATGAAGGAAGATGAAACAATCGACACCTTTACAGGAAAACTCACAACTCTTGTAAACAAAGCCGCCAGTCTAGGACACACAATACAAGATCAGAACTTAGTTAGGAAATTACTAAATGTTGTACCCGATAGGTATTTGTAAATAGTTGCCTCCATAGAACAATATTCCGATCTAAACACTATGACCCTAGAAGAAACAATTAGAAGACTTAAGACCTATGAAGAAAGGATTAAGTTAAAGAAAGGGAAATAGGAGAACACTCAAGAGAAATTGATGTTCACACCACATGAAGGTAGAGGAAAGAATTTTAAGGGACGTAGTACTGGAAGACATAAATTTTCACACAATAAAAATGATGAGGCGAAAAATGAACCACTTTTAGGGGGTCATTTAAGCCCGAAATTGAATTTATTTGATCAAATATTGCCCTAAATCGTTCCTTTTGTGATTTTAGGTACTTTGGGAGTGAAATCTGGAAAAGGAAGCAATTCGGACGTTTTTGGAGCATAAAAGTGAAGAAAACGCCAAAGTCTTAATTTTCCTTGCTGGGAACAGTAGGTGACGGCGTCAAGAGTAACACCCTGACGGCGTCAAGAGCAAATTCCATGACGACCCAGTACATATTGGACGGCGTCACGAAGTAGGGCGTCAAGAGTTAAGATCATGACGGCCTGGAAATGCTAATACATGACGGCGTCAAAAGTAGATCAAGGCAGTCCGAGAAGAGTTTTGGCGGCGAGGTGACGGCGTCACAAGTTTGGTCTTGACGCCGTCAGACCCCTTTTCCTATATATAGTTTTCTAATTTTCACATTAAGAAAAAGAGAAGTTTTGGAGAAACCCTAAGTACGAACTTGGTGCAAATTTTACAGGTTTTTCAAGGGTTCTAAGCCCTTGATACCTTTCATGTGTAATTGAGATAAGTATTCTTTTAATTCAATCAATATGTCTATGTGTTGGTTGTCTATATCTTGTTCTTGTCTTAATTCCATCATGCTAGGCTAGATCTATCTTGTGTTTGTTTGGATCTAATGAAACCTAGATGTTAATTATGTGTTGATTACTTGTTTATACTTGTTTTGGATGAATGAATTTATATGTTAGGCTTAAGAAAACTGGCAGATATCCAAATGGTAACATGCTTGAACGTCTTAGGAAACATGAACCTATTGCACTAAGGTCCTTATTGGTTGTATTTAATGCATGAGCCACTGTTTATAATCCCTATGGTTGTGCTGGGCATGGTATAGGAGGAGATAAGAGCTCATAGAATTGGGGAGTTATGTGCGATACCCCATGAATGGTATTAAGGAATACAATCCGTCATCCATGCAACTATAACAAGTAATTAACATGTAAAAGATGTCTAGGGAGTAGTGAAATCTAAGTAAACACATTTTCTCCACTTATTGCTCACAACTTTAGTATAATTTAGTTTATTTTCATTTCTAGTATTTTATTTTGATTGCATCTTTAGTATTGGGTTAGTTGACTAGCAACTAATTCCGCCCAAATCCTTCAAACCCGAGATTTTTACTTGCTTTCTAAAAAATATAAAAATACAAAAAGAATCATCTCTCACCTTTAGAACTAGTATTTAGGTTTTCTAATCCTAGCGACACTATTCCTAGCTGAACGATCAATCCCCCGGTACTTGTCACTATACTATACTACAACGATCAGGTACACTGCCTGGTGGGGGTTGTAAGCTTCTCGAGATCCCTTGAGAGGTAAAGCCTGGTGCGATTTCCACGTATCAAGTTTTTGGCGCCGCAGCCTGGGGAATAGTTATTGTCTAGGTTAGAATCTCTTTTTATTAGGTCTACTTGCTAGATTCCTTTCTAGTAAGATTTTATTTTTATTTTTTTAGGTTTCTTTAGTCTATCTTATTTCTTTGTGTCTTTGTTCGAAACTTTTCACCACCCGACATCATGGACAACGGGAACATCTTTGAACCCGTCATCCCACCATAACAAAACCCACCACTAGAACCTCTTAGGCCCCGAACCTTAGGAGAATATTCCCAACCTAGCCACCAAGGCTACCGAAACACCATTGAGCTCACCGGAGCCAATGTAACCCCCTTGCGATCCGACACCATCCGGTTGGTGCAAAGCGGATGTGCATTCCATGGACTTCGTTCCGAAGATCCAAACCAACATCTTAAGGACTTCCTCAAAATCGTAGATTCCGTAGACCTTGATGTTGCAACTAGAGAGACAACCCGATTATGCTTATTCCAATTCTCTCTACGGGATCAAGCTAGTCAATGGCTTGAGCGTTTACCCGCGGGATCCATCACCACATGGGATGATCTCACCACTCGTTTCTTTGCTCAATTTTTCCCACCGGGGAGAACTACTAAGCTTAGAAATGACATCTTGATGTTCCAACAACGTCAAAATGAATCTCTTTATGAAGCATGGACTCGTTTCAAGGACTTACTCCAAAAAGTCCCTCATCATGGCATAGATCTTTGGCTCCAAGTCCAAATTTTTTATGACCATATCGATCTCTCCACGAGGCGAGCCATTGACCAATCGGCCGGTGGTAAGCTACGTGATCTAAGTGCGGAACAATCATGGGAACTCATAGAAGATCTTGCTCTCTATGACAACGAAAGTTGGAACGATCCCCGTGATTTGAACAAAACGGTCAAGGCAATATCTTTGCCTTCGAACAACTCTAGCACTCCCGGCCGTAGGATCATGGAACTTGAAGACCAAGTCAAGTTTCTCATAAAATCTTACGAAGCTCCTAAACCTTCAAGCCAAGTGAACAAAATCACTTCTTCATGTGAATTATGTAGTGGTCCCCATGACACTCGTGATTGTGTGGAACTCCCCGGAACAGCTTTTGCGGACTATGCATCCACGCGTACCGACGAAGCGGGAGATAAGTGGTACACTTTCAAGCCCGAGCCGAACCCTTACGTTGATTCATACAACCCCTCTTGGAAAAATCACCCAAACCTTAGGTGGAAACAAAATCAACCTAATTCTTCCAATCCGCCTAATCGTTACCAACCAAACGGTCCACCATCCAACCGTACTTTCAACAACAATCCTTCTAACAACTATGGTAGTACCAACAATCTTGAAGGATTGATGTCAAAGTTTATGGCATCTCAAGAGGCTCGCATAGCTAGGTTTGAGACCAAATTCAACCAACAACAAACGGAGATGACCAACAAGATTGACAACTTGTTGAAAGCCCTCAACAACCAATCGTTAGTCACACCTAGGAAGGACACTAGGGACACCAATAACGGAATTCAAATTAAGGATCCCTCATCATCTAAACATGTCCACTTTGTTAATGTTGTCACCATTAAGCCAATAGATAAGGAGATAGAAGAGAGTGACAAGGATGAAATTAGAGTAGAAGCCGAGACTAAGGATGAGAGTAGGGAAGTTGAGGTTAATAGGAGAGAGGAATTAGAGGAGGTAGAGCCTATAGAAAAATACTTTGATAAGTTGCCCACCAAGGAAGAACGGGAATACCATAAGGATTTATTCGATAGTCCCGAGAGACCATATATCCTTGGCACCCCCCTTATTAAAATGGGAGACCCCTCTAACATTAACATACCATACAATATCGGGCACATGCACATATGGAAAGCTTACATCGACCCTAGATCCCCCGTGAATATCATGACTAGGACTTATTACAATTGGGTGATGAAGAAGCAACTTAATTTTAGGATGATGCCTAATAAGAATCTGATAAGTAATTTTGCAGGAAGAGTGAAGGGATTGCATGTGATTATAGGGAATCTCACCTATGAGATCGATTTTATGATAGTTGAAGACACTCGTCCGGTGATAGATGCTTGCCTAAGCCAAATAATATTTGGAAAACCATTTGTTAAGGCCACTAGGATGAGTTATGATCCGACTTTAGGGATAGTTAGATTCAAGGAAGAGAATGATGAGGTTGCTTATCAGATGCCCTACAAGATTGAGCAATACCGCCTTCTCTCTAATTTCGAAAAGGAACACAAGCAAGCGGCTTATTATAGGAATAAGGAGGATAGACGTAGAGGAGTAGAGTATGTAAAGAATAGGATGCTTGGTTTCTACAAAGAATGCTTGCAACTAGGTCCGGAATACAAAACTAGTTTAGAAGACGACCTAGAGAGTGGAACCAATGATGAGGTCACGTAGTAACCCATGACCTTGAGTCTAGCTACAAGACTTGTAAATAAAGAAAAGTGCTTCTTGGGAGGCAACCCATGCTTTGTGTGATTTTATTTTTGTTTGTTTGTTATTTGCTTCCGTATGCATGCTTTATTTTTATTGTTGGTTGATCATGTTTCTAAATTAAATAATGGAAATACTTTACTTTGTTGTTTTGGCCTAGTCTTAACTCCACCTAAAAGTATTTTTTGCAAAAGATAAGTGTAAGGGGAAACCCCAAATATGTTTTTAAGAAACAAACCGATCATGATTTTCCACAATATTAAATGAACATGTATATTAGTATTTGTTAGAGTCAAATGCTTGTATTGAGTCATAATGAAGTTTTGCAGGAATTTCCAGGAAGTAGGACCAAGTTTTTTCAGAAATTTTCCGGAAACTTAACATAAGAATTTCTGCAGGTCACTTCTGACGGCGTCATGGGTAAACTCTTGACGGCGTCACGTGTAAAAATCTGGAAATTTTACCGGTTTTGTTTTTCTAACGGAGTCTTATGGTTTTTGTGAATTATTAAGTTTTATAATCTCCAGGAGATCTGCAAACTTCATTCCACAAGCATTATATCTTATCTTATTTTCTAGGATTTAGTAACTTATATAGGATGCCGCCGATTTTACGCGAGGTTGTTTTGTCTATTTCTCAGGATTTACAGGTTATGTTTGACAAGAAGATGATTTATATTCTGGAAGAGAAGCTTTGATTGTTCATTTTCTTGGAGGAAGATTTAACCTGGCCACCTTATTATCCATACCGAGCGAATCAGGGGAGAATTTGATTTCATTCTCTTTACTTTTTCACTTTTACATTCTTTACTTGAACATTGGGGACAATGTTCATCTTAAGTGTAAGGGGAGGGTAAAAAGATGATACCTTACATATGCACTTTCGCTTGAGTTTGTTTTGTTTAATGGTAGATGTGTAATAAAACTATGAGAAATACTTGTTAGTGCAATTTTAGCGCCAAATTTAAAATTTTTTACAACATTTAGGAGTGAAACTTTAGCCATAGCGCGTCTCATGGATAGGAGATTGTATGACTAGCACATAACCGTATATTCAGAAAAATTTTCCACCCAAATATGTGAGGTTCGCCTTTAGATTTGATAGGAAAAGCATTTACTATTAGTGCTTATGAGTGTACCGGTAGCATTTAGATTCTAGAACTTGCGTTAGTGATGCATCCCGAGACCGCTAGTGAGACTACATTCGTGTAGTAGGGTTTACTACATGATAAGAGGCATTAGGATCACCCTTGTGTTAAACCCGTATCATAATTACTTGACCATTTAAGTCATATTACTTGGCTAGTTAAGTCAACTAATTTTTCCCACACCCTTAGCGTTGTACTCATTTTTAGTACACGAAACCCCTAGTACACCCCTCCGAGCCTATCTTTTCGTTTCTAACTTTAAGCATCTTACTTAAAGTAAGAATTTGTTACACCCCACTTAAATGTACACCCAAATCGCCTTAGCCTTCCGTGTATGCGCTCATTTTTAGTGCATTATTGTTATTTGTTAAACCCTAAGTTAACTATCTAATTGATTACATGATTGCTAAGTCGAGTCATATCCTTGTACATATTATTTTGGGACGATTGGGACTCATGGGTAAAGTACTTATTTTATGGAGTAATGGGGAAGAACATCAATTATTACCCTCATATGTACGTTAACCTTAAAAGTGCTCCAAGTGTTTTGATTTTCTTAATTCGAGTCATTAGATTAGTTTAATGTAAAGTATGTAAAGATTCAAGTGTAAGGGGAATGTTCATTCCCTATGATGTATTATTTTGGATGGTAGGGTAAGAGTGTATGAAAAAAAAAAAAAAAAAAAAAAAAAAAAAAAAAAAAAAAATCGAAAAAATCAAAAAAATCAAGAAAAAAGAAATATAGAAAAAGGAAAAAGAGAAAAAAACATACGGAGTACCATCCTGTTTCATTCTATGTTTATTTTATGTTTTTGTTATTTTTCATTTATTAGCTTAAGTCGAGTCTAGTCTTGGCTTAGCAACGCCATATTGTACATGTAATTAACCAAGATTGTTAACTCGCCACCAGTAAAACTTCCTTTATCCAACAAAACCGTGTATTTCATATCCTTACACCTAACGTTACAACCCTTTAAAAGACCTCTTTGATAGTTTATCCTAGGTGCTTACGCCATGTGGTGGAGGTTTGATCCTTTCCCAAGCCTATGGTAATCTATTTTGCTATGACAGGTAGTGAGAGATATCTTCCGTTTCCATATTGTAATTTATACTTTATTACACCCGAGAGATGTGAGTATCTAAACACTATTTGTGAGGTGCTAGTGTATGACCTCCATGCTTGTCTATTGGTCTTTAGTGGAACGATTATTTGTTGTAATTACCTTTATATTAGTGTTAAATGACCCCTAACTTGTCTTTTGAGTTGAATAAAAGCGCATTTGCTTGAGGACAAGCAAATCTCAAGTGTAAGGGTATATGATGAGGCGAAAAATGAACCACTTTTAGGGGGTCATTTAAGCCCGGAATTGAATTTATTTGATCAAATATTGCCCTAAATCGTTCCTTTTGTGATTTTAGGTACTTTGGGAGTGAAATCTGGAAAATGAAGCAATTCGGACGTTTTTGGAGCATAAAAGTGAAGAAAACGCCAAAGTCTTAATTTTCCTTGCTGGGAACAGTAGGTGACGGCGTCAAGAGTAACACCCTATGGTCTGTCTAAATGAGGGTTACTCGAAGGGGTGTGAATTAGCCGAGCCTAGCTATTAATACTTTAGTTCCGTTTTTGTATGTATAAAGCTTGAACTTGCAATTGGGTTTGGCTTGTTTCAAACCTAATGTTTTTATTTTAAGCTCGACTTGTTAAGCATAGTAGATCTTGATATATAGTAGGTTTGATCTCTTTTACTAATTTTGAGCTCATTAATGAGATGGTCATATGAAAATTACTAGACTTCGTTTGATAGTAGAGCTTGATTATACTAGGACTATGTCATCGGTTCGGGTTGATTCAGGTTTTTTATTATAATTGTGTGACCCGCAACTTGACCCGATAAGGAATCGGGTTGCCGGGTTCGGGTTGTTATCGGGTCGGGTTACAATGATCGTGTTTTGGATTACATTTTGAGTAATCACAACAATCATAGACTAACAATACCTTTTTTGTGATCTTTTTCTCTCTAACTTCGTATCGTTCCAAAAGTAAAAGGGTGGCAACTTGACACTAAAATGAACACTAACAATACCATTTAGACCCTTCCACCTGACCCATCATCCACTTTGCTTATAGTACCATTTAACACTTTAATATTTTAACAGTCACAGTAAAATATTCCTAACCATATTTTAACACTTTAAAGTTTTTCATAACTTGAATTTCCAAAAAAAGAATGATCCTTTAATGAAACTTTGTTTGCTTTTATTGTCTTAGTTGAGACAACCTTAAAACCTAAAACATTAACTGATCCAATTTTGTCAGATTAAGGCTCTAAGGTATCTTGCTACATTCATTTTATGCCTCTGTTTATTATGTTTAGGTGAAATTACATTTTATATATTTATTATGGCCTATACCCGGCCAAACTCGGCCATTCCGGCCAAGACCCGGTCAAGACCCGGTTATTCCGGCTTGACCCGGCTATCCCCGGTTAGACCCACCAATACCCGACCCGACCCAACCACTTTGCCAGTAGTCATAATAAAATCTTGTATCCGTCATTGCCCATAACCAAACCGAACTTCAGTTTTTCTCGGTTCTGTTCTGCCACAGATATTTTCGGTTCGGTTCGGTTTTCGGTTATGACAAAAAATAACCGAACAACCCGAACCGAGTAAACCGATTAACCCGAGAACCGAACCGATGAACACCCTTTGTTAGAGGAGAGAGAAAATAGCTTATTAAACATTATTTTTCTTATTCTCTTTGTTGATAGTTGAGACAACCTTAAACCCTCAAATAGGGCTGTAAACGAACCAGACAAACACGAACAGAATCTTTTTCATGTTCGTTCATTTAATTTTAACCGGACAAATAAATGGACACGGACGCTTAAACGGACGAATTTTCTTGTTCATATTCGTTTATTATGAAAATGAGTTGTTCATGTTCGTTTATTTTCATTCATTAAGAAACTAAACGAACTTAAACAATTGAACATAAATGAAAATAGACAAACAAACATAGGCTTTATTGAACTTCTTCACAATATAATATTTTATAAGTGTTGTTTTATTTAAACAAATCAATTTTTAAAATTATAAAATTAAAAGATATGATATATGAATATAAATAGATAAATAAACATAAACGAGTGTTAACGAACGCATAATCGGACGTTCACGAATATAAATGAATGGATGAGACTTTTGTTCATGTTCGTTCATTTAACTAAACGAATGTAAAATATTGTTCATGTTTGTTCATTTAATAAATGAACGAACATAAACGAACTTTTTACTGAACGGTTCATGAAATGTTCACTGAACGTTCAGTTTGTTTACAACCCTACCCTCAAACATTAACACTGTGTTCTCAAAAATTTTTTAAAGAAAAAAACAAAGTGGTGAAAAGTAAAGTAAAGAATGTGAGAAGAAAGCAAACAAACATAACTTATATAAGTGTGTTCTCAAGATGACATAAGAGCACGAGGAACCATAACGCCTAACCGGCGTTATGCTTATGTGGCTGCTTCTCAACGTGGTAACGCAAGTTATCATGATATCATTTACCGGAGAAACCCTTTAACACAAAAAAAAATGATACAAAGGGTCATCGGTGTTATTTTTTTTTTAAAATTAAGGACAGTGAATGCAACTAAAAACTCTAATGGATAGTAGATGTAATTGTGAACACAACACTATCATTGGTGGCGGTTCAATTAGAAAGTGGCCACAAAATAAAAAATGTAAAAAGTGCTCTTTATGCGACACGTGTCCTCACTCTTTAAATAATCAAAAAATCACGTCCGGGATAAAATCGTCAATATACCCATTTGTTGTTTTTCCACCTCAAATTTCAAACGCACATATCTCTTAAACGACGAGCTTTTAGAAAAAACCAATTTAACCATAATTTTTAAAGTTTAATCATCTTTAATTTTGTATAAATCTATTTAAATATAAGTTATAAGTGTGTGTTCTCAAGATGTTTGGCATTGTGAGTTAATTCAAAAGTCTGTTGCATATATTAGGTCATCTATTGTGGCTGATGCATTCGGCTTTTGCTGGGACACCATGGTTATAAATATCAAGTAATTGTTCTATATTCAAGTTATTGAATTTTATTGGTTGTGATAGTGGATTTTATTGGCTTCGTTGGTGTTTTTGTTCTACCTGGTCATTTGGTTCCTAATGTATGGTGGGGCAATGGGTCACTTAGTGGGGTTCATGAACATGTGGGTTGGTTTGTTTTCTTTTTATCTTGATTGGTGCCTTTTAGTCTTGTTTTTGTAGTTAGCTGTTTGTTGTTGTATTTCTTCTTGGGGATCTTCCGTTTTAACTATCTTGGTTAAACGGAGGGTCGCTGTTCTTTTGTATTTTGTTCTTTGTTTCTTTTAATATATTGTTGCTGTTAAAAAAAAAATGTAAGAGAAATGAAAGAAAGAGATATGGCGTTTTTACTATGATGTCCTCCTAATCTATTCTTACTATTTGTATATGGTATGAAAAACTCAAGGGCTATTTGGTAATTTTAAGCGAAAACTTCTACTTTTGAGAGGAAAGTTATGGGGCTAAAAAACATACCATTCCCAACGCTTTCTTTAATAATTAGTACACTTGGGTTCGTTTGGTAGGACGAAATGAAATGTTAAATGAATGGAATGACCGATGTAATGGAATAAATTGTGTAATGTAATGAGTCATTACCATTATTTATCATGATTGGTTTGTTTGATAAGATGTAATGGAATCATAATAAAAAGACTAAAATGCCCATTATTAATGAGAAGTTTTATTAATATGGTTAGTTAATGGTAGAGTTTTATGTAATTTTGATTCCATTACGGGATGTAATGAAAAAAAAGTAGGGGCCACTAAGGAATAGTTTTGGTGTAATGAGTCATTCCATGTAATTAATTATTACATTACATAAATATAAACAAACAACATTTTCTCATTCCATCGTAATAATGCTTTCCATTCCCCCTTTGATTACGACATACCAAACACTACGTATAGTTTTCTTTACTTTCCTTTTTTACTTTCCCTTCTAAATTATACTCTAGATCGAACACAGTGACAGTCCACTTGATTCTAGGTTATCCAAAATCATCATCTCATTCTTTTCCCTCTCTGACTGTTGTACAAGAAAAAGAAGAAACTACTGTATATAGGTAAGAATTATTAGTCCTAATAAGCATAAATAAGTGGTGAATTTATGTTTCATGTTTTGAGGTAGGAGGTGAGACCAAGTTTAAGTGCAGCAAGCATGCATCGGATTAGCTGTTGCTGGGGCTCCAATGGTAAACCATTTCTCTAAACCCTTTTGGAGTTATTTTCATGCAAAAACACAGATTTGCAAAGCTTTATAACTAGTATATAAAGTTATTTACTGTATGTTTTAAAGGGTTATGCCATGCATTTTTACCCATTTTGACTTTATTTTGGGTCTAGCCACATATAAGATTAAACAAACACGCCCTTAAGCTAGTGGTATATAAGGCATTATTGAAGGCACATGTAGCAACTTGAGTTTCAAGTCAGGTTGAGGAGCTGTATGTTTGTTAAGTAAAGCCTAAGCCGACTAGTCGCTCCTACAAACCACCAAGAGCCGGTTCGGTCGGTTCTCCGCTTTTTAATACTATAAACCTACAAATGTATATTGTGCTTTTGTTAGAGCGATATTCAGGTTTTTAGCTTTGTGTTTCTTCCATGTCTGTTCTAACATGTAAGATTTGGTCGTGTTTTTGTGCTTTTGTTATAGTCGTAAACAAGCACTTGGTGCAGACATGTGAATGGTAGATTTTTTGTTGTTTTCCTATGCTTTTGGCCGCTGCATAGTATGTGGTTTGCATAATAACAGAATTTTACTACAAGCGAGTCTTAATAAATTGGTTTATTGACTGACAATCCTAAATCTAAGTATCTAACAATCACAGGTAGAAAATTCGGATTTCGAATCACAGGTAGAAAATTCAGATTTCGAATCACAGGTAGCAAAAATAGGAAAGGCTGCAAACTTCATCTGATGAACAGGTATCTTGCATATTTAACATACGGGATGTCAGAATTTATGTTTTTGCTCCTTTTGTTGTAAATGAGAAAGGTTGAATGTTCACAGTTGACTGTTTGGTGTCTTTCAGGATTTTGGCTAAGGATTCCCCCTTACTAGCATATACCGTAAAAATGTGTTTTTGCCTAAATTTCTTTAACAAAATAGAATTTGTATCACTGTTTTAAGAAATAAACTTATGGATTCGGCTTCCTAGCCCGTACTTAAAACAAATTCCAATGGTTCATAACTCGTGCAACCAAATAACATCCATGGCGGCATGTATTATTGACACTTTTAAAAAATCTTTCAAAAGCAAGTTACAGTTTACAAATTTCGTTGTTTACTAATTTCTCTACATATGTTCATCTAATATAATCTGCATTCCTATTAAATTAGGAATCGGATTGTTTTTATTGATAGCTGCTTTTCGGTATATATCTCACCACCTAATCATAGTTTTTATATTAAACAGTTCCTTCATGGATAGATTACCTTCAAATATCATATTCGACATCTTTTCAAGAGTACCCGTTAAATGTTTGGCTCGATCCTGGTGAGTATCAAAAGTATGGTGTAACTACATTGATGATCGTCACCTTGTGATCATGCATGACAAACGAGTTGAAGAAGAACCAACACCCATCATGTACCATCAACTTTTTTCCCGTCGTGATAGAACAACAACCCACCGCCTATGTTTCCATGTCACCGAATCTAAACAAACTGGAACTACTCATTATGTCTTGGAGCCGAAAGAGGGACCGTTTTTTGAGTATAAGAAACCTCTCCCTGAATCTTCTTTTGGCAGAATTGACGTTCAAGATTCTTGCAATGGGCTGCTGTGTTTGTCACAAGACGATTATAGTGTAATAACCTCGTTGGTTGTGGTCCATCCTCTAAGGAAAGAATGTTACGAGCTTCCACCTACATCTCTTCTTCTGCATTGTTCTGGCTCCCTGAACCCAGAGTCGTGTGGGCTTGGCTTTGATGCTTCCACCAACACTTTGAAGATGGTGTGTGTTTTTTGTAAAATTGACGTGGTATCTAAGGAACCTTTTGTGGAGAAGAATTATATATGCACACTGGTGCATGTATTTGGCACAGACAGGGGCGCAGCTTCTAAGGGGCCGGGGGGGCGGCCGACCCCCCGAAATTTTTTTTGCGATGTAGGGGTATATAGTTTTCGTGTAGAAAAATTTCGGTATTTTCGGTTTCGCCCCCCCAATTTAATTCAGTTTCGACCCCCCATAGTGTTAGGAAAAAAAAAATTTAGATCCCGACCCCCCACTCGAAATTTCCAAGCTTCGCCCCTGGGCACAGACTCATGGCGAGAAATACCCCAAGTCCCATCTTATCCAATAACAGGTAAAGCCATATTTGCTAATGGTTGTTTGCATTGGTTGGTTGGTCATATTGGCTTCATAACCGAAGATAGTGAAAGCCCGATAATATGGTTTGATGTATAAAAAGAAGAATTTGGGTTGATAGATCCTCCCAAAGGAATGGATGGTTTATGGAGAGACAATATCTATAACTACGAACTATTGGTTGATCTAAATGGTGAAGTTGGATATGTGTGTGGCAGGACCATGGAGTTCTGGGTATTGAAGCAAAAAGAATGGGTTCCATACTGTCGGATTGATAAAAAAGACCTTCCTTATGGCTGTGACATAGAAGTTATGGGTTGTTGGAACAAAGACGGAGATATATTAATAAAAAGTTGGTTGTGGGAAGATGGAATTTATGGGTTCGAACAAAGACGGGGGTATGTTTTTTTTGTTTACAACCTCAAAACTGGTGTATTAAAGAAAACCAACATTGCTGGTAGGGATGATGGATTGAGTCCAAATTTTATTATGTATCCCAACACGCTGTCTTCAATCCATGGCATCAACACAAATTCCACCTTCTCAATGGAAAAAAGAACTATTCTGAAGAAAAGCTGCCAACGTGTTCTATCTAATTTTCATTAAGTTTTTCTACTTCCATGTTAAGTATTGTTCCCATTGACTGGTTTGTTTAATTTTGTTGTTACGTACTGGTTTCAATGTACATATGCTGGCTTGTTTATTTTTCCATTTAGCTATGTATTGCATGCAAAATAATGATGTTGCTTTCAACATGATCCGTTCGGCATCATGGTTGGGTATTGGGTGGAGGTATTTCAGAGGCATCAAACATTTTCAGGGTAGGGTTGATGGGTACCGTTATGGGACACAGCCCACAGGGTTGAGGTTATTAGAGGATAAACGGCCCAAGCCCGGTCTGTAGGCTTAGGCCCAAGCCCTGCTAATCTACACTTATGATCCAACATGATCCTTCTGTCTAAATGAGGGTTATTCGAAGGGGGTGTGAATTATCCGAATACCCCGTCTTCAAGCCCTGGCATCAACAAAAATTCCTTCTCCGACATATGATATCTTTTTCTTAGGTTTGGATTAGTGATGCTTTCAAAGAGTTTGTTGCAAATTAGTGGTTTCCACCGTTTTGCTTTTGTTTAACATGCGACTGGTAGTGGTTGAGACCAAGAATCTTTATAGTTTATTCTGCTTCTATAATTAGTATTTCGTTCAAAATCACAATATTTTTGACCCGAACTGGTTGTCATTTTTATTTTATCTGTAACTCACCTGCTTAGTGGCAGATATGGTTGAAATGGTATTATCTTCAACACGGTCCCAAATTGGATGAATTCTTTCAAAATCAAGTTCGAGTTGGTTTTTTTGTATTTTGTTGGCTACAAAACGCCTAAAGTGTTGACCCGTCAACCAATTGTGCAGAAAAAACCAGCAATAAAGGTGTTATTACAACAAAATGTGAAACCACATCTTTGCGTGTCATCGTCTGTATGTCCTAAACAAAATACACAGCAAAGTTGTCTGAGGAGCCGATTAATACCTCTTCCATTTTCACAAAATGTAGAGTTGGATTAAATATTTTTTTAGCCATTAGAGAGAAAAAAAAAAAAAAAAAAAAAAAAAAAAAAGCAAACCAAATGTAGAGACTAGCAAAACAATTGATGTAAGAGTTCTGCATACAACACCTTGGGGAGAACCTAAGGGGATCCCAGTGTTCTCGTGATTTTGTGAACCTCTTGATTTCTCCTAAATGAATCTGGTCACGAATTTGTGTTACATGTTTATATATATAAAGAGGAAAATGAATGCATAACTATCTCATTAACAAGCTCAAAATAAGTAAAAGTAATCAAACCTACTATCGCTATACCATGTTTAAAAACATAAGGTTTGAAACAAGAAGAACTCAAGTATTCACGAGCTCGGGCTCGGATCATTCACACCCCTTACGAATAAACATCATGAATGAGCAAAGAGACAGAGGGATTAAAATATGTGTACCCAAGATAAACTCCATTGAAGTACAATTTTTCGGATAACTGATGCTATTTGAGTCTTCAGATGGCCTTACAATTTGAACAAAAAACAACATAGCTAGTATAGAATAAGATTAAATGCATATATAACTATATAGAAGTATGTTGGGATGCTGGAGTTCTATTTAGGTATGGAATGTAAAGATTCTTCGTCTAAATGGCTCTCTGTTGCATAATAGATGAAAGCGATCAAAGTAACAGAAGTAACAAGATACAAAAACCAGTCACTAAACAGCTTATTGGGATGTTGGCTACTCTATTCTTAGTTTCACAAATGCCAATTTCCAGGTCGTAAACGAAGAACAAATACCTTCCATTGTCTCTTTGCAAAGTTAAGATCGTAAGATAAAATCAATCAAACAAAAGCATCATCAAAAGATAGAATTCTTCGGCAGCTCTCTTTCATATCAGTTTTTATCATCCAACAAGAATTTGCGTTGATGCCGTGGATTGATAAGAGGTCATTTGGATACATAATAATGCTTGGGCAGCAACCATCAACCAGATCAAAAATGTTCGTTTTATGTAAAACGCCACTTTTCAGGTTGTAAATGAAAATTGCATAACGTGCATTGCCTACGCCTTTTATCAATATATCCCCGTCTTTATTCCAACACCCCAAAACGTATATGTACAAATTAGGATATATTTCTTTTGATAACCGAAAGTGTGGCACCCATTCTTTTTGCTTCAATACCCAAACCTCCATGGTCCTTGTACACACATATCCAACTTCACCATTTAGATCAACCAATTGTTGTGACGTAAAGATATGGTTTCTCCATAAATCACCCATTCTTTTGGGAGGATCAATCAACCCAAATTCCTCCTTGTTTACATCAAACCATACTACTTCACTTCGACCATCTGTTTTGATGTCGGAATGACTGACCAACCAATACAGACAACCATTAGCAAATACGGCTTTACCTGTTACCGGATAAGATGGGACTTTGGGTATTTCTCTCCACGAGTTTGTGCCAAATAGATGCACCATTGTGCATAGATTTTTCTTCACCATATCAGGCTTATCTGGCGGCGTAGATTCTTTGAACAAAATACAGACCATCTTCCAAGTGTTGGTGAAAGCATCAAAAACAAGGCCACATGACACTCTGCGCATGTGCTTCTTAAAACGCGGCGGAAAAGGTGGAAGCTCATAACATTGTTTCCTTAGAGGATGGACCACGACCAACGAGGTTAGTGCACTATCTTCTTGTTGTGATAAACAGATCAGCCCGTTGCAAGAACCTTGGACTACAATGAATATAGAAGAGTTCGAGAGCGGTTTCTTGCGAAAATACTCCAAAAACGGTTCCTCTTTCGGCTCAAAGACATAGTCACGAGTACTTCCAGTTTGTCTCGATTCAATGACATGGAAACATAGGCTGCGGGTTATTTTCTCATGACAAAGGTGGTGATGGTAGAAGATGGGTGTTGGTTCTTCTACAAGTCGTTTGTCATGAATGATGACAAGGTAACGATCATCAATGTAGTTGCACCATACTTTTGATACGCACCGGGACCGAGCCAAACATTTAACGGGTACTCTTGAGAAGATGTTGAACATGATATTTGAAGGTATTCCATCCATGACGGATCTGTTTGATTAAAAAAACTATGATTACAGTGATATAAAAACAATTCAATTCGTATTTAAACAGGAAAGCAGGCTATGACAGATTTGTAAAGAATGAAATGCCACCGTGATTCTATTTGGTTGCACGAGTTAAAATCAAAATCCACAAGTTTATTTCTTACAACTGTAGTGAAAATTCTAGTTTCGTTCATAAGATGGGAGTCAAATATTACTATTTCCTCTATATTATGACAATAAAAATAATTAAACAAAACAAACTATCATTGTATTAGCAGATATACATCTTGAAAGACACCAAGCAGTTAACTATGAACATTCGGCCTTTCTCATTTACAACTTTTTTTTTTTTTTTTTTTTTTTTCATTTCAATATTGGATTACAATAAGATGACAGGCAAACGAGCAACAAGTTGCGCCGCAAAAATAAAAATTCCAACGTTCCGTACATTAAATATGCAAGATACCTGTTCATCATATGAAGTTTGCTGCCCTTCCTTTTTTTATTAGCAGATACACTCCTATTTTTGCTACCTGTCATTCGAAATCCGATTTTTCTACCTGTCATTTTTCTAACCGGATATAGCTGGGTCTTGGCCGGAATAGCCGGGTCTGAACCAGATATAGTGCATCAAAACAAGACCTAATAAATATATAAAATGTAATTTCACCTAAACATAATAAACACAGCCATAAAAACAATATAACAAGTTATTAAAAAGTAGTTGAAAGCTACCTGTTGTTGTTAATAATGACGAGGAAATTAAAACCTTAATCTGACAATTGGATCTGTTAATGCTTTAGGGCTGTCTCAACAAAGACAATAAGTCAATAACCAATATTTTAAGAGTATCGGGTTGTAGTGTGGGGTCCAACTCAACATCTTTCATTTTTAAAACCGGTTTTTTAATTTTAACACTCATGTGCCAAAACACTACATGCCATTTCACATGTCATTTGGGCCCTACTATATTTTCTTTTTCTATGCCATTTAGGTTGTTATCTATGAAATAGCTGAACTAAAAGCTGTCATGACATACAACTGGCTGTGCCAAATTGGGTGCCACTATGAAAGTGGCTATAACATTTAGACTAGTGGGTAAAGAGGTGGTGGCTTCACCTGGCACCTCAACGCCATCTCAGCTTTCCCTTTCCTCTCACTTCCCTTCACCACTCTTCACCAATTAGTAGTCAAGGTTACCTCCAACTTCACCTTTTATTAAATACCCACTTTATACAAATATATACCACTAAATACCCCACACACACTCACACATAAAATATAAAACAATATAAATGGGGCCCTTTTCTTTCTTTTTCATTTGGTTAACAGATCACCAATTGTTGTTTTGGTTTTTCTGCTCCCGCGTGAAGTGGACAAGAGGGCAAGGAGGATCACCAATGACATGGCAAAATGGTGGTTCCTTCACCTATCTTTGCCGAGTAGCCTTAGGGCATCACCAATACATTACACTCATTTAAGTTTAAATGTTTAAAACAACGTCACATCATTGCTAAATCAACATTTTATCACTTTACACTAGGGTGAGCAAATGGACCGAGAACCGGACCGGAACCGACCCAACCCGAACTAACTTTTAGACCGCGGTTCGGTTCTCGGTTCTTCATTATTCAAAATTTCGGTTCGGTCCAGAACCGCGGGTATCAATTACGGAACCGAAGAACCACCCAACTTTTACATATATCAACCTGTTAAAATTCAGTTTTCTAGTGTATTGTCTAAATGAATAAAATTATAGATTGACATGATAGTTAAAAAGATAGTTGAAATAGTTTGTGTTACCACTTAGCTTTTGTTTCATCATATTTTTTTCGTAATCAGCCATATTTACACCCTAGCGATTTTGGGGGCACAAGTGCATGTCTATTTGGGCTCTATACAGATCGAGCAGCCCGTTGTTCTCTTCAGAAATATCAACGTTGAGTTTTTTTTTTTTTTTTTTTTTTTTTTTTTTTTTTTTTTTCTTAAATAGATTGAAGAGCTTGAATATGAAAATGTTATTTAACCTCGTATAGATCGATGTGATAAAATGAAGAAAGGTGTATATGACACGAATTTATTTATGTTGGTCTATATCAACAAAAGTAAAAATCATTAAAAATCTTTAGTCAGATAATCGTGTTTCTTTTATAAGGACTGGCTGATTAACGAATTTATAACATTAGAGATTCAAATTCTAAATGCACAAAACCACCACCTTATACTTTAAATTCATAAAATCTACAAATTTCGGTTCCAATCGGTTAAACCCGCAAAGAACCGAACCGGAACCGGAACCGAGACATGTTACTTGGTCCGGTTCTCGGTTCCTTAGCCGTCCATTTTTCGGTTTTCGGTTCTCGCGGTTCCGAAACCGCGCTCACCCCATTTAAGGGAGAAACTATAGTTGTACTTACGATCAATTGCAAGGGCGGACCATTTAAGGGGCATGGGAGGGTCCCGACCCTCCCAAAAGTTGCAACGACTAGTATAAATTTTATAAGTATTAGGGGTAATTTAGTTGATAATACAAACAAATCTACGAACTGCCCCCTCCAAAATAAATAAGACCCATCACTCAAAAAAAATAATAAAATAATAAAAAAAAAAAAAAAACGATCTGGCGGGCATAATAGGTATGTCTTTTTCGTTTACAACCTCAAAAGTGTTGTTTTACATAAAACCAACATTGCGGGTATGACTGATGAATTGAGTCCAAAATTCATCATGTATCCCCACACACTGTCTTCAATCCGCGGCATCAATAAAAATTACTTCTCCAAGAATCTTTACAGTTTATTCCGCTTATATTAGTATTTCATTCAAAATAAAATATTTGGACTGAACTGGTTGTCATTTTCAGTTTGTCTGTAACTCGACTCCTTTAGTGGCAGATATGGTTGAAATGGTATTATGTTCAATATATAGTATGATTGGTCCAACTTAGATGAATTCTTTCAAAATCAAGTTATTGTGTATCCGAGTTGGTTATTTTGTATTTTGTTAGCTACAAAACGCCTAAAGTGTCGACCCGTCAACCAATTGTGCAAAAAAAACCATCAAAGTTGTGTGTCATCGTGTGTATGTCCTAAACGAAATACACAATAAAGTTGCCTAAGGAGCCGATTAATACCTCCTCCATTTTCACAAAATGTAGAGTTGGATTAATAATTTTTTAAGAATTATGCATAATACACCCTCAGCTAACCTAATGGGATCCCCGATGTTCCCGTGATTTCACTTTGCTATTTATTTTCGCAAGTGTGTTCTCAAGATGACAAAATGGAAGAGAAATGAAAGAAAGAGATATGACGTTTTTACTATAATGCCCTTATAATTTATTCTTTCTTGTATATGGTAGTATTAAAAAGTAATAAGGGCTTATTGGTAATTTTAAGTGAAAACTTCCACTTTTGACAGGAAAGTTACGAGGCTAAAAAACATACCATTCCTAAAGTTTTCTTTTTCTTTCCCCACCAACTTTTTTTTTTTTTAGTTTTTGTTGGCATGAATATTGCGATATTTAATCTAAACATCCTCTTCATGTTTTGATGATGACAAAGATGTAAGTTACAACATATAACGTAAAGTGCTTAAGTTACTTGTGATCACAATTCTCCTATGCATTCTTATGTCAACAAGCCTCGACATCTCAACGTCTTAAGTATGCTTCAACAATCACTTAAGGTATGGATAAACAAGTGTTTAATACATCACATGATCAAAGGGGTATTTAATTAACTAATACAAAGTTTATTTAATTATATAAACATATTATATATTTTTGAAAAACACTTTTGGTAATAAAGAAAAATGTTTTAATCATACTAAATATATGATTTCAAACTTTTAACCAAAATTAGTTAGTTTTTCACCAAATAAACTTTCCCCACTAAAAGACAGAAAATCTGGCCGTTTCAGTAGGGCGGCCCCCATAATTTTAAAGGGACCGGCACACGATTAAGGGGACCGGCCACGCTCCCCTGTCAGATTTGGTCAGAAATTTTTCCCTATAAATACCACCTCAAACCTGGAATTTTTCTCACCTTTTGCACAAAAATTTTCAGATCCAATTCTCTCTAAACATCATTCTAAAATCCTTTGATCATAAGATTATTAATTTTTGTTTCAAGTTATCCAATTTCTCATCACTCAAAGTGCAAGAGAAGAATCCTCCCTATCATAAAGCCAAAGATGTATTAGGATCTAGTTTGTGCTTATGTGAAGTTGTGAGTTATATATATGTAATAAGTAGATCAAGATGATCTTACTTAGTAGTGATTTAATGAGTGAGTAAGATGTAGTGGGAGGAAGTGGTAGTGTGGAGAAGACATGTAGTTGTGAAGATGTAGGTGTGTGATTAAGTAGTGGAGTTTAGAAGAAGTTGTGATGAAGTTGTGAAGTCATGAAGACGTGAAGAAGTTGGAAAGCCGTGAAGAAGTTTAGAAGAAGTTGTGATGAAGCCGTGAAGTCGTGAAGTTGTGTAGAAGTTGTGTAGTGATCGAAGTTGTGTTGTAAGATTGGTTCTAGCTACTATTAGAACTCGACATTTAGCTTAGTGTCGTTAAATGGTGTAAGCAAAAGTTGTGTACGGTTTTCTCCGCCAAAAGGGAGCTTGTTGAGTAGTGAAGAAAACTCTCGAGTAGGTGACTCGGGGAGTGGAGTAGGAACAAGGAAGGTGTCCTTGTAGCCGAACCACTATAAATCATCGTGCCCGGTTTGCATTTACTTTCTCTTATCTCTTATCATTTGTTCTTGCATTTATCGCTTTACTTCTATGCTTGCCTACATGTCTTAATTGTTGCTTATATAGTTGTGATGTTTGATTGTGTTGAACATAGTAGTTAATATTGTGATTGTGTGTATAATTGCATGATATGGTCAAATAGATTATTATTCACACTTCTCATATTAAGTTTAACTTGATAGATAATTTGATACAAAACGTTTTAAGATTTTAAAAGGAAAACGTATTAACATAAAGATCGACCAAAGCTTCATTCATAAAACTAAGCTTTTCAAAAGCTTACATATATAATTGATCATATTGATTATATGTTGTTTTCATACTAAACTCTAATTGAAGTTTTCCAAACAAACAATTGAATAAATTTGAATCAACATTTTGAAACAAAGTTTTTATAAAATGAAAAAGAAGGGAAAACTATTCAACCCCCCTTCTAGTTTTCCACAATTGGTACCAGAGCCACGTCGCTCAAATTTTCAAAACAAATGGTTTTAAAAATTGAGTACGATCCATGTATCAAATTACCCATTAAGGAGGATTAAATATGAAAAGTGTTTTGTTGATTAACTTGTGTTAGTTTTGATGATATATACACTGATTATACTAGCTCGAAATAATATTATGCTTAAAATAAGTGTTATATGTTCGGTATCAAAATCAGAAAGTTACACCCCTTTCCGAAAAGTCAGAAAACAATTTTTTACAAAAAAATGATATTTTTAGTACCAGATGGGCGGCCCCCTTAATTGTCTGGGCGGCCCCCTTAAATACTGGGCGGTCCCCTTAATTATTTAAGGGGTCTGCCTGTCTGTTCGACAGTTTTTCAAAAACTTTGAAAAATCATATAAAATTAACCGTAACTCCGTAGAAGTTGTGCCACCCGGTGTTTTAAAGGTAATTGAGTCTACTTTCACTTAAAAATACTTACAAGTAACCATTACAAACTTAAATAAGTAAGAAAGTCAAAATACTATACGGTGGTCAAAAATTTGTGTTTCGTTTTAACGTAAAACTTTTGTTTTACCTTTTCCTTCAAGTCGGGTATTCCTAGTTGATATACTTTTGAAAAATTAAGTATTTATGTTTTTCAAAATATTGATCTTAATTAAATTATAGAATGGGAGGAAACTATTTTATTTTCAAATAAATTCGAGCTAAGTAAACGTTGGTGTATATAATACACAAAACGACGACAAGTGTTTTATGTGTTATGTGAACTTCTTTGTGATTTTATTTTCTTAATTGAATATATTAAATGATTGTTGCTATTTGAAGTTTAGTTATGTATATATTTATGCATATGTGCCCTATTAATGTATAGCTAGTTTGCCGATTTATACTTAACTAGATCCTATGCTAGATTTCTTGCGTTTGGATTGTTATAATATGCTTGCATTGCATATAGGTATAGATGGCTTAATGTTACTCAAACATCTTGTAAATGAGTTCAATCTAGTCACCTAAACATTTCAAACAATTTAATCTACTCTTCACAACACACTTAAATATTTTCTACAAATTAGCTTGTTTTACCTTAAGATGTTTAATAAAAGAAATTGAATCATTGTAAAACATTAATAGTTATATAAAAGAAAAAGTATTTTCAAAATCTAAGTGTGTTCATAATAAGTAAAAATGAAGAGTCTTTCACAAAAACAAAGCATATAACAATCATGAAATAATAAGTCAACTTTCAATCCCTCACTAATAAATAATCTTAGGATTAATGGAACACACTATCAAAATGTATATTTATTTCAAATGAATGTCCGTGAGGGTCAAGAAAGATCTTGATATTATATCAATTCATTATTCAAATTATGGTTGATATACTCATCAAATCTAATTGACGTGTTTTTTAATGTGGACAAGAAATTGGATTGCTATTTGTTTAGCTTCAATATTATATCAAATTACAACAAAAGATATAGTCTTGAATCTACATACTCAATCACACTAGATTGATATGAAAATAGTTACATCCTTTGTAGATGAAAAGAGTGTGCATTGGATCATAACTCACACTTGTGTTGATAATGTCATATTGAATCTACTTGTCCAATAATTGTGTTCCAAATATTAGAATAACATTTTAAACACATTTATAAAATATACAATGAAGTAGGATTGACGACTTGGATGTTTCGTCCGAAATATTCAAGCAATTTACATTGCAATGCAATGGATAAATGTGCCTAGCATAATGGAATTAAGATAAGAACAAAAGATAAACAACCAACACATAGACATATTGATTGAATTAAGAGTATACTTATCTCAATTACAATGCAAGGTATCAAGGGTTTGGAACCCTTGAAAAACCTGTAAAAGAGGCACCAAAATCGTCTTTAGGGTTTCACCAAAACTTCTCCTCTTTTTTTTATGAAAAAACTAGAAAACTATATATAGAAAAATCGTCCTGACGGCGTCAAGAGTAAATTCTGACGCCGTCAACCAGCCGCCAATAACTTCCTCGGACGCCCTAGATCCACTTGTGACGGCCTTGGTGACGCCGTCACCACCTACGGTAAATTAATCTTGGCAACTTTGACGCCGTCATCTCTCCATCTGACGCCGTCACCAGCTACGGTAAAATATTCATCCTTTCTGACGCTGTCAAGAGTAAATCCTTGACGCCGTCACCTTGTAATTCCAGCTTGGATTTGGTACTTTGTCGTTTTCTTCACTTTATGCTCCAAAAACGTCCAAAATAGCCTCTTTTCCAGAATTCACTCTCCAAACACCTAAAATCACAAAAGGAACGATTTAGGGCAATATTTGATCAAATAAAGTCGGATTCGAGCTTAAATAACGCCCTAAAAACGGATCATTTTTCGCCTCATCATATACCCTTACACTTGAGATTTGCTTGTCCTCAAGCAAATGAGCTTTTATTCTATTCAAAAGACAAGTTAGGGGTCATTTAACACTAATATAAAAGTAATTACAACAAATAATCGTTCCACTAAAGACCAATAGACAAGCACGGAGGTCATATACAAGCACCTCACAAATAGTGTTTAGATACTCACATCTCTCGGGTGTAATAAAGTAATATAACATTATGGAAATGGAAGATATCTCTCACTACCTGTCATAGCAAAATAGATTACCATAGGCTTGGGAAAGGATCAAACCTCCACCACATGGCGTAAGCACCTAGGATAAACTATCAAAGAGGTCTTTTAAAGGGTTATAACGTTAGGTGTAGGGATATGAATTACACGGTTTTGTTGGATAAAGGAAGTTTTACTGCTGGCGAGTTAACAATCTTAGTAAATTACATGTACAAGATGGCGTTGCTAAGCCAAGACTAAACTCGACTTAAGCTAATAAATGAAAAATAACAAAAATATAAAATGAACATAGAATGAAAACGGGATGGTAGTCCGTATGTTTTTTTTTTTTTTTTTTCTTTTTTTTTTCTTTTTTTTTCGAATTTTTTTTTTTAATTTTTTTGCATACACTCTTACCCTACCATCCAAAATAATACATCATAGGGGTATAAGCATTCCCCTTACATTTGAATCTTTACATACTTTACAATTAACTAATCTAATGACTCGAATCAAGAAAATCAAAACACTTGGAGCACTTTTAAGATTAACGCACATATGGGGGTAATAATATTATGTTCTTCCCCATTACTCCATAAAATAAGTACTTACCCATGAGTCCCAATCGTCCCAAAACAATATGTACAAAAATATGACTCGACTTAGCAACCATGTAATCAATTAGAAAGTTAACTTAGGGTTTAACAAATAACAATAATGCACTAAAAATGAGCGCATACACGGAAGGCTAAGGCGATTTGGGTGTACATTTAAGTGGGGTGTAACAAATTCTTCCTTTAAGTAAGATGCTTAAAGTTAGAAACGAAAAGATAGGCTCGGAGGGGTGTACTAGGGGTATCGTGTACTAAAAATGAGTACAACGCTAAGGGTGTGGGAAAAATTAGTTGACTTAACTAGCCAAGTAATATGACTTAAATGGTCAAGTAATTATGATACGGGTTTAACACAAGGGTGATCCTAATGCCTCTTATCATGTAGTAAATCCTACTACACGAATGTAGTCTCACTAGCGGTCTCGGGATGCATCACTAACGCAAGTTCTAGAATCTAAATGCTACCGGTACACTCATAAGCACCAATAATAAATGCTTTTCCTATCAAAACTAAAGGCGAACCTCACATTTTTGGGTGGAAAATTTTTCTGAATATACGGTTATGTGCTAGTCATACAACCTCCTATCCATGAGACGCTTGCTATGGCTAAAGTTTCACTCCTAAATGTTGTAAAAAATTTTAAATTTGCTGCTAAAATTACACTAACAAGTATTTCTCATAGTTTTATTACTCATCTACTATCAAACAAAACAAACTCAAGTGAAAGTGCATATGTAAGGTATCATCTTTTTACCCTCCCCTTACACTTAGGATGAACATTGTCCCCAATGTTCAAGTAAAGAATGTAAAAGTAAAAAGTAAAGAGAATGAAATCAAATACTCCCCTGATTCGCTCGGTATGGATTTTAGGTTGGCTAGGTTAAATCTTCCTCCAAGAAAATGAGCAATCAAAGCTTCCCTTCCAGAATATAAATCATCTTCTTGTCATAAATAACCTGTAAATCCTGACAAAAGTGGACAAGGCAACCTCGCGTAAAATCGGCGGCATCCTATATAAGTTAATAAATCCTAGAAAACAAAGTAAGATATAATGCTTGTGGAATGAAGTTTGCAGATTTCCTGGAGATTATAAAACTTAATAATTCACAAAAACCATAAGACTCCGTTAGAAAAACAAAACCGGTAAAATTTCCAGATTTTTACTCCTGACGCCGTCAAGAGCAATTGCTTGACGCCGTCAGAATGGACCTGCAGAAATTCTTATGTTAAGTTTCCGGAAAATTTCTGGAAAAACCTCGTCCTACTTCCTGGAAAATCCTGCAAAACTTCATTATGACTCGATACAAGCATTTGACTCTAACAAATACGAATATACATGTTCATTAAATATTGTGGAGAATCATGATCGGTTTGTTTCTTAAAAACATATTTGGGGTTTCCCCTTACACTTATTTTTTGCAAAAATACTTTTAGGTTGAAGTTAAGACTAGGCCAAACAACATAATAAAGTATTTCACATTTTAATTGAGAAACATGATTAACCAACAATAAAAATAAAACATGCATACGGAAGCAAATAACAATCAAACAATTAAAATCACACAAAACATGGGTTGCCTCCCAAGAAGCGCTTTTCTTTATTTACGAGTCTTGTAGCTAGACTCAAAGTCGTGGGCTACTACGTGATTTCATCATTGGTCCCACTACCTAGGTCATCTTCTAAACCAGTTTTGTATTCCGGACCTAGTTGCAAGCATTCTTTGTAGAAACCAAGCATCCTATTTCTAACATACTCAACTCCTCTACGTCTATCCTCCTCATTTCTATAATAAGCCGCTTGCTTGTGTTCTTTTTCGAAATTAGAGAGAAGGCGGTATTGTTCGATCTTGTAAGGCATTTGATAAGCGACCTCATCATTGTCTTTCTTGAATCTAACTATCCCTAAAGTCGGATCATAACTCATCCTAGTGGCCTCAACAAATGGTTTCCCGAATATTATTTGGCTTAGGTCAGCATCAATCACTGGACGAGTGTCTTCCACTATCATGAAATCAATCTCATAGGTGAGATTCCCTATAATCACATGCAATCCTTTCACTCTTCCTACAAAATTACTTATCAGATTTGTACCGGGCATCAACCTAAAATTGAGTTGCTTCTTCATCACCCAATTGTAATAAGTCCTAGTCATGATGTTCACGGGTGATCTAAGGTCGATGTAAGCTTTCTATATATGCATGTGCCCTATATTACATGGGATGTTAATGTTGGAGGGGTCTCCCATTTTGATCAGGGGATTGCCAAAGATATATGTTTTCTCGGGACTATCGAATAAATCCTTATGGTATTCCCGTTCCTCCTCGGTTGGCAACTTATCAAAGTGTTCCTCTATAGGTTCTATCTCCTCATTTTTAAGCTTAACTTCCCTACTCTCATCCTCACTATTGGCTTCTACCTTCGCTTCATCCTTGTCACTCTCCTCTATCTCTCTATCTATTGGCTTAATGGTGACAACATTGACAAAGTGGACATGTTTGGATGATGAGGGGTCCTTAGTTTGAATTCCACTATTTGTGTCCCTAGTGTCCTTCCTAGGTGTGGCTAATGTTTGGTTGTTGAGGGCTTTCAACAAGTTGTCGATTTTGTTGGTCATCTCCGTTTGTTGTTGGTTGAATTCGTTTTCGAACCTAACTATACGGGCTTCTTGAGATGCCATAAATTTCGACATCAATCCTTCAAGATTGTTGGTACTACCATAGTTGTTAGAAGGATTGTTGTTGAAGGTACGGTTGGATGGTGGACCGTTTGATTGGTATCGATTAGGCGGGTTGGAAGAATTGGGTTGATTTTGCTTCCACCTGAGGTTTGGGTGATTTTTCCATGAGGGGTTGTATGAATCACCGTATGTGTTTGGCTCGGGCTTGAAAGTGTACCACTTATCTCCCGCTTCGTCGGTACGCGTGGATGCGTAGTCCGCAAAAGCTGTTCCGGGGAGTTCCATACAATCACGAGTGTCATGGGGACCACTACATAATTCGCATGAAGAAGTGATTTTGTTCACTTGGCTTGAATGCTTCGGAGCTTCGTAAGATTTCATGAAAAACTTGACTTGGTCCTCAAGTTCCATGATCCTACGGTCGGGAGTGCTTGAATTGTTCGAAGGCAAAGATATTGCCTTGACCGTTTTGTTCAAATCACGGGGATCATTCCAACTTTCGTTGTCATAGAGAGCAAGATCTTCTATGAGTTCCCATGATTGTTCCGCACTAAGATCACGTAGCTTACCGCCGGCCGATTGGTCAATGGTTCGCCTCGTGGGGATATCGATATGGTCATAGAAAATTTGGACTTGGAGCCAAAGATCTATGCCATGATGAGGGACTTTTTGGAGTAAGTCCTTGAAACGAGTCCATGCTTCGTAAAGAGATTCATTTTGACGTTGCTGGAACATCAAGATGTCATTCCTAAGCTTAGTGGTTCTCCCCGGTGGGAAAAATTGAGCAAGGAAACGAGTGGTGAGATCATCCCATGTGGTGATGGATCCCGCGGGTAAACGCTCAAGCCATTGACTAGCTTGATCCCGTAGAGAGAATTGGAATAGGCGTAAACGGGTAGTCTCTCTAGTTTCAACACCTAGGTCTATGGAATCTACGATTTTGAGGAAGTCCTTAAGGTGTTGGTTTGGATCTTCGGAACGAAGTCCATGGAATGCACATCCGCTTTGCACCAACCGGATGGTGTCGGATCGCAAGGGGGTCACATTGGCTCCGGTGAGCTCAATGGTGTTTCGGTAGCCTTGGTGGCTGGGTCGGGAATACTCTCCTAAGGTTCGGGGCCTAAGGGGTTCTAATGGTGGGTTTTGTTGTGGTGGGATGACGGGTTCAAAGATGTTACCACCTTCCATGATGTCGGATGGTAAAGAGTTACGAACAAAGGCACGAAGAAATAAGATAGACTAAAGAAGACCAAAAAATAAAAATAAAAATCTTACTAGAAAGGAATCTAGCAAGTAGACCTAATAAAAAGAAATCCTAACCTAGACAATAACTATTCCCCGGGCTGCGGCGCCAAAAACTTGATGCGTGGGAATCGCACCTTGCTTTACCTCTCGAGGGATCTCGCGAGGCTTACAACCCCCACCAGGCAGTGTACCTGATCGTTGTAGTATAGTATAGTGACAAGTACCGGGGGATTGATCGTTCAGCTTAGGAATAGTGTCGCTAGGATTAGAAAGCCTAATTAATAGTTCTAAAGATGAAAGATGATTATTTTTGTGTTTTTATATTTTATGAAAGCAAGTAAAATCTCGGGTTTTGGAAGAGTGGGCGGAATTAGTTGTTATTCAACTAACCCAAAAACTACTTTATAACTAATTAAACTAATGAAAATGAAATTAAACTAATATTAAACTAAGGTTGTGAGCAGTAATTGGAGAAATTGTGTTTACTTAGACTTCATTACTCCCTAGATATCTTTTACATGTCAATTACTTGTTACACTTGTATGGATGACGGATTGTATTCCTTAATACCATTCGTGGGGTGGCATACATAACTCCCCAACTCTATGAGCTCTTATCTCCTCCTACACCATGACCCAGCACAACTATAGGGATTGTAAACAGTGGCTCATGCATTAAATACAACCAATAAAGACCTAGTACGCCTCGGTTCATGTTTCTTAAGACGTTCAAGCATGTTACCATTTGGAGATCTGCCAGTTTTCTTAAGCCTAACATATAATATCATTCATCCAAGAACAAGAATAGACAAGTAATTAACACATAATCAACATCTAGGTTTCATTAGATCTAAGCAAACACAAAGTAAATCTAGCCTAGCATAATGGAATTAAGATAAGAACAAAAGATAAACAACCAACACATAGACATATTGATTGAATTAAGAGTATACTTATCTCAATTACAATGCAAGGTATCAAGGGTTTGGAACCCTTGAAAAACCTGTAAAAGAGGCACCAAAATCGTCTTTAGGGTTTCACCAAAACTTCTCCTCTTTTTTTTATGAAAAAACTAGAAAACTATATATAGAAAAATCGTCCTGACGGCGTCAAGAGTAAATTCTGACGCCGTCAACCAGCCGCCAATAACTTCCTCGGACGCCCTAGATCCACTTGTGACGGCCTTGGTGACGCCGTCACCACCTACGGTAAATTAATCTTGGCAACTTTGACGCCGTCATCTCTCCATCTGACGCCGTCACCAGCTACGGTAAAATATTCATCCTTTCTGACGCCGTCAAGAGTAAATCCTTGACGCCGTCACCTTGTAATTCCAGCTTGGATTTGGTACTTTGTCGTTTTCTTCACTTTATGCTCCAAAAACGTCCAAAATAGCCTCTTTTCCAGAATTCACTCTCCAAACACCTAAAATCACAAAAGGAACGATTTAGGGCAATATTTGATCAAATAAAGTCGGATTCGGGCTTAAATGACCCCCTAAAAACGGATCATTTTTCGTCTCATCACCTCGCTTCTTTGGAACCAAAGCGCTTTAGGGCGCTTCGCTTCGCTTCTTTGCTTTTTTGCTCGCTTTTCTCTACACTGCCCCCACCCAATAGTATACATATGCATCTGCCCCTGCACAAGGGCAAATCAAACGGGGAGAAAATTAATTCCCTTGTGGCCACGGAGGTTCTATGCTATCCAAACGGGCAGTCGCCCTGGGATTAGTGAATGTATGATATTGAAACTAAACTAGGTAAAAGGGCTATGTTTTTACCTATTTGTAATTATCCAAGTGATATCTCAATTTCAGAAAATCAAGCTGGATGTTGCTCGATGCACCTCATAGACGCGGATTGTAATTTTAACGCGGATGGACTTGATAATTTTGTTAAGCATGCCAAACTGGAAGAATGTGGAGTTTCTTATGCTGTTGTTGCTATCATGGGTCCACACAGCAGTGGTGTGTTTTCTACCTTAAACCATCCATATGCGAACTTGTTTTATGTTTAACCAAAATACTAGGGCTGCAAGTAGCCCCAACTTATCACCCTTATTGAGCATACTGAGCATTCAGTATACTCATGTCTATTCCATAAGCCCCTCGAAAGCCAACCTGTGGACTCCACAGGTTGAGCTTTGGCTTTTTGGAATCCTCACCAGCCCATATTGCTGCCTCAATTCTTAATTTGGCTTTTAAAGCTTATTCACCAAGCTTAAATTGTCATGCATATAAATATACCGCTAATACATTGAATGGTAGTTACAGTTCAACTTGGTCCTAACTGCACTTCAAGCCGAGACTGATTTTGTAAAAAATAACACTTAATCCTAAAATGGTATTGTTTTGGCACATTACTATTTCCGAATGCAAATAGTAAGGCCGAAAAATGAAATTCCTACAAGCTACAAGATTAATTAAAAGAAGAGTTAAATAATAATAATAATAATAATAATAATAATAATAATAATAATAATAATAATAATATAAATAATAATAATATAAATAATAACAATAATAAAAAAAGAGTTAAATAATAATAATAATAATAATAATAATAATAATAATAATAATATAAGAGCAATGATAAATAGACCTACAAACTAGACTCTGCATTCACAATTTGACAAGTGTATTACATTTATTTCTCTCTCATCATATTCACCAATCAATTTTTAACTTTCACCAATCACATTTATAGGTTTGTTTTTAGGTTTATCAATTAGCCATACAAATCATTTTTCATAATATAAATAATAACAATCACCTCCGGCTCTTCTCAATCCCTAAATCAAAAAAACCCGACCCAATTAACAATCACCGCGCGTTTTCCCAATCCTAATTCAAAAAACCGACCCAATTTTTCAAATCCCCTTTTTCTAAAAAACCGACCCCTTTTTTCCCAATCCCTAATTCAATAAGCTAAATTGAGCCATGATATAAATGTATATCGGCCTCCTAATCACTTTTTCTGTACAGAAACACTCATATCTAAAGATGGAGCATCAACGTAAGTTCCTCAATTATGTTTTATTACAGCCTTTTGATGTTTTTTTTTTTTTTGTAACTGTAATTAATCCTTATAGCTTGTTGAATAATTGAGTTAGATTGCTTGAACTTGCTTAGATACTGTTGTAGTTAATCTGTTTAGCATTAGTGTGTTGATTCTCTTTGATTATATCTCATTTAGATATAATCTGTTAGTATAAGTCATAGTTAAGTAGTGTTTGGAACATAGGTACTTTGTGCTCTAGAGGTTGTTCTAGTAGTTCATGCTTTTAAGTAAGATTTGGTTGATGATTTCTAGTGCCTTGATGATTAGATTGTGGAATTGATTGTCCTAAATTAAAGTTTGATCTCATATATGTTAGTTACAAGCTTTAGAGGTTCTGAATTTGTGATAAGCTTAAGTAATAAGCTCAAGTGTGATTTTAGGCTTTGGATACTCTTAGTTGAGGTTTACAAGTGCAATTGAGTTGCTGTTTTGGTTTACATAAGTCTACAATTGAATTTTGCTATCACTCATAACTGTCACTACAGAACTCATATTAGCAAAATTCACTGTGTTCACCATGCCTTTCCATGTAGTTGTAGAGAACTTTAGCTTTAGTGCCTTCTCTAGCTTTTAGATTAGCTGTAGCATTATACAAAAACACCAAAAAATCAGGCTTAAGATTACATTTGATTAGTTAAGTTTCTAGTGCAAAATTTGAGTTCTTCCTGTGTAATAGTTCTTGCATAAAATTCTTGTGATTCATTTTAGAAATTCTGTTAGTGTTAGCTTATAAGCTTTCAGTTACTTGTTAAACAGCTGGTTGTGATCTCATAGAAACACGTATTGTGTAATTTGAGCTTCTAGATCCCATTTTAGCTTGTGATCAAGTATGATAAACTCTGGAAAATCTTGATGATTTGTGATTGGATATTTGTTAAAGTTGTGTGATGAGATAGAGAATTAATTTGCAACTTTAAGGGGGTATTTTGATGTTTACTCTCATATAGTTAATCCTTAGTTCATTGTTTTTCTGTTTTCTTGTTGGTTCTTGGCGTCCTCCTTGGATCCTGGTTTTTAATGACATCTAACTTCTCATTGTGCAGGAATTTATCTTCCTAAGCAAATTAATTCACCCCCTTACGGAGAATCTGGATCAGATTTTAAAAGGCTTCGAATGAAAAATTCAGTTGGTTATCTTTATAAAACCATTCGCAACTTAACTCCCGAACAAAGAGTAGTTGTTAGGAAATTAGGATTAGGTTCATTGCTGGAGTTAAAAATAAATAGACTTCCGAGTCGATTAGCCTTTTGGTTGGTTGAACGTTTTGATAGTAACACTGGGGTGTTGAAGGTGTTTGATAAAGAAATTTCCATAACCCCTGAGTTGATCCGTAAAACGCTTGACTTACCAATGGGTTACCTCAATGTTGAAGACCCTAATCTGTGGAACTTAGCTACTCCTGATCCTACTCACAAAGCATGGAAGCGGCAATATCCTGAGGGTCGAAGAGTCTCTGTAGCAAACGTTGCTGATATGATTGAAAAGAGCAGCGGCGATAGCGGCAATTCTTTTATATTAAATTTTGTGGTGTTGTTTGTTTCTACCATGTCTAATGTATCATCAGATGGGACTGCGAATGCAAGTTTCCTGCCATCTCTTGTAATTGATTACGAGGACCAAATGAACTGGTCCGCATACATTATGGATCATCTCAAGAAAGGAGTAAAAAATTGGAATGAAATAGAGGAAGAAAAAAAAAAAGATAAACCAGAAAATTTTTTCATCGGTGCTGATATGTTATTGCAGGTAACTGTTTAGCTTCAAATTAATATATGATGAGCTGAACGAAGTTTTAATTAATCTTCTCATAAATGTAGGTGATATTTGCGAACACACTTTTGAAAGAACCTGTGTTTCCAGCTTTGAAGTTCTGTACATCAAAACTACTTAGAGAGCTTGATAGAATAATGTTTGGAATTGATAAATTCCAAAAGAAAACATTCGAATGGGCGCCATACGGTGATGATGCTGATGACACTAATTATCAATTTGTCTTCTCAGCAGGTAAATAAAATGTTCTTGTATGCATGTTGTGACTTAAGGTATATGATTCTTTTTATTGATTGATTATGTATATTATTAGTTTGTTACTTTAAAGTTTGAATGATTTTAGTTTATTTAACAATTAATAGTCTTTGAATCTGTTGCCTTTTTTATATGTTCTAACTTCTACTTTTAGTTCAATCCCCTGTTTCAATTTGCCTTTTTTTTGAATGATTCAGTTTATTGTTTTTTTTATGTATGTTTTGCTCTTGTGAAATAAATTGAGTCAATGGAATTGAATGTATTTAAGAGTAGTGATGCGATAGAAAATGAAACTTAAGAGAATAAGCGAGCCAAAGCTTCTACAAGTGAAAATATTCAACCCCAAAATGAACCTCAAAACCAAACAGAAGAACATATTTCTGAATTTCCAATACCAAACACCCACAAAGTGCATCTTAGTTCTTTGGAATGAGATCGTGGGAAGCGAAGATAATGTGTGAGTATGCGGCTAATAAGAAACAAGAGGCAAGATTGGCTTACTTGAATAAGGGATCTTTCCAAATTCATTTGAAAACGTATCCTGCTAAATGTTCACAGAAGCGTCCACGCAGATTCCAATACTCATGGTTGTATATTTCCTAATTGCTTAGAGTATTCTCTAAAAACAATGCCGCATTGCTTTGTTTGCTACTTATGTGGTGACTCGTCAAATGTTCGTAATGGCTCAAATGCATTTACAGTTAAAGGTTTTGCCCATAATTATGTTGAGATGTTGACTATTTTATGAGTTATCTTCTATTTCTTATCTTTCTTTTTGGTACATTATGATTTTCATTTCCAACTTACTATGATTTCCGCCCCAGTGCAGTTGCTCAAGTTCCGTCCCTGATTAGTGTTACAAATTCGATATCAATTTTTTTAAAACTTTTTGGTGTAGGTTCTGATGCCAATGATGAAGATGCGGACGCTGATGAAACGCAGGAACAGTTAAAGGTTTTGCTACTTATGTGGTGACTCGTCAAATGTTCGTAATGGCTCAAATGCATTTACAATTAAAGGTTTTGCCCATAATATGTTGGGATGGTGACTCGTCAAATGGTCGTAATGTTCTTGTATGCATGTTGTGACTTAAGGTATATGATTCTTTTTATTGATTGATTATGTATATTATTAGATTGTTACTTTAACTGTTCCTGCGTTTCATCAGCGTCCGCATCTTCATCATTGGCATCAGAACCTACACCAAAAACCTTTAACTGTTTAGGTTCTGATGCCAATGATGAAGATGCGGACGCTGATGAAATGCAGGAACAGTTAAAGTAACAAACTAATAATATATATAATCAATCAATAAAAAGAATCATATACCTTAAGTCACAACATGCATACAAGAACATTACGAACATTTGACGAGTCACCATCCCAACATAATTATGGGCAAAACCTTTAACTGTAAATGCATTTGAGCCATTACGAACATTTGACGAGTCACCACATAAGTAGCAAAACCTTTAACTGTTCCTGCGTTTCATCAGCGTCCGCATCTTCATCATTGGCATCAGAACCTACACCAAAAAGTTTAAAAAAAATTGATATCGAATTTGTAACACTAATCAGGGACGGAACTTGAGCAACTGCACTGGGGCGGAAATCATAGTAAGTTGGAAATGAAAATCATAATGTACCAAAAAGAAAGATAAGAAATAGAAGATAACTCATAAAATAGTCAACAACCCAACATAATTATGGGCAAAACCTTTAACTGTAAATGCATTTGAGCCATTACGAACATTTGAAGAGTCACCACATAAGTAGCAAACAAAGCAATGCTGCATTGTTTTTAGAGAATACTCTAAGCAATTAGGAAATATACAACCATGAGTATTGGAATCTGCGTGGACGCTTCTGTGAACATTTAGCAGGATACGTTTTCAAATGAATTTGGAAAGATCCCTTATTCAAGTAAGCCAATCTTGCCTCTTGTTTCTTATTAGCCGCATACTCACACATTATCTTCGCTTCCCACGATCTCATTCCAAAGAACTAAGATGCACTTTGTGGGTGTTTGGTATTGGAAATTCAGAAATATGTTCTTCTGTTTGGTTTTGAGGTTCATTTTGGGGTTGAATATTTTCACTTGTAGAAGCTTTGGCTCGCTTATTCTCTTAAGTTTCATTTTCTATCGCATCACTACTCTTAAATACATTCAATTCCATTGACTCAATTTATTTCACAAGAGCAAAACATACATAAAAAAAACAATAAACTGAATCATTCAAAAAAAAGGCAAATTGAAACAGGGGATTGAACTAAAAGTAGAAGTTAGAACATATAAAAAAGGCAACAGATTCAAAGACTATTAATTGTTAAATAAACTAAAATCATTCAAACTTTAAAGTAACAAACTAATAATATACATAATCAATCAATAAAAAGAATCATATACCTTAAGTCACAACATGCATACAAGAACATTTTATTTACCTGCTGAGAAGACAAATTGATAATTAGTGTCATCAGCATCATCACCGTATGGCGCCCATTCGAATGTTTTCTTTTGGAATTTATCAATTCCAAACATTATTCTATCAAGCTCTCTAAGTAGTTTTGATGTACAGAACTTCAAAGCTGGAAACACAGGTTCTTTCAAAAGTGCGTTCGCAAATATCGCCTACATTTATGAGAAGATTAATTAAAACTTCGTTCAGCTCATCATATATTAATTTGAAGCTAAACAGTTACCTGCAATAACATATCAGCACCGATGAAAAAATTTTCTGGTTTATCTTTTTTTTTTTTCTTCCTCTATTTCTTTCCAATTTTTTACTCCTTTCTTGAGATGATCCATAATGTATGCGGACCAGTTCATTTGGTCCTCGTAATCAATTACAAGAGATGGCAGGAAACTTGCATTCGCAGTCCCATCTGATGATACATTAGACATGGTAGAAACAAACAACACCACAAAATTCAATATAAAAGAATCGCCGCTATCGCCGCTGCTCTTTTCAATCATATCAGCAACGTTTGCTACAGAGACTCTTCGACCCTTAGGATATTGCCGCTTCCATGCTTTGTGAGTAGGATCAGGAGTAGCTAAGTTCCACAGATTAGTGTCTTCAACATTGCGGTAACCCATTGGTAAGTCAAGCGTTTTACGGATCAACTCAGGGGTTATGGAAATTTCTTTATCAAACACCTTCAACACCCCGGTGTTACTTTCAAAACGTTCAACCAACCAAAAGGCTAATCGACTCGGAAGTCTATTTATTTTTAACTAAAGCAATGAACCTAATCCTAATTTCCTAACAACTACTCTTTGTTCGGGAGTTAAGTTGCGAATGGTTTTATAAAGATAACCAACTGAATTTTTCATTCGAAGCCTTTTAAAATCTGATCCAGATTCTCCGTAAGGGGGTGAATTAATTTGCTTAGGAAGATAAATTCCTGCACAATGAGAAGTTAGATGTCATTAAAAACCAGGATCCAAGGAGGACGCCAAGAACCAACAAGAAAACAGAAAAACAATGAACTAAGGATTAACTATATGAGAGTAAACATCAAAATACCCCCTAAAAGTTGCAAATTAATTCTCTATCTCATCACACAACTTTAACAAATATCCAATCACAAATCATCAAGATTTTCCAGAGTTTATCATACTTGATCACAAGCTAAAATGGGATCTAGAAGCTCAAATTACACAATACGTGTTTCTATGAGATCACAACCAGCTGTTTAACAAGTAACTGAAAGCTTATAATCTAACACTAACAGAATTTCTAAAATGAATCACAAGAATTTTATGCAAGAACTATTACACAGGAAGAACTCAAATTTTGGACTAGAAACTTAACTAATCAAATGTAATCTTAAGCCTGATTTTTTGGTGTTTTTGTATAATGCTACAGCTAATCTAAAAGCTAGAGAAGGCACTAAAGCTAAAGCTCTCTACAACTACATGGAAAGGCATGGTGAACACAGTGAATTTTGCTGATATGAGTTCTGTAGTGACAGTTATGAGTGCAAAATTCAATTGTAGACTTATGTAAACCAAAACAGCAACTCAATTGCACTTGTAAACCTCAACTAAGAGTATCCAAAGCCTAAAATCACACTTGAGCTTATTACTTAAGCTTATCACAAATTCAGAACCTCTAAAGCTTGTAACTAATATATATGAGATCAAACTTTAATTTAGGACAATCAATTCCACAATCTAATCATCAAGGCACTAGAAATCATCAACCAAATCTTACTTAAAAGCATGAACTACTAGAACAACCTCTAGAGCACAAAGTACCTATGTTCCAAACACTACTTAACTATGACTTATACTAACAGATTATATCTAAATGAGATATAATCAAAGAGGATCAACACACTAATGCTAAACAGATTAACTACAATAGTATCTAAGCAAGTTCAAGCAATCTAACTCAATTATTCAACAAGCCATAAGGATTAATTACAGTTACAAAAAAAAACATCAAAAGGCTGTAATAAAACATAATTGAGGAACTTACGTTGATGCTCCATCTTTAGATATGAGTGTTTCTGTACAGAAAAAGTGATTAGGAGGCCGATATACATTTATATCATGGCTCAATTTAGCTTATTGAATTAGGGATTGGGAAAAAAAGGGTCGGTTTTTTTAGAAAAAGGGGATTTGAAAATTTGGGTCGGTTTTTTGAATTAGGATTGGGAAAACGCGCGGTGATTGTTAATTGGGTCGGGTTTTTTTGATTTAGGGATTGGGAAGAGCCGGAAGTGATTTTTATTATTTATATTATGAAAAATGATTTGTATGGCTAATTGATAAACCTAAAAACAAACCTATAAATGTGATTGGTGAATATGATGAGAGAGAAATAAATGTAATACACTTGTCAAATTGTGAATGCAGAGTCTAGTTTGTAGGTCTATTTATCATTGCTCTTATATTATTATTATTATTATTATTATTATTATTATTATTTAACTCTTTTTTTATTATTGTTATTATTATTATTATTATTATTATTATTATTATTATTATTATTATTTAACTCTTCTTTTAATTCATCTTGTAGCTTGTAGGAATTTCATTTTTCGGCCTTACCATTTGCATTCGGAAAAAGTAATGTGCCAAAACAATACCATTTTAGGATTAAGTGTTCCTTTTTACAAAATCAGTCTCGGCTTGAAGTGCAGTTAGGACCAAGTTGAACTGTAACTACCATTCAATGTATTAGCGGTATATTTATATGCATGACAATTTAAGCTTGGTGAATAAGCTTTAAAAGCCAAATTAAGAATTGAGGCAGCAATATGGGCTGGTGAGGATTCCAAAAAGCCAAAGCTCAACCTGTGGGGTCCACAGGTTGGCTTTTGAGGGGCTTATGGAATAGACATGAGTATACTGAATGCTCAGTATGCTCAATAAGGGTGATAAGTTGGGGCTACTTGTAGCCCTAGTATTTTGGTTAAACATAAAACAAGTTCGCATATGGATGGTTTAAGGTAGAAAACACACCACTGCTGTGTGGACCCATGATAGCAACAACAGCATAAGAAACTCCACATTCTTCCAGTTTGGCATGCTTAACAAAATTATCAAGTCCATCCGCGTTAAAATTACCATCCGCGTCTATGAGGTGCATCGAGCAACATCCAGCTTGATTTTCTGAAATTGAGATATCACTTGGATAATTACAAATAGGTAAAAACATAGCCCTTTTAACTAGTTTAGTTTCAATATCATACATTCACTAATCCCAGGGCGACTGCCCGTTTGGATAGCGTAGAACCTCCGTGGCCACAAGGGAATTAATTTTCTCCCCGTTTGATTTGCCCTTGTGCAGGGGCAGATGCATATGTATACTATTGGGTGGGGGCAGTGTAGTCAAAAGCGAGAAAAGTGAGCAAAAAAGCGAAGAAGCGAAGCGAAGCGCCCTAAAGCGCTTTGGTTCCAAAGAAGCGAGGCGTTTTACTAGAGCGAGAAAAAGAGGGCAAGAAGGATCACCAATGACATGGCAAAATGGTGGTGCCTTCACCTATCCTTGCCGAGTAGCATTAGGGCATCACCAATACATTACACTCATTTAAGTTTAAATGTTTAATACAACGTCACTTCATTGCTAAATCAACATTTTATCAATTTACACTAGGGTGAGCAAATGGACCGAGAACCGGACCGGAACCGACCCAACCCGAACAGACTTTTAGAACCGCGGTTCGGTTCTCGGTTCTTCATTATTCAAAATTTCGGTTTGGTCCAGAACCGCGGGTTATCAATTACGGAACCGAAGAACCGCCCAACTTTTACATATATCAACCTGTTAAAATTCAGTTTTCTAGTGTATTGTCTAAATGAATAAAATTATAGATTGACATGATAGTTAAAAAGATACTTGAAATAGTTTGTGTTACCACTTAGCTTTTGTTTCATCATATTTTTTTCGTAATTAGTCATATTTACACCCTAGCGATTTTGGGGGCACAAGTGCATGTCTATTTGGGCTCTATACAGATCGAGCAGCCCGTTGTTCTCTTAAGAAATATCAACGTTGAGTTTTTTTTTTTTTTTTTTTTTTTTTAGATTGAAGAGCTTGAATATGAAAATATTATTTAACCTCGTATAGATCGATGTGATAAAATGAAGAAAGGTGTATATGACACGAATTTATTTATGTTGGTCATATCAACAAAAGTAAAAATCATTAAAAATCTTTAGTCAGATAATCGTGTTTCTTTTAAAAGGACTGGCTGATTAACGAATTTATAACATTAGAGATTCAAATTCTAAATGCACAAAACCACCACCTTATACTTTAAATTCATAAAATCTACAAATTTCGGTTTCAATCGGTTAAACCCGCAAAGAACCGAACCGGAACCGGAACCGAGACATGTTACTCGGTCCGGTTCTCGGTTCCTTAGCCGTCCATTTTTCGGTTTTCGGTTCTCGCGGTTCCGACACCGCGCTCACCCCATTGATCTGCCAAAAGAATGTTTGATTTAGGGAGAAACTATAGTTGTACTTACGATCAATTGCAAGGGCGGACCATTTAAGGGGCACGGGAGGATCCTGACCCTCCCAAAAGTTGCAACGACTAGTATAAATTTTATAAGTTTTAGGGGTAAATTAGACCCCCCACCCAAAAAAAAAAACTATCTGGCGGGCATAATAGGTATGTCTTTTTCGTTTACAACCTCAAAAGTGTTGTTTCACATAAAACCAACATTGCGGGTATGACTGATGAATTGAGTCCAAATTTCATCATGTATCCCCACACACTGTCTTCAATCCGCGGCATCAACAAAAATTCCTTCTCCATGGAAAAAAACTAATCTGAAAAAAAGCTGTCGACATATACTATCTTTTTGTTAGGTAGCATAGTTAGGATTAGTGTTGCTTTCAATGAATTTGTTTTAGATTAGTGTAGAGTTTCCGGTGACTGGTTTTTGTATCTTGTTACTTCTGTTTTACTTTTGTATAACATGCCACAGGGAGTGGTGGAGACCAAGAATCTTTACAGTTTATTCCGCTTATATTAGTATTTCATTCAAAATACAATATTTGGACTGAACTGGTTGTCATTTTCAGTTTGTCTGTAACTCGACTCCTTTAGTGGCATATATGGTTGAAATGGTATTATGTTCAATATATAGTATGATTGGTCCAACTTAGATGAATTTTTTCAAAATCAAGTTATTGTGTATCCGAGTTGGTTATTTTGTATTTTGTTAGCTACAAAACGCCTAAAGTGTCGACCCGTCAACCAATTGTGCAGAAAAAACCATCAAAGTTGTGTGTCATCGTGTGTATGTCCTAAACGAAATACACAACAAAGTTGCCTAAGGAGCCGATTAATACCTCCTCCATTTTCACAAAATGTAGAGTTGGAATAATAATTTTTTAAGAATTATGCATAATACACCCTCAGCTGACCTAATGGGATCCCCGATGTTCCCGTGATTTCACTTTGCTATTTATTTTCGCAAGTGTGTTCTCAAGATGACAAAATGGAAGAGAAATGAAAGAAAGAGATATGACGTTTTTACTATAATGCCCTCATAATTTATTCTTTCTTGTATATGGTAGTATTAAAAAGTAATAAGGGCTTATTGGTAATTTTAAGTGAAAACTTATACTTTTGACAGGAAAGTTACGAGGCTAAAAAACATACCATTCCTAAAGTTTTCTTTTTCTTTCCCCACCAACTTTTTTTTTTTTTTTTTTGTTGGCATGAATATTATGATATTTAATCTAAACATCCTCTTCATGTTTTGATGATGACAAAGATGTAAGTTACAACATATAACGTAAAGTGCTTAAGTTACTTGTGATCACAATTCTCCTATGCATTCTTACGTCAACAAGCCTCGACATCTCAACGTCTTAAGTATGCTTCAACAATCACTTAAGGTATGGATAAACAAGTGTTTAATACATCTCATGATCAAAGGGGTATTTAATTAACTAATACAAAGTTTATTTAATTATATAAACATATTATATATTTTTGAAAAACACTTTTGGTAATAAAGAAAAATGTTTTAATCATACTAAATATATGATTTCAAACTTTTAACCAAAATTAGTTAGTTTTTCACCAAATAAACTTTCCCCACTAAAAGACAGAAAATCTGGCCGTTTCAGTAGGGCGGCCCCTTTAATTATAAGGGGCGGCCCCCTTAATTTTAAGGGGACCGGCACACAATTAAGGGGACCGGCCACGCTCCCCTGTCAGATTTGGTCAGAAAATTTTCCCTATAAATACCACCTCAAACCTGGAATTTTTCTCAGCTTTTGCACAAAAATTTTCAGATCCAATTCTCTCTAAACATCCTTCTAAAATCCTTTGATCATAAGATTATTAATCTTTGTTTCAAGTGATCCAATTTCTCATCACTCAAAGTGCAAGAGAAGAATCCTCCCTATCATAAAGCCAAAGATGTATTAGAATCTAGTTTGTGCTTATGTGAAGTTGTGAGTTATATATATGTAATAAGTAGATCAAGATGATCTTACTTAGTAGTGATTTAATGAGTGAGTAAGATGTAGTGGGAGGAAGTAGTAGTGTGGAGAAGACATGTAGTTGTGAAGATGTAGGTGTGTGATTAAGTAGTGGAGTTTAGAAGAAGTTGTGATGAAGTTGTGAAGTCATGAAGACGTGAAGAAGTTGTGAAGCCGTGAAGAAGTTTAGAAGAAGTTGTGATGAAGCCGTGAAGTCATGAAGTTGTGTAGAAGTTGTGTAGTGATCGAAGTTGTGTTGTGAGATTGGTTCTAGCTACTATTAGAACTCGACATTTAGCTTAGTGTCGTTAAATGGTGTAAGCAAAAGTTGTGTACGGTTTTCTCCGCCAAAAGGGAGCTTGTTGAGTAGTGAAGAAAACTCTCGAGTAGGTGACTCGGGGAGTGGAGTAGGAACAAGGAAGGTGTCCTTGTAGCCGAACCACTATAAATCATCGTGCCCGGTTTGCATTTACTTTCTCTTATCTCTTATCATTTGTTCTTGCATTTATCGCTTTACTTCTATGCTTGCCTACATGTCTTAATTGTTGCTTATATAGTTGTGATGTTTGATTGTGTTGAACATAGTAGTTAATATTGTGATTGTGTGTATAATTGCATGATATGGTCAAATAGATTATTATTCACACTTCTCATATTAAGTTTAACTTGATAGATAATTTGATACAAAACGTTTTAAGATTTTAAAAGGAAAACATATTAACATAAAGATCGACCAAAGCTTCATTCATAAAACTAAGCTTTTCAAAAGCTTACATATATAATTGATCATATTGATTATATGTTGTTTTCATATTAAACTCTAATTGAAGTTTTCCAAACAAACAATTGAATAAATTTGTATCAACATTTCGAAACAAAGTTTTTATAAAATGAAAAAGAAGGGAAAACTATTCAACCCCCCTTCTAGTTTTCCACAATTGGTACCAGAGCCACGTCGCTCAAATTTTCAAAACAAATGGTTTTAAAAATTGAGTACGATCCATGTATCAAATTACCCATTAAGGAGGATTAAATATGAAAAGTGTTTTGTTGATTAACTTGTATTAGTTTTGATGATATATACACTGATTATACTAGCTCGAAATAATATTATGCTTAAAATAAGTGTTATATGTTCGGTATCAAAATCAGAAAGTTACACCCCTTTCCGAAAAGTCAGAAAACAATTTTTTACAAAAAAAATGATATTTTTAGTACCAGATGGGCGGCCCCCTTAATTGTCTGGGCGGCCCCCTTAAATACTGGGCGGTCCCCTTAATTATTTAAGGGGTCCGCCTGTCTGTTCGACAGTTTTTCAAAAACTTTGAAAAATCATATAAAATTAACCGTAACTCCGTAGAAGTTGTGCCACCCGGTGTTTTAAAGGTAATTGAGTCTACTTTCACTTAAAAATACTTACAAGTAACCATTACAAACTTAAATAAGTAAGAAAGTCAAAATACTATACGGTGGTCAAAAATTTGTGTTTCGTTTTAACGTAAAACTTTTGTTTTACCTTTTCCTTCAAGTCGGGTATTCCTAGTTGATATACTTTTGAAAAATTAAGTATTTATGTTTTTCAAAATATTGATCTTAATTAAATTATAGAATGGGAGGAAACTATTTTATTTTCAAATAAATTCGAGCTAAGTAAACGTTGGTGTATATAATACACAAAACGACGACAAGTGTTTTATGTGTTATGTGAACTTCTTTGTGATTTTATTTTCTTAATTGAATATATTAAATGATTGTTGCTATTTGAAGTTTAACTATGTATATATTTATGCATATGTGCCCTATTAATGTATAGCCAGTTTGCCGATTTATACTTAACTAGATCCTATGCTAGATTTCTTGCGTTAGGATTGTTATAATATGCTTGCATTGCATATAGGTATAGATGGCTTAATGTTACTCAAACATCTTGTAAATGAGTTCAATCTAGTCACCTAAACATTTCAAACAATTTAATCTACTCTTCACAACACACTTAAATATTTTCTACAAATTAGCTTGTTTTACCTTAAGATGTTTAATAAGAGAAATTGAATCATTGTAAAACATTAATAGTTATATAAAAGAAAAAGTATTTTCGAAATCTAAGTGTGTTCATAATAAGTAAAAATGAAGAGTCTTTCACAAAAACAAAGCATATAACAATCATGAAATAATAAGTCAACTTTCAATCCCTCACTAATAAATAATCTTAGGATTAATGGAACACACTATCAAAATGTATATTTATTTCAAATGAATGTCCGTGAGGGTCAAGAAAGATCTTGATATTATATCAATTCATTATTCAAATTATGGTTGATATACTCATCAAATCTAATTGACGTGTTTTTTAATGTGGACAAGAAATTGAATTGCTATTTGTTTAGCTTCAATATTATATCAAATTACAACAAAAGATATAGTCTTGAATCTACATACTCAATCACACTAGATTGATATGAAAATAGTTACATCCTTTGTAGATGAAAAGAGTGTGCATTGGATCATAACTCACACTTGTGTTGATAATGTCATATTGAATCTACTTGTCCAATAATTGTGTTCCAAATATTAGAATAACATTTTAAACACATTTATAAAATATACAATGAAGTAGGATTGACGACTTGGATGTTTCGTCCGAAATATTAAAGCAATTTACATTGCAATGCAATGGATAAATGTGTCATATCCGAAAAACCAAACATGAGCAAACTAACAACATATGTAAACTTTGCTCACACTACTTAAAATCGTCACTTCAAGATAAAATATATATTTAAGAATAATACACACTATATATTCTATGTATTTCATTTTCTTTGTAGCATGAATGGTTGTGTTACAAGATAATGCACTACACTTTCCTTTTTGAAATAATATAAGTTATTAGAAGTGAAAAATAACTTATCACAATCCATAAACAAATAATTTTTTTTTAAATACTTGTTAAAGTATGATATATAACATTGGCAAAAATCATAGAAAATAATATTTGTCTAAAAATATATTAATGTCTAGTTTTGATATCATTTGAGAATCACAAACTCATTTAAGATAAATAATCTTAATGAGATTCATTTCACAAGAGATGCTAAGGTGCACTCTTAAGTTTAGCACAGTTATTAAATCAAGTAATATGTCATCAAAACCAAACAACCGGTAAATCATAAAGAAAAGATTAAAACTTTTTGTTTACTCTTATCTAAACATTCAACTCGTCTCTATTAGGATCGTGAATAAAATATATCATCTAGATTTACCTTCATTAAAACATGATGTTTGAGTCACATTAAGCCAAGTATTAGTGAATCAAGCAAACTTCATGTTTGATAATCTTCGATAGGTAAATCTAGGAACTCAATTTCTTCTAAAAAGAGAATGACTACTGGAGAATCTATTGACTAGAAATTCAATTTAACCTAACGGTTGAATTGCTTCTATGTGAGAAGTTGGGTGTGTGTAACCCGTAAAAATGGTCGTGTTTAGCCTGAATTGAGCACCACTAGTAATAGTCTCATACTCATTCTCCAACTTGATTAAATTGCTCTTCCTATATATATACCTAACGCTAGTTTACTTTTATGAACTTTGCTTCTCATTAGATTCTTTCATTCCTAGATTTATGGCATATCGCATATATGTTGTTTCTAGATGTTTATTTGCTCCTATGTGATTTGATTGTATGCCTTTACATGCTTAACTCTATGTCCGGATGAGCACGAATTTAATGGGAAGGGAAAACACACTCACTCACATATATCCCTCTACCTTACACTCAAACCTCATAACCCTTCTTTAGTACATCCTCAAACCACCCATGTGAAATGAAAAACCGAATCATCCTTTATACTACCAATCTCGAGTCATCCACCATTTCCATGCCCTCAAAATTTACCTTCCTAAACCACATCCTTCCTACACTATAAATACCCTCATCCCATCATTAATGCCATCACACCCAAACATGTCATCTCCCAACAACCAAAAACCTAAGATCTCAAGAACCGCAAGGATCTCCGTCAAACCCGTTTGGAGGAGGAAACTTGATTCTTGTCATAACTCAAGTGATGTTGTTCCAAGTCAACCAACTACTAAACCTCAAACCCACAATAATGACTCATCCCACAACCTGTCACCCACTCATTCCCTCATTCATGCTTCTTCTTATGATGAGCATGCTCAATCCCAATCTCTCAATCAATACTTTACATGTTGCTCATTCAACAAAAACACCACTCACTCTTGGAGAACCTCTTCCACCCAATTCATGTTTTCATGACTACCCAAGCTCAACCATGTCTCCACCACCAAGAGTACCACCACCACATCCTACAACCTCACATGCCATTCCTATGTTGCATGTTCAAACCTTCACCCAAGACAACTATCATGTTCCACCATCATCACCTTCCTCCGAACACTTGAAGTTCGTTGAGGAGCTAAAAGAGGCTCATGAGCTTAGTGCTCTTTTAGCATTACATCTTGCGCAACGCAATTTGGATCCAACCCAATCAAGCTCACCATCATCACCACACAACATCAACCAAGTTGAGAAGCATGTCAACAATTGCCCTTGTTGCATCTTCCTTCAACAACAAACCATTGCCTTGAATGAGCACCTCACTTGGATTGAGTATCTTCTTACAAGATCTCAACAAACATCATCACTTGAACAACATCCAAACTCTCAATCAACCTCTTCCGCTCCTAAATCTACACCCCTAAAAGTCAAACGAATTTCTTTATGAAATGCATCTTTTCCACTTCCTAGCAAGTGAAGAACACAAAGAAGATATACATGCTTCAAGTGTTGTCAAGCCATCACCACCTCATTCACATATCCATTTTCGGTCGTCAACCAACAAAACACCTAAAAATCCCTTGATTCCAAATCATCCACCCTTGTCAAATGTTATATTAATCTAAACCATATTTGTCAACCTTTTGTCATTACCTTCCCTTTTCATTCACGCTCATCCTTCTTTATTTTTCTTCGTCTTTAAAAGAAGGCATCGTTATCATTTTTTTTTCTTTTAGAATATATATTTTGGTATCTTTTGCCAAAATATGTCGGTAGAATCTTTGCATTAGGTTCCAATCATTATCATGTCTTAAGCTTTGGTCATGGTAATTTTTTTTGGGAAGTTAGGTTATTGTTTTTAAAACAATAATTGCATGTGTCATATTTTTAGTGCATATACCTATTACGTCCATATATTGTTCCCCTATTAGTATCATGCATATACCTATCATCATCATTATATATATTTGCACTTGTCTACTAACTTTGTTTTGAAGGATTACTTCATCGCTCGATTCTTTGGTAGCCAAAACTAGTTTTGAGCATACACCAAGGGGGAGTATACACCAAGGGGGAGCATACACCAAGGGGGAGCATTAAGGTTGATTGGATCAAGGCTTCACTTACGATGATGCAAGCTCGCCTTTTACATTCTATCTCAAGAGTTCAAGCGTAGTAGAAGTCTCGTCTTAGAGTCCACCTTTTTGCTTCGACAAAAGGGGGAGAAGAAGTGTAAACAAGTAACTTATACATTTTACTATAAGTTATAGTTTACATAGTTTGTCATCATCAAAAAGGGGGAGATTGTTGGCATGAATATTACGATATTTAATCTAAACATCCTCTTCATGTTTTGATGATGACAAAGATGTAAGTTACAACATATAACGTAAAGTGCTTAAGTTACTTGTGATTACAATTCTCCTATGCATTCTTACGTCAACAAGCCTCGACATCTCAACGTCTTAAGTATGCTTCAACAATCACTTAAGGTATGGATAAACAACTGCTCGAGCACCTCAAAATACTCAAGCTAAACATTTTCAAACCCACACAACTGCTAGACAAGCTTGATCGTAAAAGTTTAAAAAAGCATAGCACATAATTTTTATTCTAAAAAAACATAGAAACACATTTTTTGGCCAACTGTTAGAAAGTTTGTGCATCAATATGTTGTACTATACGCTTCATGAGTTGTACCTTTGTAAAAAAAAGATGAAATAAATTCTCGTTTCAACCTTAGATAAGAAAATGAATAAAATAATTAAAATAAGGTGTTACCATATCATCCTCGTTTCTACCATTTGTGCATTCTTGATTAATTAAAAATTCTAGTGTTTAGCTGAAAAGATGAAACAATCACAATTTAAAATATTACATTTCGACCCATTTGTTTATAAACTGATTGATTTAGGTTGTGTTCTTTATCAAATGGGTGAAAATGTCAATGTAAAAAAAGGATGAAATAAATTCGAAGTCCACAATTTTTTAGTACAACAAACATCAACAAACAACAATCCCATCTCAAAACTAACAACACTAGACCTCAGATTCGTTCAAAGATCTTACGTGATTGAACAAAAACCCATTATAGATCTTGAACAAGAAACAAAAACAAAAGCAAATACCTTACCCGAGACCTTGTTTAAAGATCTTGAAGCCTTTTAATAAGAAAGCAACCAAAAGAGGTTTAGTGTTTTAGTGATTGTGAGATTCGGCTTTGGAAGAAACTGTGTTACGACGGGGACGGTGGTGTAGCGTGAGAAAATGATAAGATTTGTGTGGTTATAGTGGCAAGATGAGAATAGAGTGCTGGTTATAGTGGTACGACGGGGACGGTGATGTAGCGGTGGGATTGGTGGTTGGGGAGAGGGTTAGAGGCCTAGGTACCCATTGTTTTCCCGCTTAACACGACCGGACGACGTGAGTTGGGTACCGGGGCTCGCGCTTTTGAGTTCTGAGCCGTCGTGACCAGCCGAGATGCTCCCGGAAAACGCAACGCGATGGCGCGAGGTGGGTACCATGGCTCGCGTTCTTTACGTATCTTTTTCGCGTTTTCCATTTTTTTTTCTTTTCAATTGTGAGCTGAGCTGTATAAACTGAGTTGTGTTGTCATTAGTTTATCAAAACCAGGAAAGAGGAGATACAAGGAAGGATTGACTTGATGTTGTCATTAGAACTGGTAACTGCGGTTTCTTTTTTATTTTTACGTGGAGATATAAGGTAGATGTTAATGGCTGCGTATGTTTAAGGTATAATGTGATTAGGGTTGGGAGGTGTGGGATACCAGGTGTTTAAATAGCTATTCGAATAATATTGGACTAAAAATGGTTATTTTGGACCAATATTACTATCCGTATGTTTAGGTTGGGCCACGAAATTGTGGTTTGAAATTGGTTTGGACCAATACTGCTATCCGAATATTAAAGTAAAAAATGGTTATTTTAGCTAAATATTTGGTATAGATTGGACTAAGCTTGTATAAATCTTATTGGGTTTAATTACTTTGTATTTTTTTTTATTAATGGATTTTGATTTTTAGTTTAATAATGTGTTATTTTATTTATATAAATGAAAAATAATTATAAAAAATTGAGGTACTTGATGGCACCAGAAATGTGGTTTTATGGAGGGAGTGGTGTTTTTGGTGTTATGGGGTATTATGGTGTTATGAGAAAAAGTGATGATGCGGCAGCATTTTTTTATAACACCAACTTGATGGCTTGATGGCTACCTAGTGCTCTTAGCGCTGTGTTTGGTTGTGTTTATGTGAGAGGTGTATGGGTATTTGAAGATAAGGTTGAATTAATTATGTGGTGGAGGATTATGGTACAACCAAATGTGCTTAAAGTACTTACATTAAAATACAAGATACAAATAAATTTAAAAGTATCATTAATAAAGCATAAGGGTGTTGTTGTAATTTTACAATAAAACAATAAAATATATCTACACTAGCTTAGAAGACCCGTTGACACCGGGTAATTTTTTAAAGAAATAGAGAAATGAGATGATAAGAAAAGTAATAACGTAAGTTTGTTCCATTTAAAATATGAAACAAAAAATGAGACAATACGTCAATTAGAAATTGCTTATGTTACAATTACACTAACAAACGTCCAAGCATGGGGTCTCCAAAATTTATTGTGTTGAGTAGCAAAAGATGTGTGTGAGCACCCATCGATTTACAACCATAGCGTTGGCGAATCTAAAATAGATCGACTTGAACATAAAATGATGTGTGTGAGCGCCTATCTATTCAAAACCCAATCCTTGCGATGATTATAGACCTTCAAGTCCATTTATAAGCAGTTCCTTTATCTTTAGGTCAACCTCGATTATAAGCACTCCAAACAGCTCGTATAAGTAATTTAAATAAGCACTCTAAAATGGCCATATAGGAAGTTTAGATAAGGAGTCCGGACAATCCCTATAGGCTATAAGTATTTTAAATAAGCACTCCAGAAAAACCCTTTAAGTAGTTTAAATAAGCTCTCCAAACAACCCATATATCTTATTAAGAAAACTTTTGAAAAGCGACCCATTTTAGAAAATTAGTACTTACATTAGCTTGGGTATCTATTATCTACTCAATAACCCATTTTCATTCCAAAACAACCTTATTAGTTTTTAATATAAGCACTCCAAACAGCCCCATAAGTAGTATAAATAAGTACTCAAAGATTTAACTTTGGATCATGTTAATAAAAATCTCATTTGCATACACATATGAATTTAAAGTTTTCATAAAACAAATTATGAAAAACACTTCAATTAACTTTTGATCATGTTAACAAAATTTAAACTTTGGATCATGTTAATAAAAATTTAACTTTGGATTAGAAGCTGAGAAGAGCATTTATAGGATATGCATTAGAATTTGTTTCAAAAATCACAACCTACATGATTTGCATTTTCATATGCATCCTCTGAGCCAAACAAATACGGAGTACAATACTACTCTTCAGTATGTTTTTATACTACAAACCTTTTATACCATTTTGTAATCATTACAATAACTTAATACTTTGCATGCATTCCACAAGGTACATTAATTTTGTAAATTCAGAAGCTACAATCCGCAAGTTACATTTATTTTACACCATTTAGTAATCAGTACCGACTATCGATAATCATGATTATATTTTAATGTAGCTCCACTTCCACAAGTTTGTCCAAGCGTTACAGTATCAAAGCAGCAGAAATAGAACTCCTTCAACCTCCACTATCATATTACTCTTTCTTAGGAATATAACTCACGGTGTTGGCTTATTCCACTCTCGCGATCAAAAATAGTACTACAAATATGAATATATATATATATATATATATATATATATATATATATATATATATATACAAAAGATACATGCACATTTCTGATAAAATATCTCTTACAAAGCTCTTTTAGAGCAGCCATGGCACTCATTTGACCTCTGTCTACCAATGCCTTCTTCGATAAGTTATCCACTTGACATGTTTCACCCTTCTTCGATACTGTTACAAAAATAGTACTGCAAATATGAACTTTAAGTGGATGTAAATGAATATGTTGGAGAGCACCGAGTAGTAAACCTTATGAAACAAAATCGAAATATTGAGTAGCTATATAGCAACATAAAAGATATTGAATGCACATGTACTATCTGAATATGAACATTAAATATAAATAAATGTTTTATGTTACTTACAAAGCAACCATCAGGGGTCCAACTAATGATACCCCCTTAATTGTGATGTTTCCGTTTGGGGCAAATGCATCATACGCTTACTATAGTGACATGTTCATCTATAGAAAACCATAAAAGAAATAATCGATATCAAATAGTTAGAAATGAGGCTCAGACTTGCAATTATGAAGGCATCATTCCATTCCTGAACACTCCTTTTTACCTGCAGTTACCTCAGCCAACAAATAATGGCATAAGAAAAAAAGTAGAAAATGTAAGTAACACCAAACAGCCCCATATTACTTGAAGTTAATCGGCTAAAAATAAGCGGGTTGCTGCGTCGGCGCAGTCACGTACGCAGGCAGACATGCTGCTACCTCATACATTGACACCTACACAGTTAACAAAACATTACAGACATTACAATTGTAAGAAATCTAAACCTTAGAAGTAGATGCATACGGCCTGTACATGTCATGTAGTAAGATGGCTTTGTTGTGTTGATATCAGTTAACATGATAACTGGAGATAAGAATGAATGAGATAAGTGCAAACAACATCTTAATTAAACTAACCAGATGATACAAAATACGTAAGAGCATGAAACTTACACCGTTGTTTTGTTTCTAAACACAAATCACCTAAGAGCATGAAACTTGCATATTTAACTTACCAAACTTACAAATAGTTGCAGCCCAGCTAAAACCATAGCAACCCCTTTATACTATAATAACCATAACAAACCCTTTATACCAAACTTTCTTAAACACGGAACAAAGGTATATCATAAGTTGATTGTGAGATAACGACATTTCTTAATTCTGTTAGTGTAAAATTTATTAAGAATGTAACCTAATCAAAATCATAATTTTGTTTAACCAAAACAATACCTTTTTGAAGCAAATATGATGTTTCATTCGCTTGAAATTCCGATATAAATACGAATCTTCGGTCGAATTGATCTGAAACAAACAGCACCAATTGAAACCCATAAATCTTTCAAAATAAAAAACTGAAATTGAAACTATAATCACATACCTTCATAACAAACTCATATGTGAATTGTTGAAGAAGTATCAATTGAAAACCGAGTTCCAAAAAAAGACTCAAATTGAATCCTTGATAAGAACTCTATAGGACGCTCCTCTTTCTAATTCATGGGTTAACATTATAAACATAAAAAAATCATCAATAATACAAACCAAATCGATTCAAAACAAAAATTAATAATCAGGGCTTATAAGGTTATAATTAATCAAATCAAAACAAAAATTATGCAACAAATCAAGAATATTTATAACATTATAAGCAATTCAAAACAAATAAGTAACAAAATTATTGAAAAAATTGGTATAACTCACATATTAATCTGCTTTATGTTTCCGATTTTGAATATATGCCAACACCAAATCGTAGGGAGGAAGAATCGGGTGTAACTGCAATATTGTAACTGAAGAGGAGCGTGGAGAGGAAGGTCAATGAACAAAATTACTACTTTGCAAAAATAGATTCACAAAGCGTGTAGAGGAAGATGTGGAGGAATTAATGATTATTGATAGTATTGCCTGGAACTTTACTAAAATACATCAATCAAAAAACGTAGAGAAGAAGATTAAGGTCTGACTTTATGTGTGAATTGTATCAAAAATAATGCATTAGGCTCTTGTACAAAGGTTGGTTAATATGGAAAGACACATCACCGCATTAAACGGATTTTTAATGCTGCACGCTTAGAATACTTGTGCAAAACCTTCATTTATTAGATAGTATATATAGATAACATTGTACTTGCCTTGACACTTGTCACAAAAAAATTCTCTTTTCTTTACTTTCTTTTTTCACTTTTTTTTAATGAGTCCAAGACCCGGGTGGGCCCAAAATGAAAAGCTTTTGGCTACTATAACTTGATTCTAGCTTATCGAAAATCCAGAAACTATATATATATAGGTAAGAAGAATCATGTTCATGTTAAATTATTAGAGTCCTAAGAATTTTAGATTTTTATAAATCACTGTTGCTTTGTTTCATGTTTTAATGCAGGAGGTGAGACCAAGTTTAAGTGCAGCAAGTATGCATCGGATTAGCTGTTGTTGGGGCTCCAATGGTAAACCATTTCACTAAACCCTTTTGGAGTTATTTTGGGTCTAGCCACATATAAGATTAAACAAACACCCCCTTAAGCTAGTGGTATATAAGGCAATATTGAAGGCATATGTAGCAACTTGAGTTTGAAGTCTGGTTGAGGAGCTGTATGTTTTTAGGCGAACAGGCCAGTACAAGTCGCTCCGACAAACCACCAAGATCTGGTTCGGTCGGTTCTCGGCTTTTTAACGTAAACCTACAAATGTATATTATGCTTTTGTTATAGATATATGCATGTTATAGCTTTGTGGTTCTTCCATGTCTGCTCTAACTTCTAAGTTTGTCTGCTTCTAACCAAATGCAGCCTATTAAGAACGTGTAATATATAGTTAATAGTTGTAAGCAAGCACTTGGTTCAGACATGTGAATGGTAGATTTTTTGTTGTTTTACTATGTTTTTTGCCCCTGCATATGGTTTGCATAATTGCTGAATTTTGCTACAAGTGAGTCTTAATAAATTGGTTTATTAACTGACAATCCTAAATCAGAGTATCTAACAATCACAGGTAAAAAATTCGGATTTCGAATCACAAGTAGCAAAAATAGGAAAGGCTGCAAACTTCATATGATGAACAGGTATCTTGCATATTTAACATAAGTTGTAAGAAACAAACTTATGGATTCGGCTTCATAGCCCGTGCTTAAAACAAATTCCAATGGTTCATAACTCGTGCAACCAAATAACATCCATGGCGGCATGTATGATGTATTGATACTTTTAAAAAATCTTTCAAAAGCAAGATTACGGTTTACAAATTTGGTTATTTACTAATTTCTCTAATATAATCTGCTTTCCTATTAAATTAGGAATCGGATTGTTTTTATTGATAGCTGCTTTTTGGTAGATATATCACCACCTAATCATAGTTGTTTATATTAAACAGTTCCTTCATCGATAGATTACCTTCAAATATCATATTCGATATCTTTTCAAGAGTACCCGTTAAATGTTTGGCTCGATCCCGGTGCGTATCAAATATTGGGTTAATCCCACTCTTACCTGCTTTCTACCCATTTAGAGGGTCAAACCCGAAGTCAAAGTCAACTATATTAAAAAGTCAACTCTCAAGAATAACTGTCATTTAGCGGTTACAAAAGGAAGTGACATATCTGTTGATTCTACCGAACCAACACAACCATTCAAACGCACCTTTTCATTTATTATATATAGATTAGAATCTGTAATCTTTACAACTTGATGACTTATTATTATTTCAATTAATTCAAAAGCAATTCTTTGAACGTATCGTGTATTTGGTATATTGTGACCACGTTAGACCAACAAAGATCCAACGTTGAGGCCAACAATTGGTATCAGAGCGGTTTGGATTCATCTAACCAAAATCATCATATACCAAGGGTTTTATTTTTGCACTGAATCGAAGAAGAACAAATTCCCAAAAATCGGTAAAAAATTTTCTGCAAAATTAATATCCGAACCACAAATCAAAACTAACAATCATTTTTGTGATTCCGAAAAACATCCTTAATTCATAGTCGCCTTGTAATTAATTACCGGCAACTAAGAAAAGGCAATTTTCAATTATTTTGCAAATTTTTTTTCATTCGGATTTATTTTACCGAGAGTAGAAAACATCAAAGGGAACAAAAGGTTTTGACTTTCATCAAACAAAACCTTATATCGATTCAGAAACAAGAACCCATTACCATCGAATAACACGATAGTCATCAAAAAAGGGAAAATAAATTGATTCAACAAAAGGAACAAACACACCTGTTGCATCCGGAATCAAATACCCTTTTCTTTTGAATCATCTTGATTCAACTTTTACACGGAGGAACAAATCCAAAAAGGATTAACCGGTGCTCGAATAAACGAGAACACCGAATACCCGTGAAGAAGAAGGTTAACCAAAGCCAAATATCTGGCGGTCAACCATCAGAAGCATAGCAGTAAATTGGTCTCACCCAAAAGAAAGAGGCAGAGAAAACTTTTATCTCTCAAAGAGATAACAAAGAAAAGAAAGAGGCGTACTAAATAATGCTAGGGCATCACCGAACCAACAAAGAGGGCACCGGGTCTATATTAACACCCCCAGGTTTCGGAATTTTGCAAATCCACCCTTTTATTTTTTAAACTTTACTTATTATAGTATAGTTTATTTTTATTTTTGATAAGTTACTACATAATACCCTTAAGTATACTTATCATATTTATATTATAATAACCTAGTGTATTTACGCTGCTTATTATAATTAGGAATAACTTTTAAGGAGTAATTAACCATAGGCTTATTCACTTTGATTTTTTTTAATCTCCGAGGATAGTTTATATTTTAACTAATCCTATAGGTTTTGATTGTCACATTAGACACAAAACATTAGAAGCGCGCTATATTTCTTAACACACACCCCGTATTAGAATTTTAGGAGATTATCTAGTCATTATCATTAAGAAATGACTAAAGGTGGAGACGATGGAAAGAAAGAGGCTAGTACACCTAATACTACCCCTCAATTCCAATGCCCGATATTGAAACCCGTGAATTACTCACTATGGGAAATTCGAATGCAAATTATTCTAGAAGCAAATGGGTTATGGAAAACAATTGAGTCAACTGAAACAACTCAACCCGATAAGAAAAAAGAAACAACTGCTATTGCATACCTTTACCAATCCTTACCCGAAGAACAATTACTTCAAATAACAAAGCACAAAACCCCGAAAGCAATATGGGACACTTTGAAAACTAGGCACTTAGGCGAAGAAAGAGTACAACAAGCCAGACTTCAAACACTCAGATCTGAACTTGAGTTGTTACATATGAAGGAAGATGAAACAATCGACACCTTTACAGGAAAACTCACAACTCTTGTAAACAAAGCCGCCAGTCTAGGACACACAATACAAGATCAGAACTTAGTTAGGAAATTACTAAATGTTGTACCCGATAGGTATTTGTAAATAGTTGCCTCCATAGAACAATATTCCGATCTAAACACTATGACCCTAGAAGAAACAATTAGAAGACTTAAGACCTATGAAGAAAGGATTAAGTTAAAGAAAGGGAAATAGGAGAACACTCAAGAGAAATTGATGTTCACACCACATGAAGGTAGAGGAAAGAATTTTAAGGGACGTAGTACTGGAAGACATAAATTTTCACACAATAAAAATGATGAGGCGAAAAATGAACCACTTTTAGGGGGTCATTTAAGCCCGAAATTGAATTTATTTGATCAAATATTGCCCTAAATCGTTCCTTTTGTGATTTTAGGTACTTTGGGAGTGAAATCTGGAAAAGGAAGCAATTCGGACGTTTTTGGAGCATAAAAGTGAAGAAAACGCCAAAGTCTTAATTTTCCTTGCTGGGAACAGTAGGTGACGGCGTCAAGAGTAACACCCTGACGGCGTCAAGAGCAAATTCCATGACGACCCAGTACATATTGGACGGCGTCACGAAGTAGGGCGTCAAGAGTTAAGATCATGACGGCCTGGAAATGCTAATACATGACGGCGTCAAAAGTAGATCAAGGCAGTCCGAGAAGAGTTTTGGCGGCGAGGTGACGGCGTCACAAGTTTGGTCTTGACGCCGTCAGACCCCTTTTCCTATATATAGTTTTCTAATTTTCACATTAAGAAAAAGAGAAGTTTTGGAGAAACCCTAAGTACGAACTTGGTGCAAATTTTATAGGTTTTTCAAGGGTTCTAAGCCCTTGATACCTTTCATGTGTAATTGAGATAAGTATTCTTTTAATTCAATCAATATGTCTATGTGTTGGTTGTCTATATCTTGTTCTTGTCTTAATTCCATCATGCTAGGCTAGATCTATCTTGTGTTTGCTTGGATCTAATGAAACCTAGATGTTAATTATGTGTTGATTACTTGTTTATACTTGTTTTGGATGAATGAATTTATATGTTAGGCTTAAGAAAACTGGCAGATATCCAAATGGTAACATGCTTGAACGTCTTAGGAAACATGAACCTATTGCACTAAGGTCCTTATTGGTTGTATTTAATGCATGAGCCACTGTTTATAATCCCTATGGTTGTGCTGGGCATGGTATAGGAGGAGATAAGAGCTCATAGAATTGGGGAGTTATGTGCGATACCCCATGAATGGTATTAAGGAATACAATCCGTCATCCATGCAACTATAACAAGTAATTAACATGTAAAAGATGTCTAGGGAGTAGTGAAATCTAAGTAAACACATTTTCTCCACTTATTGCTCACAACTTTAGTATAATTTAGTTTATTTTCATTTCTAGTATTTTATTTTGATTGCATCTTTAGTATTGGGTTAGTTGACTAGCAACTAATTCCGCCCAAATCCTTCAAACCCGAGATTTTTACTTGCTTTCTAAAAAATATAAAAATACAAAAAGAATCATCTCTCACCTTTAGAACTAGTATTTAGGTTTTCTAATCCTAGCGACACTATTCCTAGCTGAACGATCAATCCCCCGGTACTTGTCACTATACTATACTACAACGATCAGGTACACTGCCTGGTGGGGGTTGTAAGCTTCTCGAGATCCCTTGAGAGGTAAAGCCTGGTGCGATTTCCACGTATCAAGTTTTTGGCGCCGCAGCCTGGGGAATAGTTATTGTCTAGGTTAGAATCTCTTTTTATTAGGTCTACTTGCTAGATTCCTTTCTAGTAAGATTTTATTTTTATTTTTTTAGGTTTCTTTAGTCTATCTTATTTCTTTGTGTCTTTGTTCGAAACTTTTCACCACCCGACATCATGGACAACGGGAACATCTTTGAACCCGTCATCCCACCATAACAAAACCCACCACTAGAACCTCTTAGGCCCCGAACCTTAGGAGAATATTCCCAACCTAGCCACCAAGGCTACCGAAACACCATTGAGCTCACCGGAGCCAATGTAACCCCCTTGCGATCCGACACCATCCGGTTGGTGCAAAGCGGATGTGCATTCCATGGACTTCGTTCCGAAGATCCAAACCAACATCTTAAGGACTTCCTCAAAATCGTAGATTCCGTAGACCTTGATGTTGCAACTAGAGAGACAACCCGATTATGCTTATTCCAATTCTCTCTACGGGATCAAGCTAGTCAATGGCTTGAGCGTTTACCCGCGGGATCCATCACCACATGGGATGATCTCACCACTCGTTTCTTTGCTCAATTTTTCCCACCGGGGAGAACTACTAAGCTTAGAAATGACATCTTGATGTTCCAACAACGTCAAAATGAATCTCTTTATGAAGCATGGACTCGTTTCAAGGACTTACTCCAAAAAGTCCCTCATCATGGCATAGATCTTTGGCTCCAAGTCCAAATTTTTTATGACCATATCGATCTCTCCACGAGGCGAGCCATTGACCAATCGGCCGGTGGTAAGCTACGTGATCTAAGTGCGGAACAATCATGGGAACTCATAGAAGATCTTGCTCTCTATGACAACGAAAGTTGGAACGATCCCCGTGATTTGAACAAAACGGTCAAGGCAATATCTTTGCCTTCGAACAACTCTAGCACTCCCGACCGTAGGATCATGGAACTTGAAGACCAAGTCAAGTTTCTCATGAAATCTTACGAAGCTCCTAAACCTTCAAGCCAAGTGAACAAAATCACTTCTTCATGTGAATTATGTAGTGGTCCCCATGACACTCGTGATTGTGTGGAACTCCCCGGAACAGCTTTTGCGGACTATGCATCCACGCGTACCGACGAAGCGGGAGATAAGTGGTACACTTTCAAGCCCGAGCCGAACCCTTACGTTGATTCATACAACCCCTCTTGGAAAAATCACCCAAACCTTAGGTGGAAACAAAATCAACCTAATTCTTCCAATCCGCCTAATCGTTACCAACCAAACGGTCCACCATCCAACCGTACTTTCAACAACAATCCTTCTAACAACTATGGTAGTACCAACAATCTTGAAGGATTGATGTCAAAGTTTATGGCATCTCAAGAGGCTCGCATAGCTAGGTTTGAGACCAAATTCAACCAACAACAAACGGAGATGACCAACAAGATTGACAACTTGTTGAAAGCCCTCAACAACCAATCGTTAGTCACACCTAGGAAGGACACTAGGGACACCAATAACGGAATTCAAATTAAGGATCCCTCATCATCTAAACATGTCCACTTTGTTAATGTTGTCACCATTAAGCCAATAGATAAGGAGATAGAAGAGAGTGACAAGGATGAAATTAGAGTAGAAGCCGAGACTAAGGATGAGAGTAGGGAAGTTGAGGTTAATAGGAGAGAGGAATTAGAGGAGGTAGAGCCTATAGAAAAATACTTTGATAAGTTGCCCACCAAGGAAGAACGGGAATACCATAAGGATTTATTCGATAGTCCCGAGAGACCATATATCCTTGGCACCCCCCTTATTAAAATGGGAGACCCCTCTAACATTAACATACCATACAATATCGGGCACATGCATATATGGAAAGCTTACATCGACCCTAGATCCCCCGTGAATATCATGACTAGGACTTATTACAATTGGGTGATGAAGAAGCAACTTAATTTTAGGATGATGCCTAATAAGAATCTGATAAGTAATTTTGCAGGAAGAGTGAAGGGATTGCATGTGATTATAGGGAATCTCACCTATGAGATCGATTTTATGATAGTTGAAGACACTCGTCCGGTGATAGATGCTTGCCTAAGCCAAATAATATTTGGAAAACCATTTGTTAAGGCCACTAGGATGAGTTATGATCCGACTTTAGGGATAGTTAGATTCAAGGAAGAGAATGATGAGGTTGCTTATCAGATGCCCTACAAGATTGAGCAATACCGCCTTCTCTCTAATTTCGAAAAGGAACACAAGCAAGCGGCTTATTATAGGAATAAGGAGGATAGACGTAGAGGAGTAGAGTATGTAAAGAATAGGATGCTTGGTTTCTACAAAGAATGCTTGCAACTAGGTCCGGAATACAAAACTAGTTTAGAAGACGACCTAGAGAGTGGAACCAATGATGAGGTCACGTAGTAACCCATGACCTTGAGTCTAGCTACAAGACTTGTAAATAAAGAAAAGTGCTTCTTGGGAGGCAACCCATGCTTTGTGTGATTTTATTTTTGTTTGTTTGTTATTTGCTTCCGTATGCATGCTTTATTTTTATTGTTGGTTGATCATGTTTCTAAATTAAATAATGGAAATACTTTACTTTGTTGTTTTGGCCTAGTCTTAACTCCACCTAAAAGTATTTTTTGCAAAAGATAAGTGTAAGGGGAAACCCCAAATATGTTTTTAAGAAACAAACCGATCATGATTCTCCACAATATTAAATGAACATGTATATTAGTATTTGTTAGAGTCAAATGCTTGTATTGAGTCATAATGAAGTTTTGCAGGAATTTCCAGGAAGTAGGACCAAGTTTTTTCAGAAATTTTCCGGAAACTTAACATAAGAATTTCTGCAGGTCACTTCTGACGGCGTCATGGGTAAACTCTTGACGGCGTCACGTGTAAAAATCTGGAAATTTTACCGGTTTTGTTTTTCTAACGGAGTCTTATGGTTTTTGTGAATTATTAAGTTTTATAATCTCCAGGAGATCTGCAAACTTCATTCCACAAGCATTATATCTTATCTTATTTTCTAGGATTTAGTAACTTATATAGGATGCCGCCGATTTTACGCGAGGTTGTTTTGTCTATTTCTCAGGATTTACAGGTTATGTTTGACAAGAAGATGATTTATATTCTGGAAGAGAAGCTTTGATTGTTCATTTTCTTGGAGGAAGATTTAACCTGGCCACCTTATTATCCATACCGAGCGAATCAGGGGAGAATTTGATTTCATTCTCTTTACTTTTTCACTTTTACATTCTTTACTTGAACATTGGGGACAATGTTCATCTTAAGTGTAAGGGGAGGGTAAAAAGATGATACCTTACATATGCACTTTCGCTTGAGTTTGTTTTGTTTAATGGTAGATGTGTAATAAAACTATGAGAAATACTTGTTAGTGCAATTTTAGCGCCAAATTTAAAATTTTTTACAACATTTAGGAGTGAAACTTTAGCCATAGCGCGTCTCATGGATAGGAGATTGTATGACTAGCACATAACCGTATATTCAGAAAAATTTTCCACCCAAATATGTGAGGTTCGCCTTTAGATTTGATAGGAAAAGCATTTACTATTAGTGCTTATGAGTGTACCGGTAGCATTTAGATTCTAGAACTTGCGTTAGTGATGCATCCCGAGACCGCTAGTGAGACTACATTCGTGTAGTAGGGTTTACTACATGATAAGAGGCATTAGGATCACCCTTGTGTTAAACCCGTATCATAATTACTTGACCATTTAAGTCATATTACTTGGCTAGTTAAGTCAACTAATTTTTCCCACACCCTTAGCGTTGTACTCATTTTTAGTACACGAAACCCCTAGTACACCCCTCCGAGCCTATCTTTTCGTTTCTAACTTTAAGCATCTTACTTAAAGTAAGAATTTGTTACACCCCACTTAAATGTACACCCAAATCGCCTTAGCCTTCCGTGTATGCGCTCATTTTTAGTGCATTATTGTTATTTGTTAAACCCTAAGTTAACTATCTAATTGATTACATGATTGCTAAGTCGAGTCATATCCTTGTACATATTGTTTTGGGACGATTGGGACTCATGGGTAAAGTACTTATTTTATGGAGTAATGGGGAAGAACATCAATTATTACCCTCATATGTACGTTAACCTTAAAAGTGCTCCAAGTGTTTTGATTTTCTTAATTCGAGTCATTAGATTAGTTTAATGTAAAGTATGTAAAGATTCAAGTGTAAGGGGAATGTTCATTCCCTATGATGTATTATTTTGGATGGTAGGGTAAGAGTGTATGAAAAAAAAAAAAAAAAAAAAAAAAAAAAAAAAAAAAAAAATCGAAAAAATCGAAAAAAAAGAAATATAGAAAAAGGAAAAAGAGAAAAAAACATACGGAGTACCATCCTGTTTCATTCTATGTTTATTTTATGTTTTTGTTATTTTTCATTTATTAGCTTAAGTCGAGTCTAGTCTTGGCTTAGCAACGCCATATTGTACATGTAATTAACCAAGATTGTTAACTCGCCACCAGTAAAACTTCCTTTATCCAACAAAACCGTGTATTTCATATCCTTACACCTAACGTTACAACCCTTTAAAAGACCTCTTTGATAGTTTATCCTAGGTGCTTACGCCATGTGGTGGAGGTTTGATCCTTTCCCAAGCCTATGGTAATCTATTTTGCTATGACAGGTAGTGAGAGATATCTTCCGTTTCCATATTGTAATTTATACTTTATTACACCCGAGAGATGTGAGTATCTAAACACTATTTGTGAGGTGCTAGTGTATGACCTCCATGCTTGTCTATTGGTCTTTAGTGGAACGATTATTTGTTGTAATTACCTTTATATTAGTGTTAAATGACCCCTAACTTGTCTTTTGAGTTGAATAAAAGCGCATTTGCTTGAGGACAAGCAAATCTCAAGTGTAAGGGTATATGATGAGGCGAAAAATGAACCACTTTTAGGGGGTCATTTAAGCCCGGAATTGAATTTATTTGATCAAATATTGCCCTAAATCGTTCCTTTTGTGATTTTAGGTACTTTGGGAGTGAAATCTGGAAAATGAAGCAATTCGGACGTTTTTGGAGCATAAAAGTGAAGAAAACGCCAAAGTCTTAATTTTCCTTGCTGGGAACAGTAGGTGACGGCGTCAAGAGTAACACCCTATGGTCTGTCTAAATGAGGGTTACTCGAAGGGGTGTGAATTAGCCGAGCCTAGCTATTAATACTTTAGTTCCGTTTTTGTATGTATAAAGCTTGAACTTGCAATTGGGTTTGGCTTGTTTCAAACCTAATGTTTTTATTTTAAGCTCGACTTGTTAAGCATAGTAGATCTTGATATATAGTAGGTTTGATCTCTTTTACTAATTTTGAGCTCATTAATGAGATGGTCATATGAAAATTACTAGACTTCGTTTGATAGTAGAGCTTGATTATACTAGGACTATGTCATCGGTTCGGGTTGATTCAGGTTTTTTATTATAATTGTGTGACCCGCAACTTGACCCGATAAGGAATCGGGTTGCCGGGTTCGGGTTGTTATCGGGTCGGGTTACAATGATCGTGTTTTGGATTACATTTTGAGTAATCACAACAATCATAGACTAACAATACCTTTTTTGTGATCTTTTTCTCTCTAACTTCGTATCGTTCCAAAAGTAAAAGGGTGGCAACTTGACACTAAAATGAACACTAACAATACCATTTAGACCCTTCCACCTGACCCATCATCCACTTTGCTTATAGTACCATTTAACACTTTAATATTTTAACAGTCACAGTAAAATATTCCTAACCATATTTTAACACTTTAAAGTTTTTCATAACTTGAATTTCCAAAAAAAGAATGATCCTTTAATGAAACTTTGTTTGCTTTTATTGTCTTAGTTGAGACAACCTTAAAACCTAAAACATTAACTGATCCAATTTTGTCAGATTAAGGCTCTAAGGTATCTTGCTACATTCATTTTATGCCTCTGTTTATTATGTTTAGGTGAAATTACATTTTATATATTTATTATGGCCTATACCCGGCCAAACTCGGCCATTCCGGCCAAGACCCGGTCAAGACCCGGTTATTCCGGCTTGACCCGGCTATCCCCGGTTAGACCCACCAATACCCGACCCGACCCAACCACTTTGCCAGTAGTCATAATAAAATCTAGTATCCGTCATTGCCCATAACCAAACCGAACTTCAGTTTTTCTCGGTTCTGTTCTGCCACAGATATTTTCGGTTCGGTTCGGTTTTCGGTTATGACAAAAAATAACCGAACAACCCGAACCGAATAAACCGATTAACCCGAGAACCGAACCGATGAACACCCTTTGTTAGAGGAGAGAGAAAATAGCTTATTAAACATTATTTTTCTTATTCTCTTTGTTGATAGTTGAGACAACCTTAAACCCTCAAATAGGGCTGTAAACGAACCAGACAAACACGAACAGAATCTTTTTCATGTTCGTTCATTTAATTTTAACCGGACAAATAAATGGACACGGACGCTTAAACGGACGAATTTTCTTGTTCATATTCGTTTATTATGAAAATGAGTTGTTCATGTTCGTTTATTTTCATTCATTAAGAAACTAAACGAACTTAAACAATTGAACATAAATGAAAATAGACAAACAAACATAGGCTTTATTGAACTTCTTCACAATATAATATTTTATAAGTGCTGTTTTATTTAAACAAATCAATTTTTAAAATTATAAAATTAAAAGATATGATATATGAATATAAATAGATAAATAAACATAAACGAGTGTTAACGAACGCATAATCGGACGTTCACGAATATAAATGAATGGATGAGACTTTTGTTCATGTTCGTTCATTTAACTAAACGAATGTAAAATATTGTTCATGTTTGTTCATTTAATAAATGAACGAACATAAACGAACTTTTTACTGAACGGTTCATGAAATGTTCACTGAACGTTCAGTTTGTTTACAACCCTACCCTCAAACATTAACACTGTGTTCTCAAAAATTTTTTAAAGAAAAAAACAAAGTGGTGAAAAGTAAAGTAAAGAATGTGAGAAGAAAGCAAACAAACATAACTTATATAAGTGTGTTCTCAAGATGACATAAGAGCACGAGGAACCATAACGCCTAACCGGCGTTATGCTTATGTGGCTGCTTCTCAACGTGGTAACGCAAGTTATCATGATATCATTTACCGGAGAAACCCTTTAACACAAAAAAAAATGATACAAAGGGTCATCGGTGTTATTTTTTTTTAAAATTAAGGACAGTGAATGCAACTAAAAACTCTAATGGATAGTAGATGTAATTGTGAACACAACACTATCATTGGTGGCGGTTCAATTAGAAAGTGGCCACAAAATAAAAAATGTAAAAAGTGCTCTTTATGCGACACGTGTCCTCACTCTTTAAATAATCAAAAAATCACGTCCGGGATAAAATCGTCAATATACCCATTTGTTGTTTTTCCACCTCAAATTTCAAACGCACATATCTCTTAAACGACGAGCTTTTAGAAAAAACCAATTTAACCATAATTTTTAAAGTTTAATCATCTTTAATTTTGTATAAATCTATTTAAATATAAGTTATAAGTGTGTGTTCTCAAGATGTTTGGCATTGTGAGTTAATTCAAAAGTCTGTTGCATATATTAGGTCATCTATTGTGGCTGATGCATTCGGCTTTTGCTGGGACACCATGGTTATAAATATCAAGTAATTGTTCTATATTCAAGTTATTGAATTTTATTGGTTGTGATAGTGGATTTTATTGGCTTCGTTGGTGTTTTTGTTCTACCTGGTCATTTGGTTCCTAATGTATGGTGGGGCAATGGGTCACTTAGTGGGGTTCATGAACATGTGGGTTGGTTTGTTTTCTTTTTATCTTGATTGGTGCCTTTTAGTCTTGTTTTTGTAGTTAGCTGTTTGTTGTTGTATTTCTTCTTGGGGATCTTCCGTTTTAACTATCTTGGTTAAACGGAGGGTCGCTGTTCTTTTGTATTTTGTTCTTTGTTTCTTTTAATATATTGTTGCTGTTAAAAAAAAAAATGTAAGAGAAATGAAAGAAAGAGATATGGCGTTTTTACTATGATGCCCTCCTAATCTATTCTTACTATTTGTATATGGTATGAAAAACTCAAGGGCTATTTGGTAATTTTAAGCGAAAACTTCTACTTTTGAGAGGAAAGTTATGGGGCTAAAAAACATACCATTCCCAACGCTTTCTTTAATAATTAGTACACTTTCTTTACTTTCCTTTTTTACTTTCCCTTCTAAATTATACTCTAGATCGAACACAGTGACAGTCCACTTGATTCTAGGTTATCCAAAATCATCATCTCATTCTTTTCCCTCTCTGACTGTTGTACAAGAAAAAGAAGAAACTACTGTATATAGGTAAGAATTATTAGTCCTAATAAGCATAAATAAGTGGTGAATTTATGTTTCATGTTTTGAGGTAGGAGGTGAGACCAAGTTTAAGTGCAGCAAGCATGCATCGGATTAGCTGTTGCTGGGGCTCCAATGGTAAACCATTTCTCTAAACCCTTTTGGAGTTATTTTCATGCAAAAACACAGATTTGCAAAGCTTTATAACTAGTATATAAAGTTATTTACTGTATGTTTTAAAGGGTTATGCCATGCATTTTTACCCATTTTGACTTTATTTTGGGTCTAGCCACATATAAGATTAAACAAACACGCCCTTAAGCTAGTGGTATATAAGGCATTATTGAAGGCACATGTAGCAACTTGAGTTTCAAGTCAGGTTGAGGAGCTGTATGTTTGTTAAGTAAAGCCTAAGCCGACTAGTCGCTCCTACAAACCACCAAGAGCCGGTTCGGTCGGTTCTCCGCTTTTTAATACTATAAACCTACAAATGTATATTGTGCTTTTGTTAGAGCGATATTCAGGTTTTTAGCTTTGTGTTTCTTCCATGTCTGTTCTAACATGTAAGATTTGGTCGTGTTTTTGTGCTTTTGTTATAGTCGTAAACAAGCACTTGGTGCAGACATGTGAATGGTAGATTTTTTGTTGTTTTCCTATGCTTTTGGCCGCTGCATAGTATGTGGTTTGCATAATAACAGAATTTTACTACAAGCGAGTCTTAATAAATTGGTTTATTGACTGACAATCCTAAATCTAAGTATCTAACAATCACAGGTAGAAAATTCGGATTTCGAATCACAGGTAGAAAATTCAGATTTCGAATCACAGGTAGCAAAAATAGGAAAGGCTGCAAACTTCATCTGATGAACAGGTATCTTGCATATTTAACATACGGGATGTCAGAATTTATGTTTTTGCTCCTTTTGTTGTAAATGAGAAAGGTTGAATGTTCACAGTTGACTGCTTGGTGTCTTTCAGGATTTTGGCTAAGGATTCCCCCTTACTAGCATATACCATAAAAATGTGCTTTTGCCTAAATTTCTTTAACAAAATAGAATTTGTATCACTGTTGTAAGAAATAAACTTATGGATTCGGCTTCCTAGCCCGTACTTAAAACAAATTCCAATGGTTCATAACTCGTGCAACCAAATAACATCCATATATGGCGGCATGTATTATTGACACTTTTAAAAAACCTTTCAAAAGCAAGATTACGGTTTACAAATTTCGTTATTTACTAATTTCTCTACATATGTTCATCTAATATAATCTGCTTTCCTATTAAATTAAGAATCGGATTGTTTTTATTGATAGCTGCTTTTTGGTATATATATATATATCAACACCTAATCATAGTTGTTTATATTAAACAGTTCCTTCATGGATAGATTACCTTCAAGTATCATATTCAACATCTTTTCAAGAGTACCCGTTAAATGTTTGGCTCGATCCCGGTGCATATCAAAAGTATGGTGTAACTACATTGATGATCCTTACCTTGTGCTCATTCATGACAAACGAGTTGTAGAAGAACCAACACCCATCTTATACCATAAACATCTTTCTCGTGATAGAACAATCCCTACCCTATGTTTCCATGTCAACGAATATAAGCAAACTGGAACTACTGATTATGTCTTGGAGCCGAAAGAGGGAACGTTTTTTGAATATTTGCACAAGAAACCTATCTCTGAATCTTTACACAATATTGAAGTCCGTGGTTCTTCCAATGGGCTGATGTGTTTGTCACAAGACGAAGATGGTGTAGTAACCACGTTGGCTGTGGTCCATCCTCTAAGGAAAGAATGTTACGAGCTTCCACCTACACCTCTTCTTCTGCATTTTTCTGACTTCCTAAACCCATCGTCGTGTGGGCTTGGCTTTGATGCTTCCACCAACACTTTAAAGATGGTGTTTGTTTTTTGTAAAAGTAACGTGGTATCTAAGGAACCTTTTGTGGAGAAGAATTATATATGCACACTGGTGCATGTATTTGGCACAGACTCATGGCGAGAAATACCCCAAGTCCCATCTTATCCAATAACAGGTAAAGCCATATTTGCTAATGGTTGTTTGCATTGGTTGGTTGGTCATATTGGCTTCATAACCGAAGATAGTGAAAGCCCGGTAATATGGTTTGATGTAGAAAAAGAAGAATTTGGGTTGATAGATCCTCCCAAAGGAATGGATGGTTTATGGAGACAAAATATCTATAAGTACGAACTATTGGTTGATCTAAACGGTGAAGTTGGATATGTGTGTGGCAGGACCATGGAGTTCTGGGTATTGAAGCAAAAAGAATGGGTTCCATACTGTCGGATTGATAAAAAAGACCTTCCTTATGGTTGTGACATAGAAGTTATGGGTTGTTGGAACAAAGACGGAGATATATTAATAAAAAGTTGGTTGTGGGAAGATGGAAGTTATGGGTTCGAACAAAGACGGGGGTATGTCTTTTTTGTTTACAACCTGAAAACTGGTGTTTTACATAAAACCAACATTGCGAGTAAGACTGATGGATTTATTCCACATTTTATAATGTATCCCAACACGCTGTCTTCAATCCGCGGCATCAACACAAATTCCACCTTCTCAACGGAAAAAAGAAGTATTCTGAAGAAAAGCTGCCAACGTGTTCTATCTAATTTTCATTAAGTATTGTTTCCATTGACTGGTTTGTTTAATTTTGTTGCTACTGCTTTCAATGTACATATATGTATAATGATGTTGCTTTCAACATGATCCTTCTGTCTAAATGAGGGTTATTCGAAGGGGTGTGAATAAAGCTTGAACTTGGGTTCGGCTCGTTTCAAGCCTGATGTTTTTATTTTAAGCTCGACTTTTTAAGCATAGTAGATCTTGGTATATAGTAGGTTTGATCTCTTCTACTTATTTTGAACTCATTAATGAGATGGTCATATGAAAATTACTCAACTTCGTTTGATAGTGGAGCTTTATTATTCTAGGACTAGGGGTGTCAACTGGTCGGGTTGATTCGGGTTACAACTTTGTGTGTGTGTCATCTTGTTTATGTCCAATAAAGAAAAATGAAGCAAAAGTTGTTTAAGGAACCAATTAGTACCTCTTCCATTTTCACAAATTGTAGAGTTGGATTATTAACTTTTTAGACAACAAATAAAACCCTACCAGATGTAGAGACTCGCAAAGCAATTGATTTAAGAGTTCTGCATACCACACCCCGTGGACCTAAGGGGATCTCCGGTGTTCCTGTGATTTCGTGAACCACATGAATCTGTACAAAATTACATATTTCTCCGAAATGAATCTGGTCACGAAATTGTGTTACAGGTCTTGTTTAGAAACTGCTAATTTCTCGCTTTGGTTAATTATTTTAGTTTGTGTTCGTATTCTACTAATGTTCATCAACATGCACATTAGACACTTAATAAAAGAGTGAAATGAGAGTACTTTTTCGATTTTTTTGTTTCATAACATAACCTCAGCTTGTCTACATTTAAAGATAACCCTTTGAAAGAGGAGAAAATTGATGAAAATACTAAATACAAAGCTCAATTAAACTCTCCTCCTACTACTTACCTAAAAAACAAACGTCTAATAACTTATGTAGATAGCATACCAAATCAAATGAAATTTATATAAGCTACAAGACATCTGTTTCCATTGTGTGTACATAGTAAAACAAAGGCCACTCACATACACTTCATTCTGATTCCGACTCAATGCTTCCCATCGCTTTTAATCCTCTCGGTCTCTGTAAGCAAAGTATAGAATATTAGCAAACCATCATTTACCCAATTCCCCGTTTGTTACAATGATCATTCGACCATGTTTTGGATTACATTTTGAGTAAACGCGACAATCATATAGACTAACAATACCTTCTTTGTGATCTTTTTCTCTCTAACTTCATATCGTTCCAATGTCAGATCGCAAAGCCACCCACCGGGGCAAACCAACTATCCGCACATATAAAACAACAATAGTCATAACTCTATTTTACCAAATTGATTCATACATCAAAAACAAAACAAAAAAAAGTTGCCAATTTGACACTGAAAATGAACATTAAGTATACTCCGTCTTATAAGAAGTGTCTACTATGAATGTCAGAATGTGACACAGTTATAAAAATAGTAATGTGGACACTTATTATGTTAGCGAAAGACATGGTAATTTAATCAAGCATATAAACATGTTACATACTAGGACAACGGAACACGAAAATAATAAAGCTGGTCACAGTAAGGCAACCAAATCCCCTCTATTTTCCCTGTCACGTCAGCTTTCTCTCTAACAGTTTATAATTTCACATCTAACAAAAAAGATAGTAGTAATAGAAAACGTACATTGATGGTTCTTTGGATGAACTTTGCTCGTTTTTTCGGCCTTTGAGGAAGTTTAGACCCTTTTATGGCTAAGAAATCTTCTTCTTTTTCTTTATTCGTTAACCCGATGGCGAATTTCGGTGGCCAGACCATCATTTCATTTACTGACGATTAAAGGAGTTTATGTATGATAAAAATTTATCATTGATCCGACCAAAACATTTTACAAATAACTTGCGCTTGATAGTTGATACCTAAAACAACCTTTTTAAACAAATAATTAGCATATATCTTTTTTACTAAACTCTTTCACGACATGTATTTTACTATAAAAATGTAATTATTATAAGAGTAAAATACACCGTTCATCCTTTTAACTTGTATAAAAAATAAACACCGAGTCTCAAATTCAAATAAGTCCAAATGTGGTTAGTAGTTACACCGTACTATAGACGATGTTGTAATGATTATAAAGAAGGGAATATTCTCTAAATCCGCCAAAAGTAGAATGTACTTACCCCTGTTACCTTTAAAAAAAATTTCTTCAAATGCCTCAGAGGCAGACGTTGCTCAAAAATCTTGGGCGGATCTTATAAAATAGTGACATGTGTCCCTATATATGGCCCCACCAAGTACTAACACAATATTACTTTATACAGGTACTTTCTTGGGCGACTGAGCCACATTTCTTAAGCGACTTGTATTTTTTGTCTTTTTGTCAAAAAATTAATAATAGATTTAAGTACATTTTTGGTCTTTGTGGTTTGATTATTGTTTATTTTTTGTCACACTTTTCCTTCCTCTTCTCTTTTATAAATAATAACACAACCACCACCACCACACCCAGCGCCACCACCGCCACCCACCATTGTCAATAATTTTTTTTTTTCTTTTTGCAAAGATGCATCAATCATCATCGCTGGTGTTGGAGCGTTACCATATCAAATCAACCTAACCTACTGGTGTTGGAGCATTACGAGATCAAACAAATGGTTCCAACACATCACATGCCTCCCATTTTACAAAGAGATTTTTGTTGAAAGTACAAATCAACCCAACCATCACCACATGCCTCCCATTCATTCCTTTCCTTGACTTTGACCCACTACAAATCAAATCACAAAAATCACATGCCTCCCATTCTTCCAAAAGGTACGCAATAATATTAAATCAGTAAACATGGACTTACAAAATCATCAAACAACAATTTCAACAAACAACCTCATCCAAAAAAACAAAAAAACTTAACTATGCAAACAAGAATAACTATTTCTTTGTACTCCCAATCTCTAAAAAAAAAAAAAAAAAAAAAAAAAAAAAAAAAAAAAAAAAAAAAAAAAAAAACGATTAGATCTAAAATCTTTTTTCAATTGCACTATATTTCCTTAGATCTTTAAAAACATAAGGTTTGAAACAAGAAGAACTCAGGTATTCATGAGCTCGGGCTCGGATCATTCACACCCCTTACGAATAAACATCATGAATGAGCAAAGAGACAGAGGGATTAAAATATGTGTACCCAAGATAAACTCCATTGAAGTACAATTTTTCGGATAACTGATGCTATTTGAGTCTTCAGATGGCCTTACAATTTGAACAAAAAACAACATAGCTAGTATAGAATAAGATTAAATGCATATATAACTATATAGAAGTATGTTGGGATGCTGGAGTTCTATTTAGGTATGGAATGTAAAGATTCTTCGTCTAAATGGCTCTCTGTTGCATAATAGATGAAAGCGATCAAAGTAACAGAAGTAACAAGATACAAAAACCAGTCACTAAACAGCTTATTGGGATGTTGGCTACTCTATTCTTAGTTTCACAAATGCCAATTTCCAGGTCGTAAACGAAGAACAAATACCTTCCATTGTCTCTTTGCAAAGTTAAGATCGTAAGATAAAATCAATCAAACAAAAGCATCATCAAAAGATAGAATTCTTCGGCAGCTCTCTTTCATATCAGTTTTTATCATCCAACAAGAATTTGCGTTGATGCCGTGGATTGATAAGAGGTCATTTGGATACATAATAATGCTTGGGCAGCAACCATCAACCAGATCAAAAATGTTCGTTTTATGTAAAACGCCACTTTTCAGGTTGTAAATGAAAATTGCATAACGTGCATTGCCTACGCCTTTTATCAATATATCCCCGTCTTTATTCCAACACCCCAAAACGTATATGTACAAATTAGGATATATTTCTTTTGATAACCGAAAGTGTGGCACCCATTCTTTTTGCTTCAATACCCAAACCTCCATGGTCCTTGTACACACATATCCAACTTCACCATTTAGATCAACCAATTGTTGTGACGTAAAGATATGGTTTCTCCATAAATCACCCATTCTTTTGGGAGGATCAATCAACCCAAATTCCTCCTTGTTTACATCAAACCATACTACTTCACTTCGACCATCTGTTTTGATGTCGGAATGACTGACCAACCAATACAGACAACCATTAGCAAATACGGCTTTACCTGTTACCGGATAAGATGGGACTTTGGGTATTTCTCTCCACGAGTTTGTGCCAAATAGATGCACCATTGTGCATAGATTTTTCTTCACCATATCAGGCTTATCTGGCGGCGTAGATTCTTTGAACAAAATACAGACCATCTTCCAAGTGTTGGTGAAAGCATCAAAAACAAGGCCACATGACACTCTGCGCATGTGCTTCTTAAAACGCGGCGGAAAAGGTGGAAGCTCATAACATTGTTTCCTTAGAGGATGGACCACGACCAACGAGGTTAGTGCACTATCTTCGTGTTGTGATAAACAGATCAGCCCGTTGCAAGAACCTTGGACTACAATGAATATAGAAGAGTTCGAGAGCGGTTTCTTGCGAAAATACTCCAAAAACGGTTCCTCTTTCGGCTCCAAGACATAGTCACGAGTACTTCCAGTTTGTCTCGATTCAATGACATGGAAACATAGGCTGCGGGTTATTTTCTCATGACAAAGGTGGTGATGGTAGAAGATGGGTGTTGGTTCTTCTACAAGTCGTTTGTCATGAATGATGACAAGGTAACGATCATCAATGTAGTTGCACCATACTTTTGATAAGCACCGGGACCGAGCCAAACATTTAACGGGTACTCTTGAGAAGATGTTGAATATGATATTTGAAGGTATTCCATCCATGACGGATCTGTTTGATTAAAAAAACTATGATTACAGTGATATAAAAACAATTCAATTCGTATTTAAACAGGAAAGCAAGCTATGACAGATTTGTAAAGAATGAAATGCCACCGCTGATTCTATTTGGTTGCACGAGTTAAAATCAAAATCCACAAGTTTATTTCTTACAACTGTAGTGAATATTCTAGTTTCGTTCATAAGATGTGACTCAAATATTACTATTTCCTCTATATTATGACAATAAAAATAATTAAACAAAACAAACTATCATTGTATTAGCAGATATACATCTTGAAAGACACCAAGCAGTTAACTATGAACATTCGGCCTTTCTCATTTACAACTTTTTTTTTTTTTTTTTTTTTTTTTTTTTTGTCATTTCAATATTGGATTACAATAAGATGGCAGACAAACAAGCAACAAGCTGCGCCGCAAAAATAAAAATTCCAACATTCCGTACGTTAAATATGCGAGATACCTGTTCATCATATGAAGTTTGCTGCCCTTCCTTTTTTTATTAGCAGATACACTCCTATTTTTGCTACCTGTCATTCGAAATCCGATTTTTCTACCTGTGATTTTTCTAACCGGATATAGCTGGGTCTTGGCCGGAATAGCCGGGTCTAAACCAGATATAGTGCATCGAAACAAGACCTAATAAATATATAAAATGTAATTTCACCTAAACATAATAAACAGAACCATAAAAACAATATAACAAGTTATTAAAAAGTAATAGTTGAAAGCTACCTGTTGTTGTTAATAATGACGAGGAAATTAAAAGGGAGGTGATTAGGACACTCCCAACAGTGCATTAAACAGTTGTACTGTAAATATAAAGTGTTTTAACTGTTTGTACATTGAGTGTCCCAATCAATTTTTTTAGTGTGCCATTCAATTCCCAAATTAAAAACCTTAATCTGACAATTGGATCTGTTAATACTTTAGGGCTGTCTCAACAAAGACAATAACCAATATTTTAAGAGTATCGGGTTGTGGTGTGGGGTCCAACTCAACATCTTTTACTTTTAAAACCGGTTTTTTAATTTTAACACTCATGTGCCAAAACACTACATGCCATTTCACATGTCATTTGGGCCCTACTATATTTTCTTTTTCTATGCCATTTAAGTTGTTATCTATGAAATGGCTGAACTAAAAGCTGTCATGACATACAACTGGCTGTGCCAAATTGGGTGCCACTATGAAAGTGGCTATAACATTTAGACTAGTGGGCAAGGAGGTGGTCAGCATCACCTCAGCTTTCTTTTTCCTCTCACTTCCCTTCACCACTCTTCACCAATTAGTAGTCAAGGTTACCTCCAACTTCACCTTTTATTAAATACCCACTTTATACAAATATACACCACTAAATACACCACACACACTCACACATAAAATATAAAACAATATAAATGAGGCCCTTTTCTTTCTTTTTCATTTGGTTAACAGATCACCAATTGTTGTTTTGGTTTTTGTGCTCCCGCGTGAAGTGGACATATTGTATTATAGTATCCATATTAGCAAGTATTACTAAGTCTAGGGGGTCGTAGTGTAACTTTAGTCAAATAGGAATACATAGGTCGGTTTACATGCTATATATATGGCATATGATCTGTTGAGTCAGGGGCATTCGAGAGTTTTGGTTTTCTCCTATATTGCAGCCGGTTTAAACTCTCTTTAGGGTTTGGTTTTCTCCCCCCTCATCTCTATAATAAAGAAGTGAGGGGGGAGGGTCATTGTACACATTCTTTTCAATACTAATCGTTTGGTTAGGGTTACTCCTTGTGCATTACTTTATGTCGTGTTAAGCATCTTGTGTATGGTTGTCGTGCATTCAAAACAAGTCTATTCCGCATTCTAGTTTCCAGGTTTGTTGGTGGTTTTCTAACAAGTGGTATCAAGAGCCTTGTTCGGGTCTCGGGTGGAAGCTAGGTCGATTTGTTTTGAAGGTGTCTACTGTTCGTATCAGTAGCAATGTTCGTTGGTGCTGAGTTTTCAACAACAGGTAGGTTGTTGGGTGATCGTGTGCTGGACACCTAGGTTAATTGGTGTTCAAGGTCTAGACATCAAGGGTTCAAAAAACAAGCAGCAAGTTTTTAAATTCTGTTTTGGAGGGTTTATTCCAAATACGTTTTGACACAAGGTTTCTTTGAGGTCTCGGGTTCGAGCTTCAAAAGGTGTCGAGGGTTTTTCTTGTTACTTGCACCACAAGGTACACGACAGGAAGGTTTCTTTGAAGGTTGGTTTTGTCCAGGTTCTTGTGACAAGACAAATTCAAAGGTTCTTGGATTTTCAAGGTGTCGAGGTTATCAACACGGGTTAAGAAAGTTCAAGGTTGTTGATTTTCGGTCTATAGAAGATCAACAAAAGGATTCTTTGTTCGGGTTTCGCTGAAGAAGAAGCGTTGTTTTCTGGTTCCAGTGATTGACAAACAAGGTTGTTATTGTTTCGGGTTCGCGAACAGTAACAGAAGCAACAAGAGGAGTCGACAGTTAAAGGGTTTCTTGAACGCTTTGTTTTGTTGAGGTTAATCGACAAGGTGACTTGAGTATTAGTCGGTTTTCGTTTTATAAGAGAAGGACGGTTCTGTGTCATTTTTCCGGGTTCTTGTCGAGGTACATATCGATGAAGAAGACGAAGACCAGTTTACTTCAAAAGGGTGTTTAATATTTGGTTTTGGAAGGAAGACTACTAATAGTTTTTTAAATCGTTTCTTTTATCAAGACCATTACTTTTTGAAGGGTAACACGTGGGTTGGCTTTTAAGATATATTGTCAACAATATTAATTACTTCAAAGGGATTGCTTATTTAATCATTTTTGTAAATCTTGGTGAAAGGTAAGGATGAAGGCTTTGCTCGAACAGCAGGGATTAGCTGCAGCATTGGAGGAGTTACCTGCAACCACAATAGTGGTATACGATAACGTCATTCAGAATAAGGCTTACAGCACATTGATCTTGTGTTTAGGTGATCGGGTCCTAAGGAAGATCACCAAGGAGAGGACTGCAGCAGGAATTCGGAAAAAGTTGGAGACTTTATACATGACAAGGTCTTTAGCTAATCGTTTGTACTTGAGAAAGAAGTTATATACTTTTCACATGCATCCGGGTAAGAGTCAGTCTGAACATATTGATGAGCTTCATAAGCTGGTAGGTGACTTAGCGGTTATAGATGCTGGTATATCGGATGAGTATCAGACATTATTATTACTCACATCTTTACCATCGTCTTACAATAATTTCGTGGATACTTTGCTATATGGTCGGGATACTTTGAAGCTAGAAGACGTGCTCGCGACACTTCATTCTAGGGAACTTCAGAAGATGACGGAAGCAAAGGTTGATGGTGGTGAAGGGTTGTTTGTGAGGGGGAAATCTGATCAAAGTGATATGCAGCAGGCAAAGGTAGTGCATGGTCAAAGTCACAGGAAAGAAGCAGCAGACTCAAGTGTTATATATGTCAGTCTGAGGAGCATTTGAAGAGGGATTGTCCCAGGTATAATCACAAGAAATCTCAAGGTTTTGTCAGGCATAAAGATCAAGTATCCAGTTCTGGAGTTGATGGGTATGACAATGCTGATGTTATGATGGCTGTGAGTGTTGAAAAGTTATTAGACTGGATCATGGATTCAGGGGGCTCATACCATATGACATAAAGGAGAGATTACTTGTTTAATTATACGGAGTATGATGGTGGCAATGTATTGCTGGGTGATGGCAGGGAATGTCGTGTACATGGGACAGGTAAGGTTCAAGTACAGATGAGGGATGGGTTAAGTTTCATTTTGGACAACGTCAGGTATGTTCCAGAATTAAGGCGAAACTTGATATCGCTGGGTACTCTTGAAAAAGAGGGTTTTACCATGAAGATGCAGTCGGGCAGGATCAAGGTTATAAAGGGTTCACTGGTAGTTTTATCAGGAACAAGGAAGGCTAATTGTGTATATACCCTGGACAGTCAGGCAGTGACCGGGAAGACATTGCAGGGTAGGAAGCAGTTAGGCGAATCTCAGACTGGGAAGAAGATCAAGACATGTAATGTTTTGGATTCTTGTAATCAGAGGTCTACACAACAATGTATGAAGAGTGGGGTCGCCAAACATTTGGGTGTTGCAAGGATACAGCAGCAGAATGGGTTGGTTAAGAAGACGAATGTGACACTCTTGGATTAGGTACGTTGTTTTCTGATTCAGTCTGGTCTGTCCAAGGTTTTTTGGGCAGAGGATACAACCGGGTCTACATATCTAGTGAATAGGTCACCATCATCTGCGATTGGATTCAAGACTCCTATAGATATGTTTGGGTATTTAGGTTGGCTTGCTAGTACTAAGCAAGGGATGCTTGAACCGGTTAAGGTCAAGTGCATATTCCTGGGATACCGTGAAGTTATAGTGGGTAACAAGCTTTGGAGGTTAGATGACGTTACTTCAAAGGGAGTGCTTTACAGGAATATGGGTTTCAATGAGAGTGTGGGATACAAGAAAACTTTCATTGGTTTTGGTATAGGTACATGTTCAGTGCATGTGTTGCAGGGAGTTGAGTTTGAGGTGGAACTGCTTGGGATCATACATTTGAGGTGGAACATCAGAGGAATGTCAGTCAGGTAGCTGGTTCACAGGAAGTACAAACTCAGGATTTGATAGACTATCATTCAGCATGTGATAGGGAGCAACACATAGCACGGGAACTACGCATGTATAGAGAAAACAGTAATGAGGCTGCTTTTGCAGTTGCTGTAGTGGATAAGATATATAAACATGAGTCATTGACTTTCAATAATACAGTTGCTTGTGAGGTGATTTCCAAGGGGAAGGCTGGATTGAAAGAAGATATGGATACTCGGTCAGATGTGTGTGTGCTTAGCAACGGGTGCAGGAAAAGCAGTGACGACAGCGACGGCTATTACTGTGAGTATACACCAGGTATGTTCATACATCTATTTCTCTATATAGATGGTATGGTTTTTTCTTGCGGATGCAAGGCTGAGATCTGGGTTACCAAGGGTTTGCTGGACAAAGCAAAAGGAAATATACTTGGTATGGAGATCATCAGGGATCAGAGTGGTAATACTCTGAGGGGGTTACAGTCCAGGGTTTACAACAGAAAGTTGGTACAGACTTTGTTGGAGGGACACTCTATACTGTCGTTGGAGGGTAGTCTATCAGGGAACTGTGATGTGGAAAAGAATGGTAAGTTGTCATGTACATATGTGGTTGGAAGCCGGGAGTATCAGATGGTCTGCACGAGACCTGACATAGCATCTGTAGATGTGGGTATGTTGGATAGGTTCGATCGTGGATTACAGACAGACGTACAGGTTTTTGTGGATTTTGACTACGCTATGGGTAGATCGATCACTGTCATGGGTAGATCAATCACAAGGTACGGGTTTATGATACATGGATGTGCAGGAAGCTCGGAAGCTATGATGCTGCACATTGAGGCTTTGTCAACAACTGAAGCGGCGTATATGACACTTACGGAGGCTGCAAAGGAGGCTATTTGGCTAAAGGGACTCTCGATAGAGTCAGGAGCTAAGCTAATGCTAGTAGCGGTTATTGCTACTAGTGCGTGAATGAAGGCACACCCCTATCCGAGGTTCCAGTGCTGGTTGAAGCTGCTGCGTATCGGAGATGGCTAATATGATACTAAGGTGGAAATTGTTGTATTATAGTATCCATATTAGCAAGTATTACTAAGTCTAGGGGGTCGTAGTGTAACTTTAGTCAAATAGGAATACATAGGTCGGTTTACATGCTATATATATGGCATATGATCTGTTGAGTCAGGGGCATTCGAGAGTTTTGGTTTTCTCCTATATTGCAGCCGGTTTAAACTCTCTTTAGGGTTTGGTTTTCTCCCCCTCATCTCTATAATAAAGAGGTGAGGGGGGAGGGTCATTGTACACATTCTTTTCAATACTAATCGTTTGGTTAGGGTTACTCCTTGTGCATTACTTTATGTCGTGTTAAACATCTTTTGTATGGTTGTCGTGCATTCAAAACAAGTCTATTCCGCATTCTAGTTTCCAGGTTTGTTGGTGGTTTTCTAACAGGACAAGAGGGCAAGGAGGATCACCAATGACGTGGCAAAATGGTGGTGCCTTCACCTATCCTTGCCGAGTAGCGTTAGGGCATCACCAATACATTACACTCATTTAAGTTTAAATGTTTAATACAACGTCACATCATTGCTAAATCAACATTTTATCAATTTACACTAGGGTGAGCAAATGGACCGAGAACCGGACCGGAACCGACCCAACCCGAACTGACTTTTAGAACCGCGGTTCAGTTCTCGGTTCTTCATTATTCAAAATTTCGGTTCGGTCCAGAACCGCGGGTATCAATTACGGAACCGAAGAACCGCCCAACTTTTACATATATCAACCTGTTAAAATTCAGTTTTCTAGTGTATTGTCTAAATGAATAAAATTATAGATTGACATGATAGTTAAAAAGATACTTGAAATAGTTTGTGTTACCACTTAGCTTTTGTTTCATCATATTTTTTTCGTAATCAGTCATATTTACACCCTAGCGATTTTGGGGGCACAAGTGCATGTCTATTTGGGCTCTATACAGATCGAGCAGCCCGTTGTTCTCTTAAGAAATATCAACGTTGAGTTTGTTTTTTTTTTTTTTTTTTTTTTTTTTTTTTTTTTTTTTTTTTTTAGATTGAAGAGCTTGAATATGAAAATGTTATTTAACCTCGTATAGATCGATGTGATAAAATGAAGAAAGGTGTATATGACATGAATTTATTTATGTTGGTCATATCAACAAAAGTAAAAATCATTAAAAATCTTTAGTCAGATAATCGTGTTTTTTTAAAAAGGACCGGCTGATTAACGAATTTATAACATTAGAGATTCAAATTCTAAATGCACAAAACCACCACCTTATACTTTAAATTCATAAAATCTTCAAATTTCGGTTCCAATCGTTTAAACCTGCAAAGAACCGAACCGGAACCGGAACCGAGACATGTTACTCGGTCCGGTTCTCGGTTCCTTAGCCGTCCATTTTTCGGTTTTCGGTTCTCGCGGGTCGCGGTTCCGAAACCGCGCTCACCCCATTGATCTGCCAAAAGAATGTTTGATTTAGGGAGAAACTATAGTTGTACTTACGATCAATTGCAAGGGCGGACCATTTAAGGGGCATGGGAGGGTCCTGACCCTCCTAAAAGTTGCAACGACTAGTATAAATTTTATAAGTTTTAGGGGTAATTTAGTTGATAATACAAACAAATCTACGAAATGGCCCCTCCAAAATAAATTAGACCCCCCACCCCCCCCCCCAAAAAAAAAAAAAAAAAAAAAAAAAAAAAAAAAAAAAAAAAAAAAAACCTATCTGGCGGGCATAATAGGTATGTCTTTTTCGTTTACAACCTCAAAAGTGTTGTTTCACATAAAACCAACATTGCGGGTATGACTGATGAATTGAGTCCAAATTTCATCATGTATCCCCACACACTGTCTTCAATCCGCGGCATCAACAAAAATTCCTTCTCCATGGAAAAAACTAATCTGAAAAAAAGCTGTCGACATATACTATCTTTTTGTTAGGTTGCATAGTTAGGATTAGTGTTGCTTTCAATGAATTTGTTGCAGATTAGTGTAGAGTTTCCAGTGACAGGTTTTTGTATCTTGTTACAGTTTATTCCGCTTCTATTAAGTAGTATTTCGTTCAAAATACAATATTTGGACTGAACTGGTTGCCGTTGTTAGTTTGTTTGTAACTCGACTCCTTTAGTGGCAGATATGGTTGATTAGATGAATTCTTTCAAAATCAAGTTATTGTGTATCCGAGTTGCTTATTTTGTATTTTGTTAGCTACAAAACGCCTAAAATGTCGACCCGTCAACCAATTGTGCAGAAAAAACATGAAAAAAAGTGTTATTACAACATAGATTAAGAAAAATGAAGCAAAACGTGATACCACAACTTTGCGTGTCATCGTGTGCATGTCCTAAACAAAATACGCAGCAAACTTGTCTAAGGAGCCGATTAATACCTCTTCCATTTTCACAAAATGTAGAGTTGGATTAATAATTTTTTAGCCGTTAGAAAAAAACCTGCCAAATGTAGAGACTAGCAAAGCAATTGATTTAAGAATTATGCATATAACACCCTCGGCGGGCCTAAGGGGATCCCCTGTTTTCCGGTGATTTCGCTTTGCTATTTATTTTCGCAAGTGTGTTCTCAAGATGACAAAATGGAAGACAAATGAAAGAAAGAGATATGACACTTTTACTATAATGCCCTCCTAATTTATTCTTACTTGTATATTGGTAATTTTAAGTGAAAACATACCATTCCTAAAAAAGGTTTCTTTTTCTTTCCCCACCAACTTTTTTTTTTTTTGTAGTTTTCTTTACTTTACTTTTTCACTTTTTTCAACTTTTTTTTTTTAGTGACAGTCCAAGACCCGGGTGGGACCCAAAATGAAAAGCTTTTGGCTACTATAACTTGATTCTAGCTTATCCAAAATCCAGAAACTATATATATATAGGTAAGAAGAATCATATGTTAAATTATTAGTCCTAATAAGCATAAATAAGTGGTGAATTTTAGATTTTTATAAATCACTAAGAATTGATGTTGCTTTGTTTCATGCTTTGAGGTAGGAGGTGAGACCAAGTTTAAGTGCAGCAAGCATGCATCGGATTAGCTGTTGTTGGGGCTCCAATGGTAAACCATTTCTCAAAACCCTTTTGGAGTTATTTCCATGCAAAAACACAGATTTATAACTAGTATGTAAAGTTATTTTTGTTTTAAAGGGTTATGCCATTTTTACCCATTTTGACTTTATTTTGGGTCTAGCCACATATAAGATTAAACAAACACGCCCTTAAGCTAGTGGTATATAAGGCATTATTGAAGGCATATGTAGCAACTGTTGGACTTGAAATAATCAAGAATCATAAGTCTTGAAACATGAAGGACCGAATATGTAGATTAGATAGTTTGTAACTGATAATATCGTTATTTTCCTGTAAAGTAGGATAGGTTATGTCGTTTCATAGATAACTCTTAGAAGAGTCACATCGGTTCATTCACACCGATTGACATAGTATATATAGATAGGGATTGTAAACGTTTTAGTGTGTGGAATATTAATAATAACGTGTGTTTATCAAAGAGTTCCCACCCTCTCTGTTTATCAAACGAGTCACTGCATACAGATTCAATATGCATACTCTTATTGTTTTTCATTATATATGTTCACCATGATTGATCCAAGATCCGAAGGGACAATAGCAACTTGAGTTTGAAGTCAGGTTGAGGAGCTGTATGTTTGTAAGCCGAACAGGCCAGTACAAGTCGCTCCGACAAACCACCAAGATCTGGTTCGGTCGGTTCTCGGCTTTTTAACATAAACCTACAAATGTATATTGTGCTTTTGTTATAGATATAGACATGTGAATGGTAGATTTTTTGTTGTTTTACTATGTTTTTTGCCCCTGCATATGGTTTGCATAATAGCTGAATTTTGCTACAAGTGAGTCTTAATAAATTGGTTTATTGACTGACAATCCTAAATCAAAGTACCTAACAATCACAGGTAGAAAATTCGGATTTCGAATCACAGGTAGCAAAAATAGGAAAGGCTGCAAACGTCATATGTTGAACAGGTATCTTGCATATTTAACATACGGGACGTTGTAATTTATGTTTATGCTCCTTTTGTGTCTTTCAGGATGTATATATGCTAATACAATGATTTTGGCTAAGGATTCCCCTACTAGCCTATACTGTAAAAAGTGAATAATGAATGGTCGGATTTTGCAGTTAACACTGATAGAATTCCCTTACTAAAAGTTAGAACTGTGTTTTTGTCTAACTTTCTTTAACAAAATAGAATTTTCATTACGGTTGTAAGAAATAAACTTATGGATTCGGCTTCCTAGCCCGTGCTTAAAACAAATTCCAATGGTTCATAACTCGTGCAACCAAATAACATCCATGGCGGCATGTATTATATATTGATACTTTTAAAAAATCTTTCAAAAGCAAGATTACCGTTTACAAATTTCGCTATTTACTAATTTCTCTACATATGTTCATCTAATATAATCTGCTTTCCTATTAAATTAGGAATCGAATTGTTTTTACTGATAGCTGCTTTTCGGTGTGTATCATCACCTAATCATAGTTGTTTATATTAAACAGTTCCTTCATGGATAGATTACCTTCAAGTATCATATTCAACATCTTTTCAAGAGTACCCGTTAAATGTTTGGCTCGATCCCGGTGCGTATCAAAAGTATGGTGTAACTACATTGATGATCCTTACCTTGTGATCATTCATGACAAACGAGTTGTAGAAGAACCAACACCCATCATGTACCATCTACTTTTTTCTCGTGATAGAACAACAACCCACCACCTATGTTTCCATGCCACCGAATCTAAACAAACTGGAACTACTGATTATGTCTTGGAGCCGAAAGAGGGACCGTTTTTTGAGTATAAGAAACCTCTCCCTGAATCTTCTTCTATAGGCAGAATTGAAGTTCAAGGTTCTTGCAATGGGCTGTTGTGTTTGTCACAAGACGGAGATGGTGTAGTAACCACGCTGGCTGTGGTCCATCCTCTAAGGAAAGAATGTTACGAGCTTCCACCTACACCTCTTCTTCTGCATTGTTCTTGCTCCTTTAACCCAACAGAGTCGTGTGGGCTTGGCTTTGATGCTTCCACCAACACTTTGAAGATGGTGTGTGTTTTTTGTAAAATTGACAACGTGGTATCTGATGAACCTTTTGTGGTGAAGAATTATATATGCACACTGGTGCATGTATTTGGCACAGACTCATGGCGAGAAATACCCCAAGTCCCATCTTATCCAATAACAGGTAAAGCCATATTTGCTAATGGTTGTTTGCATTGGTTGGTTGGTCATATTGGCTTCATAACCGAAGATAGTGAAAGCCCGATAATATGGTTTGATGTAGAAAAAGAAGAATTTGGGTTGATAGATCCTCCCAAAGTAATGGATGGTTTATGGAGAGACAATATCTATAACTACGAACTATTGGTTGATCTAAATGGTGAAGTTGGATATGTGTGTGGCAAGACCATGGAGTTCTGGGTATTGAAGCAAAAAGAATGGGTTCCATACTGTCGGATTGATAAAAAAGACCTTCCTTATGGCTGTGACATAGAAGTTATGGGTTGTTGGAACAAAGACGGAGATATATTAATAAAAAGTTGGTTGTGGGAAGATGGAATTTATGGGTTCGAACAAAGACGGGGGTATGTTTTTTTTGTTTACAACCTCAAAACTGGTGTATTAAAGAAAACCAACATTGCTGGTAGGGATGATGGATTGAGTCCAAATTTTATTATGTATCCCAACACGCTGTCTTCAATCCACGGCATCAACACAAATTCCACCTTCTCAATGGAAAAAAGAACTATTCTGAAGAAAAGCTGCCAACGTGTTCTATCTAATTTTCATTAAGTTTTTCTACTTCCATGTTAAGTATTGTTCCCATTGACTGGTTTGTTTAATTTTGTTGTTACGTACTGGTTTCAATGTACATATGCTGGCTTGTTTATTTTTCCATTTAGCTATGTATTGCATGCAAAATAATGATGTTGCTTTCAACATGATCCGTTCGGCATCATGGTTGGGTATTGGGTGGAGGTATTTCACAGGCATCAAACATTTGCAGGGTAGGGTTGATGGGTACCGTTATGGGACACAGCCCACAGGGTTGAGGTTATTAGAGGATAAACGGCCCAAGCCCGGTCTGTAGGCTTAGGCCCAAGCCCTGCTAATCTACACTTATGATCCAACATGATCCTTCTGTCTAAATGAGGGTTATTCGAAGGGGGTGTGAATTATCCGAATACCCCGTCTTCAAGCCCTGGCATCAACAAAAATTCCTTCTCCGACATATGATATCTTTTTCTTAGGTTTGGATTAGTGATGCTTTCAAAGAGTTTGTTGCAAATTAGTGGTTTCCACCGTTTTGCTTTTGTTTAACATGCGACTGGTAGTGGTTGAGACCAAGAATCTTTATAGTTTATTCTGCTTCTATAATTAGTATTTCGTTCAAAATCACAATATTTTTTACCCGAACTGGTTGTCATTTTTATTTTATCTGTAACTCACCTGCTTAGTGGCAGATATGGTTGAAATGGTATTATCTTCAACACAGTCCCAAATTAGATGAATTCTTTCAAAATCAAGTTCGAGTTGGTTTTTTTGTATTTTGTTAGCTACAAAACGCCTAAAGTGTTGACCCATCAACCAATTGTGCAGAAAAAACCAGCAATAAAAGTGTTATTACAACAAAATGTGAAACCACATCTTTGCGTGTCATCACGTATGTCCTAAACAAAATACACAGCAAAGTTGTCTGAGGAGCCGATTAATACCTCTTCCATTTTCACAAAATGAAGAGTTGGATTAAATATTTTTTTAGCCATTAGAAAAAAAAGCAAACCAAATGTAGAGACTAGCAAAGCAATTGATGTAAGAGCTCTGCATACAACACCTTGGGGCGAACCTAAGGGGATCCCAGTGTTGTCGTGATTTTGTGAACCACATGGATCTGTACAAAATTCTTGATTTCTCCTAAATGAATCTGGTCACGAATTTTGTGTTAAATGTTTTGTTTAAATTCATCGTATTATTGTGTGTGTGTATGTGTATATATAAGTAAATGAATACACAACTATCTCATTAACGAGCTCAAAATAAGTAAAAGTAATCAAACCTACTATCGCTATACCATGTTTAAAAACATAAAGTTTGAAACAAGAACTCAAGTATTCATGAGCTCAGGCTCGGATCATTCACACCCCTTACGAATAAACCTCATGAATGAGCAAAGAGACAGAGGGATTAAAATATGTGTACCCAAGATAAACTCCATTGAAGTACAATTTTTTGGATAACTGATGCTATTACAGTCTTCAAACGGCCTTACAATATGAACACAAAACAACATAATAAGGGAAAATAAACATATAATGAAAGCAATCAAACGGTAGCAACAAGATAAAACAAACCAGTCACTGAAACCAATACGAATACTAATTATGAACAAAAAAAAAAAAAAAAAAAAAAAAAAAAAAAAAAACATCGAAAACAAATTACTATCTAATCAAAAGATAGAATTTTTCGGCAGCTCTCTTTCATATCAGTTTTTTTCATCCAACAAGATTTTGTGTTGATGCCGTGGATTGATAAGAGGTCATTTGGATACATAATAATGCTTGGGCTGCAACCAGCAAACCGATCAAAAATGTTCGTTTTATGTAAAACGCCACTTTTCAGGTTGTAAACGAAAAATGCATAACTTGCATTGCCTAAGCTTTTTATTAATATATCCTCGTCTTTATTCCAACACCCCAAAACGTATATGTAAAAATTAGGATATATGTTTTTTGCTAACCGACAGTGTGGCACCCATTCTTTTTGCTTCAATACCCAAACCTCCATGGTCCTAGTACACACATAACCAACTTCACCATTTAGATCAACCAATTGTTCGGACGTAAAGATATCGGTTTTCCATAAATCACCCATTCTTTTGGGAGGATCAATCAACCCAAATTCCTCCTTGTTTACATCAAACCATACTACTTCTCTTCGACCATCTGTTTTGATGTCGGAATCACTGACCAACCAATACAGACAACCATTAGCAAATACGGTTTTACCTGTTACCGGATAAGATGGGACTTTGGGTATTTCTCTCCACGAGTTTGTGCCAAATACATGCACCATTGTGCAAAGATTTTTCTTCACCATATCAGGCTTATTCGGTGGCGAATATTCTTTTAACAAAACACACACCATCTTCCATGTGTTGGTGAAAGCATCAAAACCAAGGCCACATGACACTCTGCGCATGTGCTTCTTAAAACGCAGCGGAAAAGGTGGAAGCTCATAACATTCTTTCCTTAGAGGATGGACCACGACCAACGAGGTTAGTGCACTATCTTCGTGTTGTGATAAACAGATCAGCCCGTTGCAAGAACCTTGGACTACAATGAATATAGAAGAGTTCGAGAGCGGTTTCTTGCGAAAATACTCCAAAAACGGTTCCTCTTTCGGCTCCAAGACATAGTCATGAGTACTTCCAGTTTGTCTCGATTCAATGACATGGAAACATAGGCTGCGGGTTATTTTCTCATGACAAAGGTGGTGATGGTAGAAGATGGGTGTTGGTTCTTCTACAAGTCGTTTGTCATGAATGATGACAAGGTAACGATCATCAATGTAGTTGCACCATACTTTTGATACGCACCGGGACCGAGCCAAACATTTAACGGGTACTCTTGAGAAGATGTTGAATATGATATTTGAAGGTATTCCATCCATGACGGATCTGTTTGATTAAAAAAACTATGATTACAGTGATATAAAAACAATTCAATTCGTATTTAAACAGGAAAGCAAGCTATGACAGATTTGTAAAGAATGAAATGCCACCGCTGATTCTATTTGGTTGCACGAGTTAAAATCAAAATCCACAAGTTTATTTCTTACAACTGTAGTGAAAATTCTAGTTTCGTTCATAAGATGTGAGTCAAATATTACTATTTCCTCTATATTATGACAATAAAAATAATTAAACAAAACAAACTATCATTGTATTAGCAGATATACATCTTGAAAGACACCAAGCAGTTAACTATGAACATTCGGCCTTTCTCATTTACAACTTTTTTTTTTTTTTTTTTTTTTTTTTTTTTTTTTTTTTCAATATTGGATTACAATAAGATAAGATGGCAGGCAAACAAGCAACAAGCTGCGCCGCAAAAAAAAAATTCCAACATTCCGTACATTAAATATGCGAGATACCTGTTCATCATATGAAGTTTGCTGCCCTTCCTTTTTTTATTAGCAGATACACTCCTATTTTTGCTACCTGTCATTCGAAATCCGATTTTTCTACCTGTGATTTTTCTAACCGGATATAACTGGGTCTTGGCCGGAATAGCCGGGTCTAAACCAGATATAGTGCATCAAAACAAGACCTAATAAATATATAAAATGCAATTTCACCTAAACATAATAAACAGAACCATAAAAACAATATAACAAGTTATTAAAAAGTTGGTGAAAGCTACCTGTTGTTGTTAATAATGACGAGGAAATTAAAACCTTAATCTGACAATTGGATCTGTTAATGCTTTAGGTCTGTCTCAACAAAGACAATAACCAATATTTTAAGAGTATCGGGTTGTGGTGTGGGGTCCAACTCAACATCTTTCACTTTTAAAACCGCTTTTTTAATTTTAACACTCATGTGCCAAAACACTGCATGCCATTTCACATGTCATTTGGGCCCTAGTATATTTTCTTTTTCTATGCCATTTAAGTTGTTATTTATGAAATGGCTGAACTAAAAGCTGTCATTACATACAACTGGCTGTGCCAAATTGGGTGCCACTTTGGAAGTGGCTATAACATTTAGGGCATCACCAATACATTACACTCATTTAAGTTTAAATATTTAAAACAACGTCACATCATTGCCAAATCAACATTTTATCACTTTACACTAGCGTGAGAAGATGGACCGATAATCGAATTGGAACCAAGAACCAAACCGGAACCGACCTAACCCAAACCGACTTTTAGAACCGCGGTTCGGTTCTCGGTTCTTCATTATTCAAAATTTCGGTTCGGTCCAGAACCGCGGGTATCGGTTACGGACTTACGGAACCGAAGAACCGCCCAACTTTTACATATATCAACCTGTTAAAATTCAGTTTTCTACTGTATTGTCAAAATGAATAAAATTACAGATTGACGTGATAAATCAGATAGTTAAAATGATAGTTGAAATAGTTTGTGTTACCACTTAGCTTTTGTTCCATCATATTTCTTTCGTAATCAGTCATATTTACACCCTAGCGATTTTGGGGGCACAAGTGCATGTCTATCTGGGCTCTATACAGATCGAGCAGCCCATTGTTCTCTTAAGAAATATCAACGATGAGCTTTTTTTTTTTTTTTTCTTTTTTTTTTTGTAGATTGAAGAGCTTGAATATGAAAATGTTATTTAACCTGGTATAGATCGATGTGATAAAATGAAGAAAGGTGTATATGACACAAATTTATTTATGTTGGTCTATATCAACAAAAGTAAAAATCACTAAAAATCTTTAGTCAGATAATCGTGTTTCTTTTAAAAAGACCGGCTGATTAACGAATTTATAACATTAGAGATTCAAATTCTAAATGCACAAAACCACCATCTTATACTTTAAATTCATAAAATCTACAAATTTCGGTTTCAATCGGTTAAACCCGCAAAGAACCGAACCAGAACCGGAACCGAGACATGTTACTCGGTCCGGGTCTCGGTTCCTTAGCCGTCCATTTTTCAGTTTTTGGTTCTCGCGGTTCCGGTTCTGTTCCGAGCGGTTCCGAAACCGCGCTAACCCCATTGATCTGCCCAAAAGAATGTTTGATTTAGGGAGAAACTATAGCTGTACTTACGATCAATTGCAAGGGCGGACCATTTAAGGGGCGGGGGAGGGTCCCGACCCTCCCAAAAGTTGCAACGACTAGTATAAATTTTATAAGTTTTAGGGGTAATTTAGTTGATAATACAAGCAAATCTACGAACTGGCCCCTCCAAAATAAATTAGACCCACCCCAACCCCCCCCCCCCCCCCCCCCCCCCCCCCCAAAAAAAAAAAAAAAAAAAACGATCTGGCAGGCATAATATGTCTTTTTCGTTTACAACCTGAAAAGCGGTGTTTTACATAAAACCAACATTGCGGGTATGACAGATGGATTGAGTCCAAATTTCATCATGTATCCCAACACGCTGTCTTCAATCCGCGGCATCAACAAAAATTCCTTCTCCATGGAAAAAACTAATCTGAAAAAAAGCTGCCGACATATACTATCTTTTTGTTAGGTTCAGGATTAGTGTTGCTTTCAATGAATTTGTTGCAGATTAGTGTAGAGTTTCCAGTGACTGGTTTTTGTATCTTGTTAATTCTGTTTTACTTTTGTATAACACACCACCGGAGCGGTTGAGACCAAGAATATTTACAGTTTATTCTGCTTCTATTAAGTAGTATTTCGTTCAAAATACAATATTTTGGACCAAACTGGTTGTCATTTTTAGTTTGTTTGTAACTCGACTCCTTTAGTGGCAGATATGGTTGAAATGGTATTATGTTCAATATATAGTATGATTGGTCCCAAATTAGATGAAGTCTTTCAAAATCAAGTTATTGTGTATCCGAGTTGCTTATTTTGTATTTTGTTAGCTACAAAACGCCTAAAATGTCGACCCGTCAACCAATTGTGCAGAAAAACCATGAAAAAAAGTGTTATTACAACATAGATTAAGAAAAATGAAGCAAAATGTGAAACCACAACTTTGCATGTCATCGTGTGTGTATCCTAAACAAAATACACAACAAAGTTGCCTAAGGAGCCGATTAATAACTCCTCCATTTTCACAAAATGTAGAGTTGAATTAATAATTCTTTTGCCATTAGAAAAAAAAAAAAAAAAAAAAAAAAAAAAAAAAAAAAAAAAAAAACCTGCCAAATGTAGCGACTAGCAAAGCAATTGATTTAAGAATTATGCATATAACACCCTCGGCGGACCTAAGGGGATCCCCTGTTTTCCCGTGATTTCGCTTTGCTATTTATTTTCGCAAGTGTGTTCTCAAGATGACAAAATGGAAGAGAAATGAAAGAAAGAGATATGACGTTTTTACTATAATGCCCTCCTAATTTATTCTTACTTGTATATGGTAGTATTAAAAACTAACAAGGGCTTATTGGTAATTTTAAGTGAAAACTTCCACTTTTGAGAGGAAAGTTATGGGGCTAAAAAACATACCATTACTAAAGGTTTCTTTTTCTTTCCCCACCAACTTTTTTTTTTAGTTTTTTTTTTTTTTTTTTTTAGTGACAGTCCAAGACCCGGGTGGGGCCCAAAGTGAAAAGCTTTTGGCTACTATAACTTGATTCTAGCTTATCCAAAATCCAGAAACTATATAGGTAAGAAGAATCATATGTTAAATTATTAGTCCTAATAAGCATAAATAAGTGGTGAATTTTAGATTTTTATAAATCACTAAGAATTGATGTTGCTTTGTTTCATGTTTTGAGGTAGGAGGTGAGACAAAGTTTAAGTGCAGCAAGCATGCATCGGATTAGCTGTTGTTGGGGCTCCAATGGTAAACCATTTCTCTAAACCCTTTTGGAGTTATTTTCATGCAAAAACACAGATTTATAACTAGTATGTAAAGTTATTTTTGTTTTAAAGGGTTATGCCATTTTACCCATTTCGACTTTATTTTGGGTCTAGCCACATATAAGATTAAACAAACACGCCCTTAAGCTAGTGGTATATAAGGCAATATTGAAGGCATATGTAGCAACTTGAGTTTGAAGTCAGGTTGAGGAGCTGTATCTTTGTTAAGTAAAGCCTAAGTAGCTCCTACAAACAAGCAAGAGCCGGTTCAGTCGGTTCTCCGCTTTTTAATACTATAAACCTACAAATGTATATTGTGCTTTTGTTAGAGCGATATTCAGGTTTTTAGCTTTGTGTTTCTTCCATGTCTGTTCTAACTTGTAAGATTTGGACGTGTTTGTCTGCTTCTAACCAAATGCAGCCTATTAAGAACGTGTAATATATAGTCTTAAACAAGCACTTGGTTCAGACATGTGAATGGTAGATTTTTTGTTGTTTTACTATGTTTTTGGCCCCTGCATATGGTTTGCATAATAGCTGAATTTTGCTACAAGTGAGTCTTAATAAATTGGTTTATTAACTGACAATCCTAAATCAAAGTATCTAACAATCACAGGTAGAAAATTCGGATTTCGAATCACAGGTAGAAAATTCAGATTTCGAATCACAGGTAGCAAAAATAGGAAAGGCTGCAAACTTCATCTGATGAACAGGTATCTTGCATATTTAACATACGGGATGTCAGAATTTATGTTTTTGCTCCTTTTGTTGTAAATGAGAAAGGTTGAATGTTCACAGTTGACTGCTTGGTGTCTTTCAGGATTTTGGCTAAGGATTCCCCCTTACTAGCATATACCATAAAAATGTGCTTTTGCCTAAATTTCTTTAACAAAATAGAATTTGTATCACTGTTGTAAGAAATAAACTTATGGATTCGGCTTCCTAGCCCGTACTTAAAACAAATTCCAATGGTTCATAACTCGTGCAACCAAATAACATCCATATATGGCGGCATGTATTATTGACACTTTTAAAAAATCTTTCAAAAGCAAGATTACGGTTTACAAATTTCGTTATTTACTAATTTCTCTACATATGTTCATCTAATATAATCTGCTTTCCTATTAAATTAAGAATCGGATTGTTTTTATTGATAGCTGCTTTTTGGTATATATATATATATATATATATATATATATATATATATCAACACCTAATCATAGTTGTTTATATTAAACAGTTCCTTCATGGATAGATTACCTTCAAGTATCATATTCAACATCTTTTCAAGAGTACCCGTTAAATGTTTGGCTCGATCCCGGTGCATATCAAAAGTATGGTGTAACTACATTGATGATCCTTACCTTGTGCTCATTCATGACAAACGAGTTGTAGAAGAACCAACACCCATCTTATACCATAAACATCTTTCTCGTGATAGAACAATCCCTACCCTATGTTTCCATGTCAACGAATATAAACAAACTGGAACTACTGATTATGTCTTGGAGCCGAAAGAGGGAACGTTTTTTGAATATTTGCACAAGAAACCTATCTCTGAATCTTTACACAATATTGAAGTCCGTGGTTCTTCCAATGGGCTGATGTGTTTGTCACAAGACGAAGATGGTGTAGTAACCACGTTGGCTGTGGTCCATCCTCTAAGGAAAGAATGTTACGAGCTTCCACCTACACCTCTTCTTCTGCATTTTTCTGACTTCCTAAACCCATCGTCGTGTGGGCTTGGCTTTGATGCTTCCACCAACACTTTAAAGATGGTGTTTGTTTTTTGTAAAAGTAACGTGGTATCTAAGGAACCTTTTGTGGAGAAGAATTATATATGCACACTGGTGCATGTATTTGGCACAGACTCATGGCGAGAAATACCCCAAGTCCCATCTTATCCAGTAAAAGGTAAAGCCATATTTGCTAATGGTTGTTTGCATTGGTTGGTTGGTCATATTTGCTTCAAAACCGAAGATAGTGAAAGCCCGGTAATATGGTTTGATGTAGAAAAAGAAGAATTTGGGTTGATAGATCCTCCCAAAGGAATGGATGGTTTATGGAGACAAAATATCTATAAGTACGAACTATTGGTTGATCTAAACGGTGAAGTTGGATATGTGTGTGGCAGGACCATGGAGTTCTGGGTATTGAAGCAAAAAGAATGGGTTCCATACTGTCGGATTGATAAAAAAGACCTTCCTTATGGTTGTGACATAGAAGTTATGGGTTGTTGGAACAAAGACGGAGATATATTAATAAAAAGTTGGTTGTGGGAAGATGGAAGTTATGGGTTCGAACAAAGACGGGGGTATGTCTTTTTTGTTTACAACCTCAAAACTGGTGTATTACAGAAAACCAACATTGCTGGTAGGGTTGATGGATTTATTCCAAATTTTATCATGTATCCCAACACGCTGTCTTCAATCCGCGGCATCAACACAAATTCCACCTTCTCAACGGAAAAAAGAACTATTCTGAAGAAAAGCTGCCAACGTGTTCTATCTAATTTTCATTAAGTATTGTTTCCATTGACTGGTTTGTTTAATTTTGTTGCTACTGCTTTCAATGTACATATGCTGGCTTGTTTATTTTTCCATTTAGCTATATATGTATAATGATGTTGCTTTCAATATGATCCTTTCGAAGGGGTGTGAATAAAGCTTGAACTTGGGTTCGGCTCGTTTCAAGCCTGATGTTTTTATTTTAAGCTCGACTTTTTAAGCATAGTAGATCTTGGTATATAGTAGGTTTGATCTCTTTTACTTATTTTGAACTCATTAATGAGATGGTCATATGAAAATTACTCGACTTCGTTTGATAGTAGAGCTTGATTATACTAGGACTAGGGGTGTCAACTGGTCGGGTTGATTCGGGTTACAACTTTGTGTGTGTGTCATCTTGTTTATGTCCAATTAAGAAAAATGAAGCAAAAGTTGTTTAAGGAACCAATTAGTACCTCTTCCATTTTCACAAATTGTAGAGTTGGATTATTAACTTTTTAGACAACAAATAAAACCCTACCAGATGTAGAGACTCGCAAAGCAATTGATTTAAGAGTTCTGCATACCACACCCCGTGGACCTAAGGGGATCTCCGGTGTTCCTGTGATTTCGTGAACCACATGAATCTGTACAAAATTACATATTTCTCCGATATGAATCTAGTCACGAAATTGTGTTACATGTCTTGTTTAGAAACTGCTAATTTCTCGCTTTTATTAATTATTTTAGTTTGTGTTAGTATTCTACTAATGTTCATCAACAAGCACATTAGACACGTTGAATAAAAGACCGAAATAAGAGTACTTTTTCGATTTTTTGGTGTACAATATAACCTCTGCTTGTCTACATTTAAAGATAGCCCTTTTGAAAGAGGAGAAAATTGATGAAAATACTAAATACAAAGCTCAATTAAACTCTCCTCCTACTACTTACCTAAAAAACAAACGTCTAATAACTTATGTAGATAGCATACCAAATCAAATGAAATTTATATAAGCTACAAGACATCTGTTTCCATTGTGTGTACATAGTAAAACAAAGGCCACTCACATACACTTCATTCTGATTCCGACTCAATGCTTCCCATCGCTTTTAATCCTCTCGGTCTCTGTAAGCAAAGTATAGAATATTAGCAAACCATCATTTACCCAATTCCCCGTTTGTTACAATGATCATTCGACCATGTTTTGGATTACATTTTGAGTAAACGCGACAATCATATAGACTAACAATACCTTCTTTGTGATCTTTTTCTCTCTAACTTCATATCGTTCCAATGTCAGATCGCAAAGCCACCCACCGGGGCAAACCAACTATCCGCACATATAAAACAACAATAGTCATAACTCTATTTTACCAAATTGATTCATACATCAAAAACAAAACAAAAAAAAGTTGCCAATTTGACACTGAAAATGAACATTAAGTATACTCCGTCTTATAAGAAGTGTCTACTATGAATGTCAGAATGTGACACAGTTATAAAAATAGTAATGTGGACACTTATTATGTTAGCGAAAGACATGGTAATTTAATCAAGCATATAAACATGTTACATACTAGGACAACGGAACACGAAAATAATAAAGCTGGTCACAGTAAGGCAACCAAATCCCCTCTATTTTCCCTGTCACGTCAGCTTTCTCTCTAACAGTTTATAATTTCACATCTAACAAAAAAGATAGTAGTAATAGAAAACGTACATTGATGGTTCTTTGGATGAACTTTGCTCGTTTTTTCGGCCTTTGAGGAAGTTTAGACCCTTTTATGGCTAAGAAATCTTCTTCTTTTTCTTTATTCGTTAACCCGATGGCGAATTTCGGTGGCCAGACCATCATTTCATTTACTGACGATTAAAGGAGTTTATGTATGATAAAAATTTATCATTGATCCGACCAAAACATTTTACAAATAACTTGCGCTTGATAGTTGATACCTAAAACAACCTTTTTAAACAAATAATTAGCATATATCTTTTTTACTAAACTCTTTCACGACATGTATTTTACTATAAAAATGTAATTATTATAAGAGTAAAATACACCGTTCATCCTTTTAACTTGTATAAAAAATAAACACCGAGTCTCAAATTCAAATAAGTCCAAATGTGGTTAGTAGTTACACCGTACTATAGACGATGTTGTAATGATTATAAAGAAGGGAATATTCTCTAAATCCGCCAAAAGTAGAATGTACTTACCCCTGTTACCTTTAAAAAAAATTTCTTCAAATGCCTCAGAGGCAGACGTTGCTCAAAAATCTTGGGCGGATCTTATAAAATAGTGACATGTGTCCCTATATATGGCCCCACCAAGTACTAACACAATATTACTTTATACAGGTACTTTCTTGGGCGACTGAGCCACATTTCTTAAGCGACTTGTATTTTTTGTCTTTTTGTCAAAAAATTAATAATAGATTTAAGTACATTTTTGGTCTTTGTGGTTTGATTATTGTTTATTTTTTGTCACACTTTTCCTTCCTCTTCTCTTTTATAAATAATAACACAACCACCACCACCACACCCAGCGCCACCACCGCCACCCACCATTGTCAATAATTTTTTTTTTTCTTTTTGCAAAGATTCATCAATCATCATCGCTGGTGTTGGAGCGTTACCATATCAAATCAACCTAACCTACTGGTGTTGGAGCATTACGAGATCAAACAAATGGTTCCAACACATCACATGCCTCCCATTTTACAAAGAGATTTTTGTTGAAAGTACAAATCAACCCAACCATCACCACATGCCTTTCATTCCTTTCCTTGACTTTGACCCACTACAAATCAAATCACAAAAATCACATGCCTCCCATTCTTCCAAAAGGTACGCAATAATATTAAATCAGTAAACATGGACTTACAAAATCATCAAACAACAATTTCAACAAACAACCTCATCCAAAAAACAAAAAAACTTTACTATGCAAACAAGAATAACTATTTCTTTCTACTCCCAATCTTTAAAAAAACAAAAACAAAAAAAAAAACAAAAAAAAACAAAAAAAAAAAAAAAAAACACGATTAGATCTAAAATCTTTTTTCAATTGCACTATATTTCCTTAGATCTTTAAAAACATAAGGTTTGAAACAAGAACTAAGGTATTCATGAGCTCGGGCTCGGATCATTCACACCCCTTACGAATAAACCTCATGAATGAGCAAAGAGACAGAGGGATTAAAATATGCGTACCCAAGATAAACTCCATTGAAGTACAATTTTTCGGATAACTGATGCTATTACAGTCTTCAGATGGCCTTACAATTTGAACACAAAACAACATAGAAGTATACAGAAGTATGTTGGGATGCTGGAGCTCTATTTAGGTATGGAATGTAAAGATTCTTCGTCTAAATGGCTCTCTGTTGCTGTAACACCCCCAAAATTTGATACAGCGGAAGACTCGACAAGCTTTCGGGGTGCTACGGGGATTGGTATCCAACACAAGACAATATAGAACGAGATAAAGTAAACATAATAAAAACGCAACCAAAACGGGGTTTTAAGGTTTACATTTATCCCAACATCATTCAGAGTCAGGCCCAAAATAGCATAACAATAGGTCCATAATTAATTATCAGAGTTTAGAAAAATAGATCCATAAACCATGAGCCTTGGCCGAGCCTTCCATTCCAAGCATACATATCATCACTTAATTACCTGAGAAAACGTGCTAAAAGTCAGCTTTCGCTGGTGAGATCATAGGTTTACATTCATCTAACAATATAGTGGACATATACGCAAAACGCTTGCTAGCTAGACTAAGGATTCGCTAAAAGCCTGCGGATACCCTCCGCTCCAACCTAACACACGGATACCCTCCGTTCTAACATAGATATTCGGGTAACCCCCGCAATATCATAAATACTCGGATAACCTCCAAAGTATTAATAACCTATAGGTGCACACTATAGTATCTAAATAAGCCAACCTTGAATAGTACACACGAAACTATGTGACTAAAGTTGACAATTCACAAATATCCAAATAAGCCAACCTTGAATAGTACACACAAAAACTATGTGACTAAAGTTGACAATTCACCAATATCCAAATAAGCCAACCTTGAATAGTACACACAAAAACTATGTGACTAAAGTTGACATTACATCCTAGTCCATACGCATAGCAAGTTTTAGAAAGAATATAAAAGCGATAATAGTCCACATAAAATGATTTACACATTTCTCACCCCAAGTATTGAAAACATAGTTCAAGAGTAAAAAGTGGGGCTATGACTCACCTCAAGTCCAGAAAATAGCAAGAAGAAGTCGGTAGAAATAAGATGTATAGTAACTCACGAAACAGCAACTACGGACTCGGCACGACCTAACAATATTAACTCGTTCAGAAATCATTTCCTCAAATTCAAAATATTCCCAAACCCGGACAAGAATCCGTTTTATTTCCGAAAATCCATTTCGTATTAGTTTGGTGTATTTGCGTTTGGTATCCATACGGGTGGCGGGTCGACTCAAAACAAACCAAAAGGTCACACGAAGAATAATAAAATAAACTATGGATCTCATATTAGCCCAATATATCATTTAAATAAATCGCTGAAGTTTATCAAATCCGTCGATTTGATAATCCTCATATTTATTTACGTAAAATACCGTTCCAAGATTACACCCAACCTAAAGTACATAGCACATAAATACTATATGGTACATATCATAGTTTAATAAATTCCTCATATATATCGTCAAATTGGCCAGATTTCCCGATATATACACTCGCAATTTATTACACTTTACATATACCACAACCTATGGGCGTCGTAGGATACGATGCCCATTAATATATTCATTTCATATAGCCAAATAACCCGATTCAACCTTACGGTTAAGTGGTTATTTAGTTATAGAAAACGTTTATATTAATCGTCATATATCCGTGACAACACAAAAGTCACAAATAAAACTTACCTGGACTCGAGTGACAACGACTCCGCATAACTCGATAAGTTTATTTATTATATAAAATGACATTTTTATTTAATATTAGAGAATTGTCGAGAATTCCTCGTTTTGTAACAATTTCTTTATAATAATAACACGTTCAATAATATTACGCCACTTTCGTAGCCTAATATATATTTAGTCGTATTATTTATAATATGACTCGTGATTATTATTATTATTAATATACGCGCTTATATAATTATATATCCGTTATTCACGTCTATATATTCATATAAACGTTTATATTATCAATAACTATTATTACGAGTTTTATTATTTATGTTTTATTTGTAATAGTTATCGAGTCATACGAAATGGTCACATGGCCGAGTCATGACTCTCGGCTCATTGTCCAAGTCCAAAGTAATATAAAAGTCATAACAATCAATATATCTCCGTCCAATCAATCCCAATCCACGTGCTACAACAATAGGGTCCGACTACGGCACCCGACTAACCTATCTCCGTCAATCTAAGTGACCGTCTCACAATCGGTTCCCAAAACCACTTTATCGTTAACACAACTTCAAATAATACCACGAGTCCATAATACTCGTCAACCGCATCAAAAATCAATTAAGCCACAATAATAATAACCAACAATAAATAAATAACCATAAAATAAACTTTGCCGAAATATATATATTTCGACACCACAAACGGCTCTCAAAAATAACCGTATTCGGGTCAAATACCAAGTCAACCCGAGTCAAAAATCATATACCAAGTGTCATGTGGGTCCCACCCGAGACCACAATCATAAAAATCAATACATCTCCGTCCAATCAATCCCAATCCACGTGCTACAACAATAGGGTCCGACTACGGCACCCGACTAACCTATCTCCGTCAATCTAAGTGACCGTCTCACAATCGGTCCCCAAAACCACTTTATCGTCAACACAACTTCAAATAATACCACGAGTCCATAATACTCGTCAACCGCTTCAAAAATCAATTAAACCACAATAATAATAACCAACAATAAATAAATAACCATAAAATAAACTTTGCCGAAATATATATATTTCGACACGACAAACGGTTCTCAAAAATAACTGTATTCGAGTCAAATACCAAGTCAACCCGAGTCAAAAATCATATACCAAGTGTCATGTGGGTCCCACCCGAGACCACAAGGTCGCGGCTAGCTCACGGGAGCTCGACCCAAACAAAATAAATAACCAAACCGACCCAATGGGGTCGTCGGCTCCATCCCAAGTCGAACAACAAGAACAACAATCAAGAATCCAATCAAGATAATCAATCACGAGGACCAATTAAGGTCAATAAACACGAAACCGAGTCGAAATGATAACCAACAACTCGGAATCATCATAAGTCGAGGGTGAGGCCCTCGGCTACGGGTCGACCACGCAAAGAATCGCAACCAAACAACAATACCCGGATACCAAACCAAGATTTAACCAAGTTTCAATAAAACCCATTAATATTTCATCCTTTTCTTTTCGAATCCGACCCAAAACAATAATAAATTCGTGGGTTTGGCACGTTTTTCAACAAACCCGATGCACCCCGTGCATACTTACCCGTGGATCTACAAAACTCGACCAAGAAGAGTGATGGTGATGAGGTGTACGGCGTCGGTGAGGCACGAACGAGGTGAAAATGGTTGTTTTTGGGCGCGTGAATCACAAGATAATAACAAGGGAGGTGTGGGGAATGTTTTGGAAGTGGTGGTGTGTGGTGGTGCGCGGCGGTGGCGACCGGACGAAGGGTGGCCGGCGGCTAGGAGAGGAGAGGGGAAGAGAGGTGAAGTTGTGGAGATGAAAATGAAGTTATTAGTTTTAGGGTTAGGGTTAAATAAGGAAATTTTACACTTTGGCCCCTCTACTTAGTCTCCTTTAAATTTGCACACAAAACCTTTTTATCACCAACTTAAATTTATAAAACGCCCCCTTACGTAAGTAAAGACTTACAAAGAAAATATTAAACGTTCCCAAAACTAGTTATATACACCATTTGTCAGGCTAAGTATATTATTCCACTGAAACTCATAATAAATACGTTACTAAAAGTCCAACGTATTAAAACTCATAAGTTTTTAAACTTTTCAGTTTCCTAGTGCCGGAGTCAACGTAGTACCAAGTGAGGATTTAAGAATACATCACCGGGCATAATATCAAAACGAATTATGAAAATAATTCACGAATTCCATAACAACATTAAATACAATTATCCATAAAATAGGTCTTACAAGTTCGTTGTGAAATAAAATTCTAAATAAAAATTTTAAACGAACTTAACGTAATGCGGGTTTTTTTTTTAAATAACTCCCTAAATTGCCGGTTGTCACATCCTCCCAGTCTCAGAAGAAACCCGTCCCAGGTTTCACTCGGAAAAATTCATCTATGAAGTGAAAAGCTTCGGATATCTCTTCCGGAACTCGTCCTCACGTTCCCACGTAAATTCTGGTCCATGTCGGGAATTCCAACGAACCTTGACGAGCGGAATGCGACTTCGCTTGAGTCGTTTAACTTCACGATCTAAAATCTCAATTGGCTCTTCCACGAAATTCAATTTCTCATCAACGCGAATATCCTTCATTGGAACGACATGCATCTCATCGGAAAGACATTTCTTCAAATTACTAACGTGGAACACGTCGTGAACTTTGCTCAGTTCATGTGGTAGTTCCAACCTATAAGCCACGGGCCCAATTCTTTCTAAGATCAGAAATGGTCCAATGTAGCGTGGGTTGAGTTTACCACGTTTCCCGAAACGTATTACACCCTTCCAAGGCGAGACTTTCAGCATCACTTTGTCTCCAACCTGGAACTCTAAGGGTTTACGTCTCTGATCGGCGTAACTTTTCTGCCTATCTCTGGCTGCTTGCAACTGATCACGAATCTGAGCTACTTTCTCAGTAGTTTCCAAAATCAGTTCATGGCCTGTGAGTTGGCTATCTCCAACTTCTGCCCAACCAATAGGCGAACGACACTTTCTGCCATACAAAGCTTCGAATGGTGCAGCTTTAAGACTTGTGTGGTAGCTATTATTATAGGAGAATTCCGCAAGGGGTAAATACTTCTCCCAGCCCTTACCAAAGTCTATGATGCATGCACGAAGCATATCCTCCAATGTCTGAATGGTCCTCTCACTTTGACCATCGGTTTGGGGATGATATGCAGTACTCATATCAAGTCTCGTCCCCAAAGCCGTTTGGAGTGATCGCCACAAAGCTGACGTAAAACGACTATCGCGATCTGAAATAATAGATATCGGGACTCCATGACGCGAAATAATTTCCTTCACATATAACTTCGCAAGTTTATCCACACTATCATCTTCACTTATTGCTAGGAAATGAGCAGACTTTGTCAGACGATCCACTATTACCCAGATAGCGTCACAACCGCTAGCTGTCTTCGGTAATTTGGTAATGAAGTCCATAGTAATCCGCTCCCATTTCCAGACTGGAAGTTCTGGTTGCGTTAGTAATCCTAACGGTCTCTAGTGTTCGGCTTTAACCTTAGCACATGTCAAGCATTTACTAACGTATGATGCTATATCTGCCTTCATATTTGGCCACCAATAGAACTTCTTAAGATCCTGGTACATCTTGTCGGACCCAGGATGAATAGAGTACCTTGTCTTATGCGACTCATGTAAAATCAACTCCCGAATTCCTCCATACAAAGGTACCCAAATCCGATTTCCAAAACATAATAATCCATCAGAACGCTTAACAAATCCTTTCTCATTCTCAGCCATCCCAAATATATTCTCGGCAGATCTGTTTTCTGCTTTCAACGCTTCCGTTTGAACTTCAAATATTTGAGACGGTAATGGCGATACGATTGTCATTCCCAATGACCGAACTCGTAACGGTGGTATTCTTTCCTTTCGACTAAGAGCATCAGCAACAACGTTTGCTTTACCAGGATGGTAGCGAATTTCACAATCATAATCGCTTAGCAACTCAATCCAACGTCGCTGTCTCATATTGAGCTCTTTTTGATTCAAGATGTGTTGTAGACTTTTATGGTCAGTAAATACAACACACTTGGTTCCGTACAAGTAATGTCTCCATATTCTTAAGGCGAAAACCACAGCACCTAACTCCAAATCATGGGTGGTGTAGTTTTTCTCATGCGTTTTGAGCTGTCGGGAAGCATAAGCTATCACCTTCTCTCGTTGCATTAACACGGCTCCCAATCCTTTATGTGAGGCGTCACAATAGACGACGAAATCCTCGTTACCCTCCGGTAACGCTAAGATAGGAGCACTACACAACCTCTTCTTAAGCAATTGAAACGCTTCCTCTTCTTTATCTCCCCATTCATACGTAACACTCTTTTGAGTCAATTTGGTCAATGGTTTAGCTATCTTCGAAAATCCCTCAATGAATCTTCAGTAATAACCAGCTAAACCCAAAAATTGACGAACTTCGATTGGGGTTGTAGGTGCAGCCCAATCTTTTATCGCCTCAATTTTAGCAGGATCCACATGGACTCCTTGTCTATCAATCACATGACCCAAAAATTGTACCGTCGGAATCCAGAATTCGCATTTCGAAAACTTGGCATAGAGTTTCTCCTTCCTGAGCAATTCTAAGATGAGTCTTAGATGCTCCTCATGCTCCTTCTCACTCTTTGAATAAATCAGAATGTCATCGATGAACACAATCACAAACTTATCTAAGTAAGGCTTACACACCCGATTCATGAGATCCATGAATATTGCCGGTGCGTTAGTTAACCCAAACGGCATCACCTGAAACTCGTAATGCCCGTAACGGGTTCTGAAAGCCGTTTTCGGAATATCTTCCTCGCGAACTCGAAGTTGATGATATCCTGATCTCAAATCGATCTTCGAATACACACTCGATCCTTGGAGTTGATCGAACAAGTCGTCGATCCTAGGTAACGGGTGTCTATTCTTCACCGTTAACTTGTTCAACTCTCGGTAATCAATGCACATAAGGAACGATCCATCCTTCTTCTTCACAAATAAGACTGGGGCTCCCCAAGGTGAAGAACTTGGTCTTATGAATCCTTTTTGGGCTAACTCCGCCAATTGTTTCGACAACTCTTCTAGCTCGGTAGGTGCAAGACGATAAGGTGCTCGTGCTACAGGTGCAGCACCAGGTATCAACTCAATCTGAAACTCCACTTGTCTAGTCGGCAGGATTCCCGGCAAATCATCGGGAAACACATCAGGAAAATCATGAACTATAGGCACATCTCCAATGCATCTTTCCTTTTTCTCCGTCCCTCCTTTCTCAGAAATTTGAGCTAAGAAAAGGTAACATCCCTTCTCCATTAGCTTTGGTAACTTGGTGCAAGAAATAACTGCTAATCGGGATGGGCTCCTAGAATCCTTTCGATCTCCTAATATATTTAGGATTTCCTTTCTGTATGGTACACGCACGATCTTTTCGTCGCAAAGTATGTGAGCACGATACTTCGACAACCAATCCATACCAACGATAACATCAAAACTTCCTAACGTGACGGGTAGAAGATCTATATTGAAAGGGTGGTTCAAGAAATTTAACGTGCAACCGCGAATGATGGTATTAATCCTTTCTATATTCCCATTTGCTAACTCAATATCATATCCAATTCCTAAGGCCATCGGGGGTTTCTCTAGTAAGGGTGCAAACGTAGTGGACACAAAACTCCTATCGGCACCAGTATCAAATAGTATGGAAGCATAACGATTATTGAGAAGGAACGTACCAGTAACGACGTTCGGATCTTCTCCTCTCTCATTCTCGAGTGCATACACTCTTCCCTGAGCAACTCCAGCTTCCACACGCTGGTCCCCATTATCCTGTCGTCCACGGTTTCCTCCAGCTCCTCGGTTTCCATGATTGTACCCATTACCACCCGAGCCTTGATTTCCACGGTTCCACAATTCTCTACACTCATTCCTATAGTGTCCCTTCTTTCCACACCCATAACAAGTAACATCTGCCTTGTTTCTCATCTCCGGAGCAACCTGAACCATAGCAAGAGGTCGGGCTCTACAATCCTTAGCTGTGTGTCCTTTCCTTGAGCAGTTCTGGCATTTCACACTACACCATCCAGTATGATGCTGGTGGCAACGATCACACTTGGGTGCATCACCGTTTCGATTCTTCTTATCTCCATTTCCAATAGCATAAGCCTTAGCTTGTCTCTTGCTTCGGTGATCATTACCCTTAGAGTGACGGTCTCTCTTTCTCTTTCCATTCTTCTCCTTATCAGCTTCTTCTAATTCCAACGAATCCATAAGTTGTTGAGCAATTGTGATTGCCTCATGGATGTTTGCAGGCCTAGCAGAAATCACATCGTTACTCGTAGTTACAGGCAACTGATGCGTGGGAATCGCAACAGGCTTTACCTCTCGAGGGATCTCAAGAAGCTTACAACCCCCACCAGGCAGTGTACCTGATCGTTGTAGTATAGTATAGTGACAAGTACCGGGGGATTGATCGTTCAGCATAGGAATAGTGTCGCTAGGATTAGAAAGCCTAAATACTAGTTCTAAAGGTGAGGGATGATTATTTTTGTGTTTTTATATTTTATGGAAAGCAAGTAAAATCTCGGGTTTTGGAAGAGTGGGCGGAATTAGTTGCTATTCAACTAACCCAATACTAAGATGCAATCAAAATAAAATACTAAAAATGAAAATAAACTAATTATACTAAGGTTGTGAGCAGTAATTGGAGAAAATGTGTTTACTTAGACTTCACTACTCCCTAGATATCTTTTTCATGTTAATTACTTGTTATAATTGCATGGATGACGGATTGTATTCCTTAATACCATTCATGGGGTGGCATACATAACTCCCCAATTCTATGAGCTCTTATCTCCTCCTACACCATGCCCAGCACAACTATAGGGATTGTAAACAGTGGCTCATGCATTAAATACAACCAATAAAGACCTAGTACGCCTCGGTTCATGTTTCTTAAGACGTTCAAGCATGTTACCATTTGGAGATCTGCCAGTTTTCTTAAGCCTAACATATAAATCATTCATCCAAAACAAGAATAAACAAGTAATCAACACATAATCAATATCTAGGTTTCATTAGATCTAAGCAAACACAAAAGAGATCTAGCCTAGCATGATAGAATTAAGACAAGAACATGATATAGACAACCAACACATAGACATATTGATTGAATTAGAAGAACACTTATCTTAATTAATCATGCAAGGTATCAAGGGGTTGGAACCCTTGAAAAACCTGTAAAGTTACACCAAAATCGTCTTTAGGGTTTCTCCCAAAACTTCCCCTCTTTTTTAAATGTGAAAAACTAGAAAACTATATATAGGAAAATAGGGATGACGGCGTCAAGAACAAAGGTGTGACGCCGTCATCTCGCCGCCAAATACTTCCTCGGACGGCCTTGATCTACTTCTGACGCCGTCAAGGCCTAGGCCGTCACAAAAATTACTCTTGACGCCCTGTGTGTGACGCCGTCATCAACTACGGATTTTAATTCTTGGGGTTTTGACGCCGTCAAGAAAAACTCTTGACGCCTTCATGTACTGTTCCCAGCATGGAAAATTGAGACTTTGCCGTTTTCTTCACTTTTATGCTCCAAAAACGTCCAAAATGGCTTCTTTTCCAGAATTCACTCTCCAAGTACCTAAAATCACAAAAGGAACGATTTAGGGCAATATTTGATCAAATAAATTCGGATTCGGGCTTAAATGACCGCCTAAAAACGGACCATTTTTCGCCTCATCATATACCCTTACACTTGAGATTTGCTTGTCCTCAAGCAAATGCGCTTTTATTCTAGTCAAAATACAAGTTAGGGGTCACTTAACACTAATATAAAAGTAATTACAACAAATAATCGTTCCACTAAAGACCAATAGACAAGCTCGGAGGTCATACACTAGCACCTCACAAATAGTATTTAGATACTCACATCTCTCGGGTGTAATAAAGTAATATAACATTATGGAAATGGAAGATATCTCTCACTACCTGTCATAGCAAAATAGATTACCATAGGCTTGGGAAAGGATCAAACCTCCACCACATGGCGTAAGCACCTAGGATAAACTATCAAAGAGGTCTTTTAAAGGGTTGTAACGTTAGGTATAGGGATATGAATTACACGGTTTTGTTGGATAAAGGAAGTTTTACTGGTGGCGAGTTAACAATCTTGGTCAATTACATGTACAATATGGCGTTGCTAAGCCAAGACTAGACTCGACTTAAGCTAATAAATGAGAAATAACAAAAACATAAAATGAACATAGAATGAAACGGGATGGTAGTCCGTATGTTTTTTCTCTTTTTCCTTTTTCTATTTTTTTTTCTTGATTTTTTCGATTTTTTTTTTTTTTTTTTTTTTTTTTTTTTTTTTTTGTGCATACACTCTTACCCTACCATCCAAAATAATACATCATAGGGAATGAAAATTCCCCTTACACTTGAATCTTTACATACTTTATATTCAACTATTCTAATGACTCGAATTAAGAAAATCAAAACACTTGGAGCACTTTTAAGATTAACGTACATATGGGGGTAATAATATTATGTTCTTCCCCATTACTCCATAAAATAAGTACTTACCCATGAGTCCCAATCGTCCCAAAACAATATGTACAAGGATATGACTCGACTTAGCAACCATGTAATCAATTAGAAAGTTAACTTAGGGTTTAACAAATAACAATAATGCACTAAAGATGAGCGCATACACGGAAGGATAAGGCGATTTGGGTGTACATTTAAGTGGAGTGTAACAAATTCTTCCTTTAAGTAAGATGCTTAAAGTTAGAAACGAAAAGATAGGCTCGGAGGGGTGTACTAGGGGTTTCGTGTACTAAAAATGAGTACAACGCTAAGGGTGTGGGAAAAATTAGTTGACTTAACTAGTCAAGTAGTATGACTTAAATGGTCAAGTAATTATGATACGGGTTTAACACAAGGGTAATCCTAATGCCTCTTATCATGTAGTAAATCCTACCACACGAATGTAGTCTCACTAGTGGTCTCGGGATGCATCACTAACGCAAGTTCTAGAATCTAAATGCTACCGGTACACTCATAAGCACTAATAGTAAATGCTTTTCCTATCAAATCTAAAGGCGAACCTCACATATTTGGGTGGAAAATTTTTCTGAATATACGGTTATGTGCTAGTCATACAATCTCCTATCCATGAGACGCTTGCTATGGCTAAAGTTTCACTCCTAAATGTTGTAAAAAATTTTAAATTTGGCGCTAAAATTGCACTAACAAGTATTTCTCATAGTTTTATTACACATCTACTATCAAACAAAACAAACTCAAGCGAAAGTGCATATGTAAGGTATCATCTTTTTACCCTCCCCTTACACTTAAGATGAACATTGTCCCCAATGTTCAAGTAAAGAATGTAAAAGTGAAAAAGTTAAAAAGAATGAAATCAAATACTCCCCTGATTCGCTCGGTATGGAAAATAAGGTGGCCAGGTTAAATCTTCCTCCAAGAAAATGAACAATCAAAGCTTCCCTTCCAGAATATAAATCATCTTCTTGTCATACATAACCTGTAAATCCTGAGAAAACAAACAAAAACCCAAAGCATCAACCCGAACAAAAATAACTCACAACTAGATGTAATTCCAGACTTAGGAATAGAAACAAAACAATTAAAGATATAATGCTTGTGGAATGAATGTTTGCAGATTTCCTGGAGTTTATAAAACTAAAGAATCAACAAAAACTTTAAGACTCCGGTACAAACAAAACTAGCAAAATTTCCAGAATTTTACACATGACGCCGTCAAGAGTAAACTCGTGACGCCGTCAGAAGTGACCTGCAGAAATTCTTATGTTAAGTTTCCGGAAAATTTCTGGAAAAACTTCGTCCTACTTCCTGGAAAATCCTGCAAAACATCATTACGACTCGATACAAGCATTTGACTCTAACAAGTACTAATACACATGTCCATTTAATATTGTTGTGGTTCATGCTCAATTTTGTTCTTATAAACAAATTTGGATCTCCCTTACACTTATCTTTTGCAAAATACCTTTATATGCAATTAAGACGAAGTTAAAAACAAAATAAAGCATTTTCACAATTTACTTTGAAACATGAGCCACAAACAATAAAAATAAAACATGCATACGGAAACAAATAAAATCAAACAAACAAACAAACAAACAAACAAACAAATAAAAAAAACACAAAACATGGGTTGCCTCCCAAGAAGCGCTTGTTTTTGTTCGAGTCACGAGCCTGACTCTACCCTTATTTAATGGAAATAGGGGAGGTTCTCCCTACACTTAGGATTAAGTGTGGGTGAAAGTAGCGATACACACCCTTAGGGTGTGAATATGCCACGTGAGGTGAAGGGGGTGAGTCAATGGCTTCCTTCATCCTAAAACTACCCGGATAATATTGGTTGATGGGTGGGTCGGTTCCTCTTTTGTCTCCTAGAAATATATCTAAGGATGGAAAGGTGTGTAAAGATTGAGGTTCCGGTTCATCAACACTAGGAAATTTCCTAGAACTAGGAGTAAGGTTATCACTACAAGTGTTTAAACCTATATCCTCAAGTGGTGAAGTGAGGTGAAGGGGAGTGAGAGGAGAGAGAAAACTGACATGGCGCTGCTGTGTATTGTGAAAAAGCATGCATCTTGACATTTAGCCTTAGTGGCTGATTAACTTTTTTCCTTTTCTGTTTTTAATTTCAATGAATATTGGAATTCGATTAAAGGAGGTTATGTATGACAAAAATTTATCATTGATCCAACCAAAACATTTTACAAATAACTTGCTCTTGATAGTTGATACCTAAAACAACCTTTTTAAACAAATAATTAGCATATATCTTTTTTACTAAACTCTTTCACGACATGTATTTTACTATAAAAATGTAATTATTATAAGAGTAAAATACACCGTTCATCCTTTTAACTTGTATAAAAAATAAACACCGAGTCTCAAATTCAAATAAGTCCAAATGTGGTTAGTAGTTACACCGTACTATAGACGATGTTGTAATGATTATAAAGAAGGGAATATTCTCTAAATCCGCCAAAAGTAGAATGTACTTACCCCTGTTACCTTTAAAAAAAATTTCTTCAAATGCCTCAGAGGCAGACGTTGCTCAAAAATCTTGGGCGGATCTTATAAAATAGTGACATGTGTCCCTATATATGGCCCCACCAAGTACTAACACAATATTACTTTATACAGGTACTTTCTTGGGCGACTAAGCCACATTTCTTAAGCGACTTGTATTTTTTGTCTTTTTGTCAAAAAATTAATAATAGATTTAAGTACATTTTTGGTCTTTGTGGTTTGATTATTGTTTATTTTTTGTCACACTTTTCCTTCCTCTTCTCTTTTATAAATAATAACACAACCACCACCACCACACCCAGCGCCACCACCGCCACCCACCATTGTCAATAATTTTTTTTTTTCTTTTTGCAAAGATTCATCAATCATCATCGCTGGTGTTGGAGCGTTACCATATCAAATCAACCTAACCTACTGGTGTTGGAGCATTACGAGATCAAACAAATGGTTCCAACACATCACATGCCTCCCATTTTACAAAGAGATTTTTGTTGAAAGTACAAATCAACCCAACCATCACCACATGCCTTTCATTCCTTTCCTTGACTTTGACCCACTACAAATCAAATCACAAAAATCACATGCCTCCCATTCTTCCAAAAGGTACGCAATAATATTAAATCAGTAAACATGGACTTACAAAATCATCAAACAACAATTTCAACAAACAACCTCATCCAAAAAACAAAAAAACTTTACTATGCAAACAAGAATAACTATTTCTTTCTACTCCCAATCTTTAAAAAAAACAAAAACAAAAAAAAAAACAAAAAAAAACAAAAAAAAAAAAAAACACGATTAGATCTAAAATCTTTTTTCAATTGCACTATATTTCCTTAGATCTTTAAAAACATAAGGTTTGAAACAAGAACTAAGGTATTCATGAGCTCGGGCTCGGATCATTCACACCCCTTACGAATAAACCTCATGAATGAGCAAAGAGACAGAGGGATTAAAATATGCGTACCCAAGATAAACTCCATTGAAGTACAATTTTTCGGATAACTGATGCTATTACAGTCTTCAGATGGCCTTACAATTTGAACACAAAACAACATAGAAGTATACAGAAGTATGTTGGGATGCTGGAGCTCTATTTAGGTATGGAATGTAAAGATTCTTCGTCTAAATGGCTCTCTGTTGCTGTAACACCCCCAAAATTTGATACAGCGGAAGACTCGACAAGCTTTCGGGGTGCTACGGGGATTGGTATCCAACACAAGACAATATAGAACGAGATAAAGTAAACATAATAAAAACGCAACCAAAACGGGGTTTTAAGGTTTACATTTATCCCAACATCATTCAGAGTCAGGCCCAAAATAGCATAACAATAGGTCCATAATTAATTATCAGAGTTTAGAAAAATAGATCCATAAACCATGAGCCTTGGCCGAGCCTTCCATTCCAAGCATACATATCATCACTTAATTACCTGAGAAAACGTGCTAAAAGTCAGCTTTCGCTGGTGAGATCATAGGTTTACATTCATCTAACAATATAGTGGACATATACGCAAAACGCTTGCTAGCTAGACTAAGGATTCGCTAAAAGCCTGCGGATACCCTCCGCTCCAACCTAACACACGGATACCCTCCGTTCTAACATAGATATTCGGGTAACCCCCGCAATATCATAAATACTCGGATAACCTCCAAAGTATTAATAACCTATAGGTGCACACTATAGTATCTAAATAAGCCAACCTTGAATAGTACACACGAAACTATGTGACTAAAGTTGACAATTCACAAATATCCAAATAAGCCAACCTTGAATAGTACACACAAAAACTATGTGACTAAAGTTGACAATTCACCAATATCCAAATAAGCCAACCTTAAATAGTACACACAAAAACTATGTGACTAAAGTTGACATTACATCCTAGTCCATACGCATAGCAAGTTTTAGAAAGAATATAAAAGCGATAATAGTCCACATAAAATGATTTACACATTTCTCACCCCAAGTATTGAAAACATAGTTCAAGAGTAAAAAGTGGGGCTATGACTCACCTCAAGTCCAGAAAATAGCAAGAAGAAGTCGGTAGAAATAAGATGTATAGTAACTCACGAAACAGCAACTACGGACTCGGCACGACCTAACAATATTAACTCGTTCAGAAATCATTTCCTCAAATTCAAAATATTCCCAAACCCGGACAAGAATCCGTTTTATTTCCGAAAATCCATTTCGTATTAGTTTGGTGTATTTGCGTTTGGTATCCATACGGGTGGCGGGTCGACTCAAAACAAACCAAAAGGTCACACGAAGAATAATAAAATAAACTATGGATCTCATATTAGCCCAATATATCATTTAAATAAATCGCTGAAGTTTATCAAATCCGTCGATTTGATAATCCTCATATTTATTTACGTAAAATACCGTTCCAAGATTACACCCAACCTAAAGTACATAGCACATAAATACTATATGGTACATATCATAGTTTAATAAATTCCTCATATATATCGTCAAATTGGCCAGATTTCCCGATATATACACTCGCAATTTATTACACTTTACATATACCACAACCTATGGGCGTCGTAGGATACGATGCCCATTAATATATTCATTTCATATAGCCAAATAACCCGATTCAACCTTACGGTTAAGTGGTTATTTAGTTATAGAAAACGTTTATATTAATCGTCATATATCCGTGACAACACAAAAGTCACAAATAAAACTTACCTGGACTCGAGTGACAACGACTCCGCATAACTCGATAAGTTTATTTATTATATAAAATGACATTTTTATTTAATATTAGAGAATTGTCGAGAATTCCTCGTTTTGTAACAATTTCTTTATAATAATAACACGTTCAATAATATTACGCCACTTTCGTAGCCTAATATATATTTAGTCGTATTATTTATAATATGACTCGTGATTATTATTATTATTAATATACGCGCTTATATAATTATATATCCGTTATTCACGTCTATATATTCATATAAACGTTTATATTATCAATAACTATTATTACGAGTTTTATTATTTATGTTTTATTTGTAATAGTTATCGAGTCATACGAAATGGTCACATGGCCGAGTCATGACTCTCGGCTCATTGTCCAAGTCCAAAGTAATATAAAAGTCATAACAATCAATATATCTCCGTCCAATCAATCCCAATCCACGTGCTACAACAATAGGGTCCGACTACGGCACCCGACTAACCTATCTCCGTCAATCTAAGTGACCGTCTCACAATCGGTTCCCAAAACCACTTTATCGTTAACACAACTTCAAATAATACCACGAGTCCATAATACTCGTCAACCGCATCAAAAATCAATTAAGCCACAATAATAATAACCAACAATAAATAAATAACCATAAAATAAACTTTGCCGAAATATATATATTTCGACACCACAAACGGCTCTCAAAAATAACCGTATTCGGGTCAAATACCAAGTCAACCCGAGTCAAAAATCATATACCAAGTGTCATGTGGGTCCCACCCGAGACCACAATCATAAAAATCAATACATCTCCGTCCAATCAATCCCAATCCACGTGCTACAACAATAGGGTCCGACTACGGCACCCGACTAACCTATCTCCGTCAATCTAAGTGACCGTCTCACAATCGGTCCCCAAAACCACTTTATCGTCAACACAACTTCAAATAATACCACGAGTCCATAATACTCGTCAACCGCTTCAAAAATCAATTAAGCCACAATAATAATAACCAACAATAAATAAATAACCATAAAATAAACTTTGCCGAAATATATATATTTCGACACGACAAACGGTTCTCAAAAATAACCGTATTCGAGTCAAATACCAAGTCAACCCGAGTCAAAAATCATATACCAAGTGTCATGTGGGTCCCACCCGAGACCACAAGGTCGCGGCTAGCTCACGGGAGCTCGACCCAAACAAAATAAATAACCAAACCGACCCAATGGGGTCGTCGGCTCCATCCCAAGTCGAACAACAAGAACAACAATCAAGAATCCAATCAAGATAATCAATCACGAGGACCAATTAAGGTCAATAAACACGAAACCGAGTCGAAATGATAACCAACAACTCGGAATCATCATAAGTCGAGGGTGAGGCCCTCGGCTACGGGTCGACCACGCAAAGAATCGCAACCAAACAACAATACCCGGATACCAAACCAAGATTTAACCAAGTTTCAATAAAACCCATTAATATTTCATCCTTTTCTTTTCGAATCCGACCCAAAACAATAATAAATTCGTGGGTTTGGCACGTTTTTCAACAAACCCGATGCACCCCGTGCATACTTACCCGTGGATCTACAAAACTCGACCAAGAAGAGTGATGGTGATGAGGTGTACGGCGTCGGTGAGGCACGAACGAGGTGAAAATGGTTGTTTTTGTGCGCGTGAATCACAAGATAATAACAAGGGAGGTGTGGGGAATGTTTTGGAAGTGGTGGTGTGTGGTGGTGCGCGGCGGTGGCGACCGGACGAAGGGTGGCCGGCGGCTAGGAGAGGAGAGGGGAAGAGAGGTGAAGTTGTGGAGATGAAAATGAAGTTATTAGTTTTAGGGTTAGGGTTAAATAAGGAAATTTTACACTTTGGCCCCTCTACTTAGTCTCCTTTAAATTTGCACACAAAACCTTTTTATCACCAACTTAAATTTATAAAACGCCCCCTTACGTAAGTAAAGACTTACAAAGAAAATATTAAACGTTCCCAAAACTAGTTATATACACCATTTGTCAGGCTAAGTATATTATTCCACTGAAACTCATAATAAATACGTTACTAAAAGTCCAACGTATTAAAACTCATAAGTTTTTAAACTTTTCAGTTTCCTAGTGCCGGAGTCAACGTAGTACCAAGTGAGGATTTAAGAATACATCACCGGGCATAATATCAAAACGAATTATGAAAATAATTCACGAATTCCATAACAACATTAAATACAATTATCCATAAAATAGGTCTTACAAGTTCGTTGTGAAATAAAATTCTAAATAAAAATTTTAAACGAACTTAACGTAATGCGGGTTTTTTTTTTAAATAACTCCCTAAATTGCCGGTTGTCACATCCTCCCAGTCTCAGAAGAAACCCGTCCCAGGTTTCACTCGGAAAAATTCATCTATGAAGTGAAAAGCTTCGGATATCTCTTCCGGAACTCGTCCTCACGTTCCCACGTAAATTCTGGTCCATGTCGGGAATTCCAACGAACCTTGACGAGCGGAATGCGACTTCGCTTGAGTCGTTTAACTTCACGATCTAAAATCTCAATTGGCTCTTCCACGAAATTCAATTTCTCATCAACGCGAATATCCTTCATTGGAACGACATGCATCTCATCGGAAAGACATTTCTTCAAATTACTAACGTGGAACACGTCGTGAACTTTGCTCAGTTCATGTGGTAGTTCCAACCTATAAGCCACGGGCCCAATTCTTTCTAAGATCAGAAATGGTCCAATGTAGCGTGGGTTGAGTTTACCACGTTTCCCGAAACGTATTACACCCTTCCAAGGCGAGACTTTCAGCATCACTTTGTCTCCAACCTGGAACTCTAAGGGTTTACGTCTCTGATCGGCGTAACTTTTCTGCCTATCTCTGGCTGCTTGCAACTGATCACGAATCTGAGCTACTTTCTCAGTAGTTTCCAAAATCAGTTCATGGCCTGTGAGTTGGCTATCTCCAACTTCTGCCCAACCAATAGGCGAACGACACTTTCTGCCATACAAAGCTTCGAATGGTGCAGCTTTAAGACTTGTGTGGTAGCTATTATTATAGGAGAATTCCGCAAGGGGTAAATACTTCTCCCAGCCCTTACCAAAGTCTATGATGCATGCACGAAGCATATCCTCCAATGTCTGAATGGTCCTCTCACTTTGACCATCGGTTTGGGGATGATATGCAGTACTCATATCAAGTCTCGTCCCCAAAGCCGTTTGGAGTGATCGCCACAAAGCTGACGTAAAACGACTATCGCGATCTGAAATAATAGATATCGGGACTCCATGACGCGAAATAATTTCCTTCACATATAACTTCGCAAGTTTATCCACACTATCATCTTCACTTATTGCTAGGAAATGAGCAGACTTTGTCAGACGATCCACTATTACCCAGATAGCGTCACAACCGCTAGCTGTCTTCGGTAATTTGGTAATGAAGTCCATAGTAATCCGCTCCCATTTCCAGACTGGAAGTTCTGGTTGCGTTAGTAATCCTAACGGTCTCTAGTGTTCGGCTTTAACCTTAGCACATGTCAAGCATTTACTAACGTATGATGCTATATCTGCCTTCATATTTGGCCACCAATAGAACTTCTTAAGATCCTGGTACATCTTGTCGGACCCAGGATGAATAGAGTACCTTGTCTTATGCGACTCATGTAAAATCAACTCCCGAATTCCTCCATACAAAGGTACCCAAATCCGATTTCCAAAACATAATAATCCATCAGAACGCTTAACAAATCCTTTCTCATTCTCAGCCATCCCAAATATATTCTCGGCAGATCTGTTTTCTGCTTTCAACGCTTCCGTTTGAACTTCAAATATTTGAGACGGTAATGGCGATACGATTGTCATTCCCAATGACCGAACTCGTAACGGTGGTATTCTTTCCTTTCGACTAAGAGCATCAGCAACAACGTTTGCTTTACCAGGATGGTAGCGAATTTCACAATCATAATCGCTTAGCAACTCAATCCAACGTCGCTGTCTCATATTGAGCTCTTTTTGATTCAAGATGTGTTGTAGACTTTTATGGTCAGTAAATACAACACACTTGGTTCCGTACAAGTAATGTCTCCATATTCTTAAGGCGAAAACCACAGCACCTAACTCCAAATCATGGGTGGTGTAGTTTTTCTCATGCGTTTTGAGCTGTCGGGAAGCATAAGCTATCACCTTCTCTCGTTGCATTAACACGGCTCCCAATCCTTTATGTGAGGCGTCACAATAGACGACGAAATCCTCGTTACCCTCCGGTAACGCTAAGATAGGAGCACTACACAACCTCTTCTTAAGCAATTGAAACGCTTCCTCTTCTTTATCTCCCCATTCATACGTAACACTCTTTTGAGTCAATTTGGTCAATGGTTTAGCTATCTTCGAAAATCCCTCAATGAATCTTCGGTAATAACCAGCTAAACCCAAAAATTGACGAACTTCGGTTGGGGTTGTAGGTGCAGCCCAATCTTTTATCGCCTCAATTTTAGCAGGATCCACATGGACTCCTTGTCTATCAATCACATGACCCAAAAATTGTACCGTCGGAATCCAGAATTCGCATTTCGAAAACTTGGCATAGAGTTTCTCCTTCCTGAGCAATTCTAAGATGAGTCTTAGATGCTCCTCATGCTCCTTCTCACTCTTTGAATAAATCAGAATGTCATCGATGAACACAATCACAAACTTATCTAAGTAAGGCTTACACACCCGATTCATGAGATCCATGAATATTGCCGGTGCGTTAGTTAACCCAAACGGCATCACCTGAAACTCGTAATGCCCGTAACGGGTTCTGAAAGCCGTTTTCGGAATATCTTCCTCGCGAACTCGAAGTTGATGATATCCTGATCTCAAATCGATCTTCGAATACACACTCGATCCTTGGAGTTGATCGAACAAGTCGTCGATCCTAGGTAACGGGTGTCTATTCTTCACCGTTAACTTGTTCAACTCTCGGTAATCAATGCACATAAGGAACGATCCATCCTTCTTCTTCACAAATAAGACTGGGGCTCCCCAAGGTGAAGAACTTGGTCTTATGAATCCTTTTTGGGCTAACTCCGCCAATTGTTTCGACAACTCTTCTAGCTCGGTAGGTGCAAGACGATAAGGTGCTCGTGCTACAGGTGCAGCACCAGGTATCAACTCAATCTGAAACTCCACTTGTCTAGTCGGCAGGATTCCCGGCAAATCATCGGGAAACACATCAGGAAAATCATGAACTATAGGCACATCTCCAATGCATCTTTCCTTTTTCTCCGTCCCTCCTTTCTCAGAAATTTGAGCTAAGAAAAGGTAACATCCCTTCTCCATTAGCTTTGGTAACTTAGTGCAAGAAATAACTGCTAATCGGGATGGGCTCCTAGAATCCTTTCGATCTCCTAATATATTTAGGATTTCCTTTCTGTATGGTACACGCACGATCTTTTCGTCGCAAAGTATGTGAGCACGATACTTCGACAACCAATCCATACCAACGATAACATCAAAACTTCCTAACGTGACGGGTAGAAGATCTATATTGAAAGGGTGGTTCAAGAAATTTAACGTGCAACCGCGAATGATGGTATTAATCCTTTCTATATTCCCATTTGCTAACTCAATATCATATCCAATTCCTAAGGCCATCGGGGGTTTCTCTAGTAAGGGTGCAAACGTAGTGGACACAAAACTCCTATCGGCACCAGTATCAAATAGTATGGAAGCATAACGATTATTGAGAAGGAACGTACCAGTAACAACGTTCGGATCTTCTCCTCTCTCATTCTCGAGTGCATACACTCTTCCCTGAGCAACTCCAGCTTCCACACGCTGGTCCCCATTATCCTGTCGTCCACGGTTTCCTCCAGCTCCTCGGTTTCCATGATTGTACCCATTACCACCCGAGCCTTGATTTCCACGGTTCCACAATTCTCTACACTCATTCCTATAGTGTCCCTTCTTTCCACACCCATAACAAGTAACATCTGCCTTGTTTCTCATCTCCGGAGCAACCTGAACCATAGCAAGAGGTCGGGCTCTACAATCCTTAGCTGTGTGTCCTTTCCTTGAGCAGTTCTGGCATTTCACACTACACCATCCAGTATGATGCTGGTGGCAACGATCACACTTGGGTGCATCACCGTTTCGATTCTTCTTATCTCCATTTCCAATAGCATAAGCCTTAGCTTGTCTCTTGCTTCGGTGATCATTACCCTTAGAGTGACGGTCTCTCTTTCTCTTTCCATTCTTCTCCTTATCAGCTTCTTCTAATTCCAACGAATCCATAAGTTGTTGAGCAATTGTGATTGCCTCATGGATGTTTGCAGGCCTAGCAGAAATCACATCGTTACTCGTAGTTACAGGCAACTGATGCGTGGGAATCGCAACAGGCTTTACCTCTCGAGGGATCTCAAGAAGCTTACAACCCCCACCAGGCAGTGTACCTGATCGTTGTAGTATAGTATAGTGACAAGTACCGGGGGATTGATCGTTCAGCATAGGAATAGTGTCGCTAGGATTAGAAAGCCTAAATACTAGTTCTAAAGGTGAGGGATGATTATTTTTGTGTTTTTATATTTTATGGAAAGCAAGTAAAATCTCGGGTTTTGGAAGAGTGGGCGGAATTAGTTGCTATTCAACTAACCCAATACTAAGATGCAATCAAAATAAAATACTAAAAATGAAAATAAACTAATTATACTAAGGTTGTGAGCAGTAATTGGAGAAAATGTGTTTACTTAGACTTCACTACTCCCTAGATATCTTTTTCATGTTAATTACTTGTTATAATTGCATGGATGACGGATTGTATTCCTTAATACCATTCATGGGGTGGCATACATAACTCCCCAATTCTATGAGCTCTTATCTCCTCCTACACCATGCCCAGCACAACTATAGGGATTGTAAACAGTGGCTCATGCATTAAATACAACCAATAAAGACCTAGTACGCCTCGGTTCATGTTTCTTAAGACGTTCAAGCATGTTACCATTTGGAGATCTGCCAGTTTTCTTAAGCCTAACATATAAATCATTCATCCAAAACAAGAATAAACAAGTAATCAACACATAATCAATATCTAGGTTTCATTAGATCTAAGCAAACACAAAAGAGATCTAGCCTAGCATGATAGAATTAAGACAAGAACATGATATAGACAACCAACACATAGACATATTGATTGAATTAGAAGAACACTTATCTTAATTAATCATGCAAGGTATCAAGGGGTTGGAACCCTTGAAAAACCTGTAAAGTTACACCAAAATCGTCTTTAGGGTTTCTCCCAAAACTTCCCCTCTTTTTTAAATGTGAAAAACTAGAAAACTATATATAGGAAAATAGGGATGACGGCGTCAAGAACAAAGGTGTGACGCCGTCATCTCGCCGCCAAATACTTCCTCGGACGGCCTTGATCTACTTCTGACGCCGTCAAGGCCTAGGCCGTCACAAAAATTACTCTTGACGCCCTGTGTGTGACGCCGTCATCAACTACGGATTTTAATTCTTGGGGTTTTGACGCCGTCAAGAAAAACTCTTGACGCCTTCATGTACTGTTCCCAGCATGGAAAATTGAGACTTTGCCGTTTTCTTCACTTTTATGCTCCAAAAACGTCCAAAATGGCTTCTTTTCCAGAATTCACTCTCCAAGTACCTAAAATCACAAAAGGAACGATTTAGGGCAATATTTGATCAAATAAATTCGGATTCGGGCTTAAATGACCGCCTAAAAACGGACCATTTTTCGCCTCATCATATACCCTTACACTTGAGATTTGCTTGTCCTCAAGCAAATGCGCTTTTATTCTAGTCAAAATACAAGTTAGGGGTCACTTAACACTAATATAAAAGTAATTACAACAAATAATCGTTCCACTAAAGACCAATAGACAAGCTCGGAGGTCATACACTAGCACCTCACAAATAGTATTTAGATACTCACATCTCTCGGGTGTAATAAAGTAATATAACATTATGGAAATGGAAGATATCTCTCACTACCTGTCATAGCAAAATAGATTACCATAGGCTTGGGAAAGGATCAAACCTCCACCACATGGCGTAAGCACCTAGGATAAACTATCAAAGAGGTCTTTTAAAGGGTTGTAACGTTAGGTATAGGGATATGAATTACACGGTTTTGTTGGATAAAGGAAGTTTTACTGGTGGCGAGTTAACAATCTTGGTCAATTACATGTACAATATGGCGTTGCTAAGCCAAGACTAGACTCGACTTAAGCTAATAAATGAGAAATAACAAAAACATAAAATGAACATAGAATGAAACGGGATGGTAGTCCGTATGTTTTTTCTCTTTTTCCTTTTTCTATTTTTTTTTCTTGATTTTTTCGATTTTTTTTTTTTTTTTTTTTTTTTTTTTTTTTTTTTTGTGCATACACTCTTACCCTACCATCCAAAATAATACATCATAGGGAATGAAAATTCCCCTTACACTTGAATCTTTACATACTTTATATTCAACTATTCTAATGACTCGAATTAAGAAAATCAAAACACTTGGAGCACTTTTAAGATTAACGTACATATGGGGGTAATAATATTATGTTCTTCCCCATTACTCCATAAAATAAGTACTTACCCATGAGTCCCAATCGTCCCAAAACAATATGTACAAGGATATGACTCGACTTAGCAACCATGTAATCAATTAGAAAGTTAACTTAGGGTTTAACAAATAACAATAATGCACTAAAGATGAGCGCATACACGGAAGGATAAGGCGATTTGGGTGTACATTTAAGTGGAGTGTAACAAATTCTTCCTTTAAGTAAGATGCTTAAAGTTAGAAACGAAAAGATAGGCTCGGAGGGGTGTACTAGGGGTTTCGTGTACTAAAAATGAGTACAACGCTAAGGGTGTGGGAAAAATTAGTTGACTTAACTAGTCAAGTAGTATGACTTAAATGGTCAAGTAATTATGATACGGGTTTAACACAAGGGTAATCCTAATGCCTCTTATCATGTAGTAAATCCTACCACACGAATGTAGTCTCACTAGTGGTCTCGGGATGCATCACTAACGCAAGTTCTAGAATCTAAATGCTACCGGTACACTCATAAGCACTAATAGTAAATGCTTTTCCTATCAAATCTAAAGGCGAACCTCACATATTTGGGTGGAAAATTTTTCTGAATATACGGTTATGTGCTAGTCATACAATCTCCTATCCATGAGACGCTTGCTATGGCTAAAGTTTCACTCCTAAATGTTGTAAAAAATTTTAAATTTGGCGCTAAAATTGCACTAACAAGTATTTCTCATAGTTTTATTACACATCTACTATCAAACAAAACAAACTCAAGCGAAAGTGCATATGTAAGGTATCATCTTTTTACCCTCCCCTTACACTTAAGATGAACATTGTCCCCAATGTTCAAGTAAAGAATGTAAAAGTGAAAAAGTTAAAAAGAATGAAATCAAATACTCCCCTGATTCGCTCGGTATGGAAAATAAGGTGGCCAGGTTAAATCTTCCTCCAAGAAAATGAACAATCAAAGCTTCCCTTCCAGAATATAAATCATCTTCTTGTCATACATAACCTGTAAATCCTGAGAAAACAAACAAAAACCCAAAGCATCAACCCGAACAAAAATAACTCACAACTAGATGTAATTCCAGACTTAGGAATAGAAACAAAACAATTAAAGATATAATGCTTGTGGAATGAATGTTTGCAGATTTCCTGGAGTTTATAAAACTAAAGAATCAACAAAAACTTTAAGACTCCGGTACAAACAAAACTAGCAAAATTTCCAGAATTTTACACATGACGCCGTCAAGAGTAAACTCGTGACGCCGTCAGAAGTGACCTGCAGAAATTCTTATGTTAAGTTTCCGGAAAATTTCTGGAAAAACTTCGTCCTACTTCCTGGAAAATCCTGCAAAACATCATTACGACTCGATACAAGCATTTGACTCTAACAAGTACTAATACACATGTCCATTTAATATTGTTGTGGTTCATGCTCAATTTTGTTCTTATAAACAAATTTGGATCTCCCTTACACTTATCTTTTGCAAAATACCTTTATATGCAATTAAGACGAAGTTAAAAACAAAATAAAGCATTTTCACAATTTACTTTGAAACATGAGCCACAAACAATAAAAATAAAACATGCATACGGAAACAAATAAAATCAAACAAACAAACAAACAAACAAACAAATAAAAAAAACACAAAACATGGGTTGCCTCCCAAGAAGCGCTTGTTTTTGTTCGAGTCACGAGCCTGACTCTACCCTTATTTAATGGAAATAGGGGAGGTTCTCCCTACACTTAGGATTAAGTGTGGGTGAAAGTAGCGATACACACCCTTAGGGTGTGAATATGCCACGTGAGGTGAAGGGGGTGAGTCAATGGCTTCCTTCATCCTAAAACTACCCGGATAATATTGGTTGATGGGTGGGTCGGTTCCTCTTTTGTCTCCTAGAAATATATCTAAGGATGGAAAGGTGTGTAAAGATTGAGGTTCCGGTTCATCAACACTAGGAAATTCCCTAGAACTAGGAGTAAGGTTATCACTACAAGTGTTTAAACCTATATCCTCAAGTGGTGCCTGGTCCAAGGGTTCTACCTCCATTGGAATTCCTAAAGTTTCTTCTACTTCTTCTGGGTAAGTCACGGGCGGTGTGTATGCCTCAAATGATGGTAGGACTTGTGGGGTACTTAGTGGGCTTGGGTTTTCTACTATCTCTTCCATCACATCAATATCACCTATGTGTTCATCTTGTATTATGGTAGTACCTAACCTTGACATGCAACTAGGTGGCTCAACTCTAACCTCATGTGTGTCGTATATTTTGGTGAAATCTACCCCGCTCATGCAACTAGGTAGTTCAACACTAACCATCTCATAATCTTGGTTTGATTATAAGTTCATGTTCTTAGAAACTAGGTCATCTCGCTCATACGAATCCACCAATTCGTTGAACTTATGGGTAATGGTTACGAAGCTTTTCTCAAAATTCATCCAAAGGGTCTCACTAAAAGGAATTGATCCTAAAAATGATCGTCTAATAGAAAACACACATGCATAAAATTCATCAAACCCATCTAACTTTACATCCTAAAAATCTACCCCGCTCATGCAACTAGGTAGTTCAACACTAACCATCTCATAATCTTGGTTTGATTCTAAGTTCATGTTCTTAGAAACTAGGTCATCTCGCTCATACGAATCCACCAATTCGTTGAACTTATGGGTAATGGTTACGAAGCTTTTCTCAAAATTCATCCAAAGGGTCTCACTAAAAGGAATTGATCCTAAAAATGATCGTCTAATAGAAAACACACATGCATAAAATTCATCAAACCCATCTAACTTTACACCCAGCTCCTCTTGTATATATGTAAGATCACTTAAAAATTCATTGGAACAACAGGAGGCAAATATATCCGAGTAAACTAATTGTTCCTCTATAGTTAATGATCTAAATGGAATTTCATCCGCCATGGAGACAAATGAAAATGGTTTTACAAACAAAGGGCACAAAGAAAAAGATAGACTACAAGAAACCTAAAAATAAAAATAAAATCTTACTAGAAAGGAATCTAGCAAGTAGACCTAATACAAAGAAATTCTAACCTAGACAATAACTATTTCCCTGGCAACGGCGCCAAAAACTTGATGCGTGGGAATCGCAACAGGCTTTACCTCTCGAGGGATCTCGAGAAGCTTACAACCCCCACCAGGCAGTGTACCTGATCGTTGTAGTATAGTATAGTGACAAGTACCGGGGGATTGATCGTTCAGCTTAGGAATAGTGTCGCTAGGATTAGAAAGCCTAAATACTAGTTCTAAAGATGAGGGATGATTATTTTTGTGTTTTTATATTTTATGGAAAGCAAGTAAAATCTCGGGTTTTGGAAGAGTGGGCGGAATTAGTTGCTATTCAACTAACCCAATACAAAGATGCAATCAAAATAAAATACTAAAAATGAAAATAAACTAATTATACTAAGGTTGTGAGCAGTAATTGGAGAAAATGTGTTTACTTAGACTTCACTACTCCCTAGATATCTTTTACACGTTAATTACTTGTTATAATTGCATGGATGATGGATTGTATTCCTTAATACCATTCATGGGGTGGCATACATAACTCCCCAATTCTATGAGCTCTTATCTCCTCCTACACCATGCCCAGCACAACTATAGGGATTGTAAACAGTGGCTCATGCATTAAATACAACCAATAAAGACCTAGTACGCCTCGGTTCATGTTTCTTAAGACGTTCAAGCATGTTACCATTTGGAGATCTGCCAGTTTTCTTAAGCCTAACATATAAATCATTCATCCAAAACAAGAATAAACAAGTAATCAACACATAATCAATATCTAGGTTTCATTAGATCTAAGCAAACACAAAAGAGATCTAGCCTGGCATGATAGAATTAAGACAAGAACATGATATAGACAACCAACACATAGACATATTGATTGAATTAGAAGAACACTTATCTTAATTAATCATGCAAGGTATCAAGGGGTTGGAACCCTTGAAAAACCTGTAAAGTTACACCAAAATCGTCTTTAGGGTTTCTCCCAAAACTTCTTCTCTTTTTTAAATGTGAAAAACTAGAAAACTATATATAGGAAAATAGGGATGACGGCGTCAAGAACAAAGGTGTGACGCCGTCATCTCGCCGCCAAATACTTCCTCGGACGGCCTTGATCTACTTCTGACGCCGTCAAGGCCTAGGCCGTCACAAAAATTACTCTTGACGCCCTGTGTGTGACGCCGTCATCAACTACGGATTTTAATTCTTGGGGTTTTGACGCCGTCAAGAAAAACTCTTGACGCCTTCATGTACTGTTCCCAGTATGGAAACTTGAGACTTTGCCGTTTTCTTCACTTTTATGCTCCAAAAACGTCCAAAATGGCTTCTTTTCCAGAATTCACTCTCCAAGTACCTAAAATCACAAAATGAACGATTTAGGGCAATATTTGATCAAATAAATTCGGATTCGGGCTTAAATGACCCCATAAAAACGGACCATTTTTCGCCTCATCAGCAACCCATCAGTATACCTCTCGATCTTTTGAGTCTCGGTTTTCACCATATCTGGGCAAAGCAAGGCCAATTCCTGGTAACGACGATTGTAAGTCGCCATGTCATTACCTTTCACCTTGTGGTTCCAAAACTCAATCTCTAGCTTCTTAACCTCATTCCTTGGGCAATAAGTCTGAATTAGCAGAGACTTAAATTGCTCCCAAGTCATGGCAAGGATAGCACAATACACCACGTAACATCAATAAAGCGATTAAGGACTCAATTTCCATAATACCCAAAATCACATAATACCATATACTAATAACCATCAACATACAATAGCGATCTAACATCGTTCCAACTACTGGATATCACAAAATGTACTAATCGTTCCAAAAGAGACGAACACTGAACAAAATACATCGAAATATGATAACTAGCTTTTCTAACCGAACACTCCTCGGTTAAGAAAGCAACCATACAACATAACCCAAGCAACTAGCCACGCTGCTGGCGGAGGCTCCTCAACTGCTGCCTCAAGCCATCAAGATCCCTCCATAACGATCCTAGCTCCACGCTATGGGTGTCTCGGTCTCTCTTGAGGTCAGCCACCTCCTTCGCTAGCTCGGCATTCCTTTGCCATAGCTTGCGGTCGGCCTCTCGAGCAGTAACAAATCCTCGCTGCAAACTATCGATATGCTCGTGGACCTCCATCAAAACTCTCCTCAGCTCAGTAGTCCTGCCCACAACGACAGTCATGTCAACTCTCAAATCCACTAAAAACTCTCCAATAACTCTCTCAAGTCGATCAGATACGCGTGCAACTCTCTCACCAAGCTCAGTAATCCGAGCCCATAACCTGCCAATCTCACCTAACTCTGCATGCTCAGCAGAAACCTCAGAAGATGCATCCGACTCAACGGGACTACCAGGTGGCAACTCAAACAAGAACGGAGGATCAGGTGAATCAGGCTCAATCGGATGTACAGGTGAATCAGGCTCCTCAGCCTGGGCTGGTGGTACTAACACATCATCATCATCATCAGGCATCTCATCCTCCTGAGGGTCATCCTCCTCCTCAGGGTCATCATCATCACCCTGCTCAGCCTCCTGAGGGTCATCCTCCTGCTCAGGGTCATCAGCCTCATCCTCACCCTCGTACTCCTCCTCCTCATCGGAAGAGTACCTCATCAGTCGTCGTCTCCTACTAGGTGAACCATGTGGAGATGTGGTAGGTGATCTAGGATGACGATGCAATGATGTGGGTGGCGCCTCAGACAGGAGAGAGTGAGCATCAATCTGTAAAGGTGATGGAGTAGGGCGTACCGACATGCGTACCGTAGCTCGGTGGGCAAAGCGTGGGGCCACACGAGCCAAAGCCTGATGAAGAGTAAGCTGCCTCGATGTACCAGGGAGCCCTAAAGAAGATGAGGGTCCCTGCGTAGATGCAGCAGGTAGTGCTGAAGTAGAAGCTGCCTGCGGTACAGTAGCTGAAAGCATGGCCATCTGGTAAGGGTCATCAGATGCCATAGTGAACTGTGCAGGTAAAACCGGTGCAGTAAGAATATCCTCGACAACATCGGGCATATGGGAGGCCATGGTCTGTGACAACGGCGTAGGGTAGGTGTAAGTGTTTTAAAACAACTAAATCACAACTCATAATACCATGCTAAAAATCCTCATCAAATAGTTCAAACCTATAATCTCAATAAAAGAATTTCAAACACCGCATTACTAAAATGTTTATAAAACATATAGACCATATAATTCCTCGAAATGCCATCTTATTACTAAAATCCATAAACCTCAAATCATCTCAATAAATCCCAAATCTAACAATCATCTCAAATATCTCATAATACCTCAAATAATAGAAGATGCTTCGGCTTGGCGGGCTGGCGGGCGGTGGTCAAGGATCATTTTCTATAAAAATACGGTTATAGTTTAGGCGTTTATTTACCTAGTTCTCTATAACCTTGGCTCTGATACCAATCTGTAACACCCCCAAAATTTGATACAGCGGAAGACTCGACAAGCTTTCGGGGTGCTACGGGGATTGGTATCCAACACAAGACAATATAGAACGAGATAAAGTAAACATAATAAAAACACAACCAAAACGGGGTTTTAAGGTTTACATTTATCCCAACATCATTCAGAGTCAGGCCCAAAATAGCATAACAATAGGTCCATAATTAATTATCAGAGTTTAGAAAAATAGATCCATAAACCATGAGCCTTGGCCGAGCCTTCCATTCCAAGCATGCATATCATCACTTAATTACCTGAGAAAACGTGCTAAAAGTCAGCTTTCGCTGGTGAGATCATAGGTTTACATTCATCTAACAATATAGTGGACATATACGCAAAACGCTTGCTAGCTAGACTAAGGATTCGCTAAAAGCCTGCGGATACCCTCCGCTCCAACCTAACACACGGATACCCTCCGTTCTAACATAGATATTCGGGTAACCCCCGCAATATCATAAATACTCGGATAACCTCCAAAGTATTAATAACCTATAGGTGCACACTATAGTATCTAAATAAGCCAACCTTGAATAGTACACACGAAACTATGTGACTAAAGTTGACAATTCACCAATATCCAAATAAGCCAACCTTGAATAGTACACACAAAAACTATGTGACTAAAGTTGACAATTCACCAATATCCAAATAAGCCAACCTTGAATAGTACACACAAAAACTATGTGACTAAAGTTGACATTACATCCTAGTCCACATAAAATGATTTACACGTTTCTCACCCCAAGTATTGAAAACATAGTTCAAGAGTAAAAAGTGGGGCTATGACTCACCTCAAGTCCAGAAAATAGCAAGAAGAAGTCGGTAGAAATAAGATGTATAGTAACTCACGAAACAGCAACTACGGACTCGGCACGACCTAACAATATTAACTCGTTCAGAAATCATTTCCTCAAATTCAAAATATTCCCAAACCCGGACAAGAATCCGTTTTATTTCCGAAAATCCATTTCGTATTAGTTTGGTGTATTTGCGTTTGGTATCCATACGGGTGGCGGGTCGACTCAAAACAAACCAAAAGGTCACACGAAGAATAATAAAATAAACTATGGATCTAATATTAGCCCAATATATCATTTAAATAAATCGCTGAAGTTTATCAAATCCGTCGATTTGATAATCCTCATATTTATTTACGTAACATACCGTTCCAAGATTACACCCAACCTAAAGCACATAGCACATAAATACTATATGGTACATATCATAGTTTAATAAATTCCTCATATATATCGTCAAATTGGCCAGATTTCCCGATATATACACTCGCAATTTATTACACTTTACATATACCACAACCTATGGGCGTCGTAGGATACGATGCCCATTAATATATTCATTTCATATAGCTAAATAACCCGATTCAACCTTACGGTTAAGTGGTTATTTAGTTATAGAAAACGTTTATATTAATCGTCATATATCCGTGACAACACAAAAGTCGCAAATAAAACTTACCTGGACTCGAGTGACAACGACTCCGCATAACTCGATAAGTTTATTTATTATATAAAATGACATTTTTATTTAATATTAGAGAATTGTCGAGAATTCCTCGTTTTATAACAATTTCTTTATAATAATAATACGTTCAATAATATTACGCCACTTTCGTAGCCTAATATATATTTAGTCGTATTATTTATAATATGACTCGTGATTATTATTATTATTAATATACGCGCTTATATAATTATATATCCGTTATTCACGTCTATATATTCATATAAACGTTTATATTATCAATAACTATTATTACGAGTATTATTTATGTTTTATTTGTAATAGTTATCGAGTCATACGAAATGGTCACATGTCCGAGTCATGACTCTCGGCTCATTGTCCAAGTCCAAAGTAATATAAAAGTCATAACAATCAATACATCTCCGTCCAATCAATCCCAATCCACGTGCTACAACAATAGGGTCCGACTACGGCACCCGACTAACCTATCTCCGTCAATCTAAGTGACCGTCTCACAATCGGTCCCCAAAACCACTTTATCGTCAACACAACTTCAAATAATACCACGAGTCCATAATACTCGTCAACCGCTTCAAAAATCAATTAAGCCACAATAATAATAACCAACAATAAATAAATAACCATAAAATAAACTTTGCCGAAATATATATATTTCGACACCACAAACGGTTCTCAAAAATAACCGTATTCGAGTCAAATACCAAGTCAACCTGAGTCAAAAATCATATACCAAGTGTCATGTGGGTCCCACCCGAGACCACAAGGTCGCGGCTAGCTCACGGGAGCTCGACCCAAACAAAATAAATAACCAAACCGACCCAATGGGGTCGTCGGCTCCATCCCAAGTCGAACAACAAGAACAACAATCAAGAATCCAATCAAGATAATCAATCACGAGGACCAATTAAGGTCAATAAACACGAAACCGAGTCGAAATGATAACCAACAACTCGGAATCATCATAAGTCGAGGGTGAGGCCCTCGGCTACGGGTCGACCACGCAAAGAATCGCAACCAAACAACAATACCCGGATACCAAACCAAGATTTAACCAAGTTTCAATAAAACCCATTAATATTTCATCCTTTTCTTTTCGAATCCGACCCAAAACAATAATAAATTCGTGGGTTTGGCACGTTTTTCAACAAACCCGATGCACCCCGTGCATACTTACCCGTGGATCTACAAAACTCGACCAAGAAGAGTGATGGTGATGAGGTGTACGGCGTCGGTGAGGCACGAACGAGGTGAAAATGGTTATTTTTGGGCGCGTGAATCACAATATAATAACAAGGGAGGTGTGGGGAATGTTTTGGAAGTGGTGGTGTGTGGTGGTGCGCGGCGGTGGTGACCGGACGAAGGGTGGCCGGCGGCTAGGAGAGGAGAGGGGAAGAGAGGTGAAGTTGTGGAGATGAAAATGAAGTTATTAGTTTTAGGGTTAGGGTTAAATAAGGAAATTTTACACTTTGGCCCCTCTACTTAGTCTCCTTTAAATTTGCACACAAAACCTTTTTATCACCAACTTAAATTTATAAAACGCCCCCTTACGTAAGTAAAGACTTACAAAGAAAATATTAAACGTTCCCAAAACTAGTTATATACACCATTTGTCGGGCTAAGTATATTATTCCACTGAAACTCGTAATAAATACGTTACTAAAAGTCCAACGTATTAAAACTCATAAGTTTTTAAACTTTTCAATTTTGTAGTGCCGGAGTCAACGTAGTACCAAGTGAGGATTTAAGAATACATCACCGGGCATAATATCAAAACGAATTATGAAAATAATTCACGAATTCCATAACAACATTAAATACAATTATCCATAAAATAGGTCTTACAAGTTCGTTGTGAAATAAAATTCTAAATAAAAATTTTAAACGAACTTTAACGTAATGCGGGTTTTTTTTTTTTTTTTTTTAAATAACTCCCTAAATTGCCGGTTGTCACAGTTGCAGCATATTAAATGAAAGCGATCAAAGTAACAGAAGTAACAAGATACAAAAACCAGTCACTAAACAGCTTATTGGGATGTCAGCTACTCTATTCTTAATTTCACAAACGCCAATTTCTAGGTCGTAAACGAAGAACAAATACCTTCCATTGTCTCTTTGCAAAGTTAAGATCGTAAGATAAAATCAATCAAACAAAAGCATCATCATTATTTTGCGTGCAATACATACTAATTAAGGGAAAATAAACATATAATGAAAGCAATCAAACGGTAGCAACAAGATAAAACAAACCAGTCACTGAAACCAATACGAATACTAATTTGGAACAAAAAAAAAACATCGAAAACAAATTACTATCTAATCAAAAGATAGAATTTTTCGGCAGCTCTCTTTCATATCAGTTTTTATCATCCAACAAGAATTTGCGTTGATGCCGTGGATTGATAAGAGGTCATTTGGATACATAATAATGCTTGGGCAGCAACCATCAACCCGATCAAAAATGTTTGTTTTATGTAAAACGCCACTTTTCAGGTTGTAAACGAAAAATGCATAACTTGCATTGCCTAAGCCTTGTATTAATATATCCCCATCTTTATTCCAACACCCCAAAACGTATATGTACAAATTAGGATATATTTCTTTTGATAACCGAAAGTGTGGCACCCATTCTTTTTGCTTCAATACTCAAACCTCCATGGTCCTTGTACACACATATCCAACTTCACCATTTAGATCAACCAATTGTTGTGACGTAAAGATATGGTTTCTCCATAAATCACCCATTCTTTTGGGAGGATCAATCAACCCAAATTCCTCCTTGTTTACATCAAACCATACTACTTCTCTTCGACCATCTGTTTTGATGTCGGAATCACTGACCAACCAATACAGACAACCATTAGCAAATACGGCTTTACCTCTTACCGGATAAGATGGGACTTTGGGTATTTCTCTCCATGAGTTTGTGCCAAATAGATGCACCATTGTGCATAGATTTTTCTTCACCATATCAGGCTTATCTGGCGGCGTAGATTCTTTTAACAAAATACAGACCATCTTCCATGTGTTGGTGAAAGCATCAAAAACAAGGCCACATGACACTCTGCGCATGTGCTTCTTAAAACGCAGCGGAAAAGGTGGAAGCTCATAACATTCTTTCCTTAGAGGATGGACCACGACCAACGAGGTTAGTGCACTATCTTCGTGTTGTGATAAACAGATCAGCCCGTTGCAATAACCTTGGACTACAATGACTATAGAAGAGTTCGAGAGCGGTTTCTTACGAAAATACTCCAAAAAAGGTTCCTCTTTCGGCTCCAAGACATAGTTACGTCTTGCTCCAGTTTGTTTAGATTCAATGACATGGAAACACAGGCTGCGGGTTATTTTCTCATGACAAAGGTGTGGATGGTATAGGAGGGGTGTTGGTTCTTCTACAAGTCGTTTGTCATGAATGATCGCAAGGTAACGATCATCAATGTAGTTACACCATACTTTTGATACGCACCGGGATCGAGCCAAACATTTAACGGGTACTCTTGAGAAGATGTTGAATATGATATTTGAAGGTATTCCATCCATGATGGATCTGTTTGATTAAAAAACTATGATTACAGTGATATAAAAACAATTCATTTCGTATTTAACCCTATGAACATTCGGCCTTTCTCATTTACAACAAAAGGTGCAAAAATAAAAATTCTTCCGTACATTAAATATGCAAGATACCTGTTCATCATATGAAGTTTGCAGCCCTTCGATACACTCCTATTTTTGCTACCTGTCATTCGAAATATCCGATTTTTCTACCTGTGATTGTTAGATTTAGGATTGTCAACTTCCCTCTCTAACTAAAATATCACACATATTAAGCCGGGTCATAGATATAGTCGGGTCTTGGCCGGAATAGCCAGGTCTAAACCAGATATAGTGCATCAAAACAAGACCTAATAAATATATAAAATGTAATTTCACCTAAACATAATAAACATAGCCATAAAAACAATATAACAAGTTATTAAAAAGTAGTTGAAATCTACCTGTAGTTGTTAATAATGACGAGGAAATTAAAAACTTAATTGGATCTGTTAATGCTTTAGGGTTGTCTCAACAAAGACAATTGACAATTGGATCTGTTAAGAGTATCTTTAACACTCATGTTCCAAAACACTACATGCCATTTCACATGTCATTTGGCCCTACAGCCCTACTATACCCAATTAAAACAATACACTTACACACAAAAATTACTTTCTGAATATAATTTTAACAAGTTAAAAAAATCCTATATATTTTTCTCATTCTCATCTGAGGGTTAAATTTGTTGCAAGTACTAGTTTGCATCGTTTTCACTTCAAAATTACTTTCGAATGTAATTGGGATGCATTTAAATGAATAGAGATGCATCTAATTCAAGTCGACGCATATATATATATATATATATATATATATATATATATATATATATATATATATATATATATATATATATATATATATATATATATATAGTTAGGATCAAATAAGAAGAAAAATTAAAATGAGAAAAATAGGAAGAAACCACAACCACACATTCTAGATGCATCTACAAAAATGATTGCATCTTCATTCAAATTTTCCCTCCTAAATTAAAATGTGTGGCTAGAATTACTTCTTACCCTTCTCATTTTAATTTTTATTCTTATTGGATCCCTTCCCTATATATATATATATATATATATATATATATATATATATATATATATATATATATATATATATATATACACACACACACACACACACACACACACTAGGTAGCATTTGTGGCCGTGCTAACCAAGATAGTTCACGTTTTGTTTTTGAGACAATTTCATATTTACCTAACTTAAATATAATGTTATATTTACTCAAATCATGTTTTAACCTACATTATACATGATACATTCAAAGCTTGTAAATTGAGTATATATATATATATATATATATATATATATATATATATATATATATATATATATGACATTTTGATATTTAGATTTGGTATATATGAAAGTATTTCTTAAAAATAACTATGTGTCATAACAAGTAAGTTGTTGATTTTTAAGTGCACAAATCACTCTCTCTGTACATAAAAGATTAACCATGATGTAAATTGATGAGGAGGTTTTCATATTTTTTTTTCTAGTATATTATATCAAAATACATTATAACATGTACGGAGTAATATAAGTTTGGTTATGTCACTGCATCAACTTCAAATAAATACAAAATATAAAAACGGAAAAAGACTTTACACATGACAAAGATGCTTGTACTTAGGTTTTTAAGTAAACAAAATGCTACAGACTTCAAAATTTTGATGATAAAAAACATATTTTTTTTCCTACCAACGTTTCTATTTTGACGATCTATACCACAATCATACCCAATAAGCTAGCTATTTACCACAATCATGCCCCTATAAAAGGTCTTGTACCACCAAGTCACCAAACCCCATTTCAAATAAATTGATAGATCTATAATAATCTTTTTTTGGTTTTCATATTTTAAAATAGAGAAATGCTAACGACAGCCTTAAGGGTTGTCATTAACAACTAACTCCACTTTTTTGTTTCAAAATAATACTAACATTAAGACATGAACAAAAACATGTGCCACCTTTTTCGCTTATACAACCAATGAATAAAATGAATTACAAATGTGTTTGAGAAATAATATGAGCCAATAACTAATTCATGATGATTTTTTTTGAACAATGCATTATTTTTGTGAAAAGTTTGTTGTTAATGACAACCCTAAAAGCTGTTGTTAGCGAAACCCTTTAAAATATTCACCTCCACGTTCGGGTAATTAATAACAATGTACCAAAAAGGTATTACAAACCGCATTTGACCTCTTGAAGACTTTTGTACTAAGGTATTACTACGAGTATTTTTTTACTATTTATTACTAGTATTAATTGTCAGCACTCACCATGTTTTGTGACATTCTTTGTTGACCCTTATTTTCTTGTCCAAAGTAATTAAACAATAATTGTATTTTATACTTTTACAACTTGCTTATTTATTACACTGTTTAAACCTTCAATCCGTACATATAAAAGTTGAGACCACACACGGTAATTAGTCGGTATATGACTAGTTAATAAACAACACGCGTATTTTGTATAATTTATACATCTCACCTACAAGTTGATGTAATTTTGGACATTTTTTAGTAATTATTCTACACTTTGCTAGTTATACCATCTTTCTTATCTTTCTCACTATGTATGTTACATGCATATATTTTACTTTACAAGCATAGGTCCTTTTGTATCTGTAGATCTTACACAGTTGACTAGTTGTTAAAGAAAATAATTATGGCACAATAGGAACTCAACATTAGTGATGCACTTACATCCTCTTCAACACGTCCATGGCTAGTTGGCTTGTTGCAACCCAACAATAATTAAAATACTCCAGAACAACCACCTGCAAAAGATGATTAGAGGAAAGTGAAGTGAAAATAAAAATAAATTGATGATCTTTTTAGTATCTAAAGAAATTGATAAAATTTCTTTATATACCCATTATCAACAACTTTTCCCATGACTCTTGACGACTTCACGACTGTAGCTAAATAAAATCAACCATTAGTGCATCATTATAATACAAAAGCTTATTCAAACATGAAGAACATCCATAAATTGATTAAAAAATTATATCTTAACTTAATCACATACAAATGACAGTGAAAAAGAAAATTTTATGTATTGTCATATCTACTTATGCTCTCACCATGTCTGTTTGAGGTTTGCTCCACCACTTCCTTCAATGACATCTTCATGAACTACACCATAGTTGGCCATTAACTGTTTTGTACTTTTGTCCCCATCTTTATGCCACTGCATAATAAGTCACTATTAAGTAAAACATATGAAGATGTACAAACCTTGAATGAAATTTATAAAATCTAATGTGTGCATTGACATAAAAGTATTTGAATGAGTTAAAGAAAGGAAAGAAGAAGGTTTAACATACTAAAAACTTATCATGATTTGTAAAGTTAGTCACCGGTGTTATTTTACTGTGCCGACAAATTATTCATTGAAAGAAAAAAATGGGAGAGCATGATCCACAAACGTACTAATTTTATGAGTGAGGGTTCCCCATATCAGTGTGACTTTATTAAGGGAAGTCTAAATAATGACCAGCTGTAAATGGACAGATGTCTTTTATTGAGGTTCTACAGTTAAAAAGGAGCTCTTCCATATAGGTTCACCTAAATAGACCCTTATATTCCACTAAGCATACCCATAGGTGATATAGGTTACAGGTATTAATGAGATGATATAGGTAATTAATTGTTAAGACTAGTATGCAAGGTGGTTAAACCTTCACCACCTGTGCCCACTTCACGCACTATTAGCCTTGCCCGCCACCTATGCTCACGCATGAAGCACAAATATCGAAACAAGAATTGGTGGTCAGACCACCTTTCTCTCTCCCACTTGTTTTATTATATTTTATTTTGTGTGTGAGTGTGTGTGGGGTATTTAGTGAGGTATATTTGTATAAAGTGAGTATTTAATGAAAGGTGAAGTTAGAGGTGACCTTGACTACTAAATGGTGAAGTGAGGTGAAGGGGAGTGAGAGGAGAGAGAAAGCTGATGTGGCACTGATGTGTATGGTGAAAAAAAACCTTCCTTGCCTACTAGCCTAATGGTACATATATTGGCAATCATTAGGCTATTGGGCACGGAGGTGAAAACTTCACCAATTCACATAGCATCACGCGCCATATCCCTTGCCTACTTCCCAAGTTCACGCATGAAACACGAAACCCAAAACAAAATATGGTGGTCTGATCACCAAAGGAAAAAGAAAAAAATGTGTGCCCATGTGTACCTTTTTTATTTTGATTAGTTTGTGTGTGAGTGAGTGTGGGGTATTTAGTAAGGTATATTTGTATAAAGTAAGTATTTTAATGAAAAGTGAATATGTAGTATCCTTGCCTACTAAATGGTGAAGTGAGGTGAAGGGGAGTGAGAGGAGAGAGAAAACTGACATGGCGCTGCTGTGTATTGTGAAAAAGCATGCATCTTGACATTTAGCCTTAGTGGTTGATTAACTTTTTTCCTTTTCTGTTTTTAATTTCAATGAATATTGGAATTCGATTAAAGGAGGTTATGTATGACAAAAATTTATCATTGATCCAACCAAAACATTTTACAAATAACTTGCTCTTGATAGTTGATACCTAAAACAACCTTTTTAAACAAATAATTAGCATATATCTTTTTTACTAAACTCTTTCACGACATGTATTTTACTATAAAAATGTAATTATTATAAGAGTAAAATACACCGTTCTTCCTTTTAACTTGTATAAAAAATAAACACCGAGTCACAAATTCAAATAAACACCGCACTATAGACGATGTTGTAATGATTTTAAAAAAGGGAATATTCTCTAAATCCGCCAAAAGTACAATGTACTTACCCTGTTACTTTTAAAAAAAAATTTCTTCAAATGCCCCAGAGGCAGAAGTCGCTCAAAAATCTTGGGCGGATCTTATAAAATAGTGACATGTGTCCCTATATATGGCTCCACCAAGTACTAATACAATATTACTTTATACAGGTACTTTCTTAGGCGACTTGTATTTTTTGTCTTTTTGTCAAAAAATTAATAATAAATTTAAGTACATTTTTGGTCCTTGTGGTTTGATTATTGCTTATTTTTTGTCACACTTTTCCTTCCTCTTCTCTTTTATAAATAATAACACAACCACCACCACCACACCCAGCGCCACCATCGCCACCCACCATTGTCAATAATTTTTTTTTCTTTTTGCAAAGATTCATCAATCATCATCGCTGGTGTTGGAGCGTTACCATATCAAATCAACCTAACCTACTGGTGTTGGAGCATTACGAGATCAAACAAATGGTTTCAACACATCACATGCCTCCCATTTTACAAAGAGATTTTTGTTGAAAGTACAAATCAACCCAACCATCACCACATGCCTCCCATTCATTCCTTTCCTTGACTTTGACCCACTACAAATCAAATCACAAAAATCACATGCCTCCCATTCTTCCAAAAGGTACGCAATAATATTAAATCAGTAAACATGGACTTACAAAATCATCAAACAACAATTTCAACAAACAACCTCATCCAAAAAACAAAAAAACTTTACAATGCAAACAAGAATAACTATTTCTTTCTACTCCCAATCTTTAAAAAAAACAAAAACAAACAAAAAAAAAAAAAAAAAAAAAAAAAAAAAAAAATGAAAAAAAAACACGATTAGATCTAAAATCTTTTTTCAATTGCACTATATTTCCTTAGATCTTTAAAAACATAAGGTTTGAAACAAGAACTAAGGTATTCATGAGCTCGGGCTCGGATCATTCACACCCCTTACGAATAAACCTCATGAATGAGCAAAGAGACAGAGGGATTAAAATATGCGTACCCAAGATAAACTCCATTGAAGTACAATTTTTCGGATAACTGATGCTATTACAGTCTTCAGATGGCCTTACAATTTGAACACAAAACAACATAGAAGTATACAGAAGTATGTTGGGATGCTGGAGCTCTATTTAGGTATGGAATGTAAAGATTCTTCGTCTAAATGGCTCTCTGTTGCTGTAACACCCCCAAAATTTGATACAGCGGAAGACTCAACAAGCTTTCGGGGTGCTACGGGGATTGGTATCCAACACAAGACAATATAGAACGAGATAAAGTAAATATAATAAAAACGCAACCAAAACGGGGTTTTAAGGTTTACATTTATCCCAACATCATTCAGAATCAGGCCCAAAATAGCATAACAATAGGTCCATAATTAATTATCAGAGTTTAGAAAAATAGATCCATAAACCATGAGCCTTGGCCGAGCCTTCCATTCCAAGCATGCATATCATCACTTAATTACCTGAGAAAACGTGCTAAAAGTCAGCTTTCGCTGATGAGATCATAGGTTTACATTCATCTAACAATATAGTGGACATATACGCAAAACGCTTGCTAGCTAGACTAAGGATTCGCTAAAAGCCTGCAGATACCCTCCGCTCCAACCTAACACACGGATACCCTCCGTTCTAACATAGATATTCGGGTAACCCCCGCAATATCATAAATACTCGGATAACCTCCAAAGTATTAATAACCTATAGGTGCACACTATAGTATCTAAATAAGCCAACCTTGAATAGTACACACGAAACTATGTGACTAAAGTTGACAATTCACCAATATCCAAATAAGCCAACCTTGAATAGTACACACAAAAACTATGTGACTAAAGTTGACAATTCACCAATATCCAAATAAGCCAACCTTGAATAGTACACACAAAAACTATGTGACTAAAGTTGACATTACATCCTAGTCCATACGCATAGCAAGTTTTAGAAAGAATATAAAAGCGATAATAGTCCACATAAAATGATTTGCACGTTTCTCACCCCAAGTATTGAAAACATAGTTCAAGAGTAAAAAGTGGGGCTATGACTCACCTCAAGTCCAGAAAATAGCAAGAAGAAGTCGGTAGAAATAAGATGTATAGTAACTCACGAAACAGCAACTACGGACTCGGCACGACCTAACAATATTAACTCGTTCAGAAATCATTTCCTCAAATTCAAAATATTCCCAAACCCGGACGAGAATCCGTTTTATTTCCGAAAATCCCTTTCGTATTAGTTTGGTGTATTTGCGTTTGGTATCCATACGGGTGGCGGGTCGACTCAAAACAAACCAAAAGGTCACACGAAGAATAATAAAATAAACTATGGATCTAATATTAGCCCAATATATCATTTAAATAAATCGTTGAAGTTTATCAAATCCGTCGATTTGATAATCCTCATATTTATTTACGTAACATACCGTTCCAAGATTACACCCAACCTAAAGCACATAGCACATAAATACTATATGGTACATATTATAGTTTAATAAATTCCTCATATATATCGTCAAATTGGCCAGATTTCCCGATATATACACTCGCAATTTATTACACTTTACATATACCACAACCTATGGGCGTCGTAGGATACGATGCCCATTAATATATTCATTTCATATAGCCAAATAACCCGATTCAACCTTACGGTTAAGTGGTTATTTAGTTATAGAAAACGTTTATATTAATCGTCATATATCCGTGACAACACAAAAGTCACAAATAAAACTTACCTGGACTCGAGTGACAACGACTCCGCATAACTCGATAAGTTTATTTATTATATAAAATGACATTTTTATTTAATATTAGAGAATTGTCGAGAATTCCTCGTTTTGTAACAATTTCTTTATAATAATAATACGTTCAATAATATTACGCCACTTTCGTAGCCTAATATATATTTAGTCGTATTATTTATAATATGACTCGTGATTATTATTATTATTAATATACGCGCTTATATAATTATATATCCGTTATTCACATCTATATATTCATATAAACGTTTATATTATCAATAACTATTATTACGAGTTTTATTATTTATGTTTTATTTGTAATAGTTATCGAGTCATACGAAATGGTCACATGTCCGAGTCATGACTCTCGGCTCATTGTCCAAGTCCAAAGTAATATAAAAGTCATAACAATCAATATATCTCCGTCCAATCAATCCCAATCCACGTGCTACAACAATAGGGTCCGACTACGGCACCCGACTAACCTATCTCCGTCAATCTAAGTGACCATCTCACAATCGGTCCCCAAAACCACTTTATCGTCAACACAACTTCAAATAATACCACGAGTCCATAATACTCGTCAACCGCTTCAAAAATCAATTAAGCCACAATAATAATAACCAACAATAAATAAATAACCATAAAATAAACTTTGCCGAAATATATATATTTCGACACCACAAACGGTTCTAAAAAATAACCGTATTCGGGTCAAATACCAAGTCAACCCGAGTCAAAAATCATATACCAAGTGTCATGTGGGTCCCACCCGAGACCACAAGGTCGCGGCTAGCTCACGGGAGCTCGACCCAAACAAAATAAATAACCAAACCGACCCAATGGGGTCGTCGGCTCCATCCCAAGTCGAACAACAAGAACAACAATCAAGAATCCAATCAAGATAATCAATCACGAGGACCAATTAAGGTCAATAAACACGAAACCGAGTCGAAATGATAACCAACAACTCGAAATCATCATAAGTCGAGGGTGAGGCCCTCGGCTACGGGTCGACCACGCAAAGAATCGCAACCAAACAACAATACCCGGATACCAAACCAAGATTTAACCAAGTTTCAATAAAACCCATTAATATTTCATCCTTTTCTTTTCGAATCCGACCCAAAACAATAATAAATTCGTGGGTTTGGCACGTTTTTCAACAAACCCGATGCACCCCGTGCATACTTACCCGTGGATCTACAAAACTCGACCAAGAAGAGTGATGGTGATGAGGTGTACGGCGTCGGTGAGGCACGAACGAGGTGAAAATGGTTGTTTTTGGGCGCGTGAATCACAAGATAATAACAAGGGAGGTGTGGGGAATGTTTTGGAAGTGGAGGTGTGTGGTGGTGCGCGGCGGTGGTGACCGGACGAAGGGATGGTAGTCCGTATGTTTTTTCTCTTTTTCCTTTTTCTATTTTTTTTTCTTGATTTTTTCGATTTTTTTTTTTTTTTTTTTTTTTTTTTTTTTTTTTTTTTTTTGTGCATACACTCTTACCCTACCATCCAAAATAATACATCATAGGGAATGAAAATTCCCCTTACACTTGAATCTTTACATACTTTATATTCAACTATTCTAATGACTCGAATTAAGAAAATCAAAACACTTGGAGCACTTTTAAGATTAACGTACATATGGGGGTAATAATATTATGTTCTTCCCCATTACTCCATAAAATAAGTACTTACCCATGAGTCCCAATCGTCCCAAAACAATATGTACAAGGATATGACTCGACTTAGCAACCATGTAATCAATTAGAAAGTTAACTTAGGGTTTAACAAATAACAATAATGCACTAAAGATGAGCGCATACACGGAAGGCTAAGGCGATTTGGGTGTACATTTAAGTGGAGTGTAACAAATTCTTCCTTTAAGTAAGATGCTTTAAGTTAGAAACGAAAAGATAGGCTCGGAGGGGTGTACTAGGGGTTTCGTGTACTAAAAATGAGTACAACGCTAAGGGTGTGGGAAAAATTAGTTGACTTAACTAGTCAAGTAGTATGACTTAAATGGTCAAGTAATTATGATACGGGTTTAACACAAGGGTAATCCTAATGCCTCTTATCATGTAGTAAATCCTACCACACGAATGTAGTCTCACTAGTGGTCTCGGGATGCATCACTAACGCAAGTTCTAGAATCTAAATGCTACCGGTACACTCATAAGCACTAATAGTAAATGCTTTTCCTATCAAATCTAAAGGCGAACCTCACATATTTGGGTGGAAAATTTTTCTGAATATACGGTTATGTGCTAGTCATACAATCTCCTATCCATGAGACGCTTGCTATGGCTAAAGTTTCACTCCTAAATGTTGTAAAAAATTTTAAATTTGGCGCTAAAATTGCACTAACAAGTATTTCTCATAGTTTTATTACACATCTACTATCAAACAAAACAAACTCAAGCGAAAGTGCATATGTAAGGTATCATCTTTTTACCCTCCCCTTACACTTAAGATGAACATTGTCCCCAATGTTCAAGTAAAGAATGTAAAAGTGAAAAAGTTAAAAAGAATGAAATCAAATACTCCCCTGATTCGCTCGGTATGGAAAATAAGGTGGCCAGGTTAAATCTTCCTCCAAGAAAATGAACAATCAAAGCTTCCCTTCCAGAATATAAATCATCTTCTTGTCATACATAACCTGTAAATCCTGAGAAAACAAACAAAAACCCAAAGCATCAACCCGAACAAAAATAACTCACAACTAGATGTAATTCCAGACTTAGGAATAGAAACAAAACAATTAAAGATATAATGCTTGTGGAATGAATGTTTGCAGATTTCCTGGAGTTTATAAAACTAAAGAATCAACAAAAACTTTAAGACTCCGGTACAAACAAAACTAGCAAAATTTCCAGAATTTTACACATGACGCCGTCAAGAGTAAACTCGTGACGCCGTCAGAAGTGACCTGCAGAAATTCTTATGTTAAGTTTCCGGAAAATTTCTGGAAAAACTTCGTCCTACTTCCTGGAAAATCCTGCAAAACATCATTACGACTCGATACAAGCATTTGACTCTAACAAGTACTAATACACATGTCCATTTAATATTGTTGTGGTTCATGCTCAATTTTGTTCTTATAAACAAATTTGGATCTCCCTTACACTTATCTTTTGCAAAATACCTTTATATGCAATTAAGACGAAGTTAAAAACAAAATAAAGCATTTTCACAATTTACTTTGAAACATGAGCCACAAACAATAAAAATAAAACATGCATACGGAAACAAATAAAATCAAACAAACAAACAAACAAACAAACAAACAAATAAAAAAAACACAAAACATGGGTTGCCTCCCAAGAAGCGCTTGTTTTTGTTCGAGTCACGAGCCTGACTCTACCCTTATTTAATGGAAATAGGGGAGGTTCTCCCTACACTTAGGATTAAGTGTGGGTGAAAGTAGCGATACACACCCTTAGGGTGTGAATATGCCACGTGAGGTGAAGGGGGTGAGTCAATGGCTTCCTTCATCCTAAAACTACCCGGATAATATTGGTTGATGGGTGGGTCGGTTCCTCTTTTGTCTCCTAGAAATATATCTAAGGATGGAAAGGTGTGTAAAGATTGAGGTTCCGGTTCATCAACACTAGGAAATTCCCTAGAACTAGGAGTAAGGTTATCACTACAAGTGTTTAAACCTATATCCTCAAGTGGTGCCTGGTCCAAGGGTTCTACCTCCATTGGAATTCCTAAAGTTTCTTCTACTTCTTCTGGGTAAGTCACGGGCGGTGTGTATGCCTCAAATGATGGTAGGACTTGTGGGGTACTTAGTGGGCTTGGGTTTTCTACTATCTCTTCCATCACATCAATATCACCTATGTGTTCATCTTGTATTATGGTAGTACCTAACCTTGACATGCAACTAGGTGGCTCAACTCTAACCTCATGTGTGTCGTATATTTTGGTGAAATCTACCCCGCTCATGCAACTAGGTAGTTCAACACTAACCATCTCATAATCTTGGTTTGATTCTAAGTTCATGTTCTTAGAAACTAGGTCATCTCGCTCATGCGAATCCACCAATTCGTTGAACTTATGGGTAATGGTTACGAAGCTTTTCTCAAAATTCATCCAAAGGGTCTCACTAAAAGGAATTGATCCTAAAAATGATCGTCTAATAGAAAACACACATGCATAAAATTCATCAAACCCATCTAACTTTACATCCTAAAAATCTACCCCGCTCATGCAACTAGGTAGTTCAACACTAACCATCTCATAATCTTGGTTTGATTCTAAGTTCATGTTCTTAGAAACTAGGTCATCTCGCTCATACGAATCCACCAATTCGTTGAACTTATGGGTAATGGTTACGAAGCTTTTCTCAAAATTCATCCAAAGGGTCTCACTAAAAGGAATTGATCCTAAAAATGATCGTCTAATAGAAAACACACATGCATAAAATTCATCAAACCCATCTAACTTTACACCCAGCTCCTCTTGTATATATGTAAGATCACTTAAAAATTCATTGGAACAACAGGAGGCAAATATATCCGAGTAAACTAATTGTTCCTCTATAGTTAATGATCTAAATGGAATTTCATCCGCCATGGAGACAAATGAAAATGGTTTTACAAACAAAGGGCACAAAGAAAAAGATAGACTACAAGAAACCTAAAAATAAAAATAAAATCTTACTAGAAAGGAATCTAGCAAGTAGACCTAATACAAAGAAATTCTAACCTAGACAATAACTATTTCCCCGGCAACGGCGCCAAAAACTTGATGCGTGGGAATCGCAACAGGCTTTACCTCTCGAGGGATCTCGAGAAGCTTACAACCCCCACCAGGCAGTGTACCTGATCGTTGTAGTATAGTATAGTGACAAGTACCGGGGGATTGATCGTTCAGCTTAGGAATAGTGTCGCTAGGATTAGAAAGCCTAAATACTAGTTCTAAAGATGAGGGATGATTATTTTTGTGTTTTTATATTTTATGGAAAGCAAGTAAAATCTCGGGTTTTGGAAGAGTGGGCGGAATTAGTTGCTATTCAACTAACCCAATACAAAGATGCAATCAAAATAAAATACTAAAAATGAAAATAAACTAATTATACTAAGGTTGTGAGCAGTAATTGGAGAAAATGTGTTTACTTAGACTTCACTACTCCCTAGATATCTTTTACACGTTAATTACTTGTTATAATTGCATGGATGATGGATTGTATTCCTTAATACCATTCATGGGGTGGCATACATAACTCCCCAATTCTATGAGCTCTTATCTCCTCCTACACCATGCCCAGCACAACTATAGGGATTGTAAACAGTGGCTCATGCATTAAATACAACCAATAAAGACCTAGTACGCCTCGGTTCATGTTTCTTAAGACGTTCAAGCATGTTACCATTTGGAGATCTGCCAGTTTTCTTAAGCCTAACATATAAATCATTCATCCAAAACAAGAATAAACAAGTAATCAACACATAATCAATATCTAGGTTTCATTAGATCTAAGCAAACACAAAAGAGATCTAGCCTGGCATGATAGAATTAAGACAAGAACATGATATAGACAACCAACACATAGACATATTGATTGAATTAGAAGAACACTTATCTTAATTAATCATGCAAGGTATCAAGGGGTTGGAACCCTTGAAAAACCTGTAAAGTTACACCAAAATCGTCTTTAGGGTTTCTCCCAAAACTTCTTCTCTTTTTTAAATGTGAAAAACTAGAAAACTATATATAGGAAAATAGGGATGACGGCGTCAAGAACAAAGGTGTGACGCCGTCATCTCGCCGCCAAATACTTCCTCGGACGGCCTTGATCTACTTCTGACGCCGTCAAGGCCTAGGCCGTCACAAAAATTACTCTTGACGCCCTGTGTGTGACGCCGTCATCAACTACGGATTTTAATTCTTGGGGTTTTGACGCCGTCAAGAAAAACTCTTGACGCCTTCATGTACTGTTCCCAGTATGGAAACTTGAGACTTTGCCGTTTTCTTCACTTTTATGCTCCAAAAACGTCCAAAATGGCTTCTTTTCCAGAATTCACTCTCCAAGTACCTAAAATCACAAAATGAACGATTTAGGGCAATATTTGATCAAATAAATTCGGATTCGGGCTTAAATGACCCCATAAAAACGGACCATTTTTCGCCTCATCAGCAACCCATCAGTATACCTCTCGATCTTTTGAGTCTCGGTTTTCACCATATCTGGGCAAAGCAAGGCCAATTCCTGGTAACGACGATTGTAAGTCGCCATGTCATTACCTTTCACCTTGTGGTTCCAAAACTCAATCTCTAGCTTCTTAACCTCATTCCTTGGGCAATAAGTCTGAATTAGCAGAGACTTAAATTGCTCCCAAGTCATGGCAAGGATAGCACAATACACCACGTAACATCAATAAAGCGATTAAGGACTCAATTTCCATAATACCCAAAATCACATAATACCATATACTAATAACCATCAACATACAATAGCGATCTAACATCGTTCCAACTACTGGATATCACAAAATGTACTAATCGTTCCAAAAGAGACGAACACTGAACAAAATACATCGAAATATGATAACTAGCTTTTCTAACCGAACACTCCTCGGTTAAGAAAGCAACCATACAACATAACCCAAGCAACTAGCCACGCTGCTGGCGGAGGCTCCTCAACTGCTGCCTCAAGCCATCAAGATCCCTCCATAACGATCCTAGCTCCACGCTATGGGTGTCTCGGTCTCTCTTGAGGTCAGCCACCTCCTTCGCTAGCTCGGCATTCCTTTGCCATAGCTTGCGGTCGGCCTCTCGAGCAGTAACAAATCCTCGCTGCAAACTATCGATATGCTCGTGGACCTCCATCAAAACTCTCCTCAGCTCAGTAGTCCTGCCCACAACGACAGTCATGTCAACTCTCAAATCCACTAAAAACTCTCCAATAACTCTCTCAAGTCGATCAGATACGCGTGCAACTCTCTCACCAAGCTCAGTAATCCGAGCCCATAACCTGCCAATCTCACCTAACTCTGCATGCTCAGCAGAAACCTCAGAAGATGCATCCGACTCAACGGGACTACCAGGTGGCAACTCAAACAAGAACGGAGGATCAGGTGAATCAGGCTCAATCGGATGTACAGGTGAATCAGGCTCCTCAGCCTGGGCTGGTGGTACTAACACATCATCATCATCATCAGGCATCTCATCCTCCTGAGGGTCATCCTCCTCCTCAGGGTCATCATCATCACCCTGCTCAGCCTCCTGAGGGTCATCCTCCTGCTCAGGGTCATCAGCCTCATCCTCACCCTCGTACTCCTCCTCCTCCTCATCGGAAGAGTACCTCATCAGTCGTCGTCTCCTACTAGGTGAACCATGTGGAGATGTGGTAGGTGATCTAGGATGACGATGCAATGATGTGGGTGGCGCCTCAGACAGGAGAGAGTGAGCATCAATCTGTAAAGGTGATGGAGTAGGGCGTACCGACATGCGTACCGTAGCTCGGTGGGCAAAGCGTGGGGCCACACGAGCCAAAGCCTGATGAAGAGTAAGCTGCCTCGATGTACCAGGGAGCCCTAAAGAAGATGAGGGTCCCTGCGTAGATGCAGCAGCTAGTGCTGAAGTAGAAGCTGCCTGCGGTACAGTAGCTGAAAGCATGGCCATCTGGTAAGGGTCATCAGATGCCATAGTGAACTGTGCAGGTAAAACCGGTGCAGTAAGAATATCCTCGACAACATCGGGCATATGGGAGGCCATGGTCTGTGACAACGGCGTAGGGTAGGTGTAAGTGTTTTAAAACAACTAAATCACAACTCATAATACCATGCTAAAAATCCTCATCAAATAGTTCAAACCTATAATCTCAATAAAAGAATTTCAAACACCGCATTACTAAAATGTTTATAAAACATATAGACCATATAATTCCTCGAAATGCCATCTTATTACTAAAATCCATAAACCTCAAATCATCTCAATAAATCCCAAATCTAACAATCATCTCAAATATCTCATAATACCTCAAATAATAGAAGATGCTTCGGCTTGGCGGGCTAGCGGGCGGTGGTCAAGGATCATTTTCTATAAAAATACGGTTATAGTTTAGGCGTTTATTTACCTAGTTCTCTATAACCTTGGCTCTGATACCAATCTGTAACACCCCCAAAATTTGATACAGCGGAAGACTCGACAAGCTTTCGGGGTGCTACGGGGATTGGTATCCAACACAAGACAATATAGAACGAGATAAAGTAAACATAATAAAAACACAACCAAAACGGGGTTTTAAGGTTTACATTTATCCCAACATCATTCAGAGTCAGGCCCAAAATAGCATAACAATAGGTCCATAATTAATTATCAGAGTTTAGAAAAATAGATCCATAAACCATGAGCCTTGGCCGAGCCTTCCATTCCAAGCATGCATATCATCACTTAATTACCTGAGAAAACGTGCTAAAAGTCAGCTTTCGCTGGTGAGATCATAGGTTTACATTCATCTAACAATATAGTGGACATATACGCAAAACGCTTGCTAGCTAGACTAAGGATTCGCTAAAAGCCTGCGGATACCCTCCGCTCCAACCTAACACACGGATACCCTCCGTTCTAACATAGATATTCGGGTAACCCCCGCAATATCATAAATACTCGGATAACCTCCAAAGTATTAATAACCTATAGGTGCACACTATAGTATCTAAATAAGCCAACCTTGAATAGTACACACGAAACTATGTGACTAAAGTTGACAATTCACCAATATCCAAATAAGCCAACCTTGAATAGTACACACAAAAACTATGTGACTAAAGTTGACAATTCACCAATATCCAAATAAGCCAACCTTGAATAGTACACACAAAAACTATGTGACTAAAGTTGACATTACATCCTAGTCCATACGCATAGCAAGTTTTAGAAAGAATATAAAAGCGATAATAGTCCACATAAAATGATTTACACGTTTCTCACCCCAAGTATTGAAAACATAGTTCAAGAGTAAAAAGTGGGGCTATGACTCACCTCAAGTCCAGAAAATAGCAAGAAGAAGTCGGTAGAAATAAGATGTATAGTAACTCACGAAACAGCAACTACGGACTCGGCACGACCTAACAATATTAACTCGTTCAGAAATCATTTCCTCAAATTCAAAATATTCCCAAACCCGGACAAGAATCCGTTTTATTTCCGAAAATCCATTTCGTATTAGTTTGGTGTATTTGCGTTTGGTATCCATACGGGTGGCGGGTCGACTCAAAACAAACCAAAAGGTCACACGAAGAATAATAAAATAAACTATGGATCTAATATTAGCCCAATATATCATTTAAAAAAATCGCTGAAGTTTATCAAATCCGTCGATTTGATAATCCTCATATTTATTTACGTAACATACCGTTCCAAGATTACACCCAACCTAAAGCACATAGCACATAAATACTATATGGTACATATCATAGTTTAATAAATTCCTCATATATATCGTCAAATTGGCCAGATTTCCCGATATATACACTCGCAATTTATTACACTTTACATATACCACAACCTATGGGCGTCGTAGGATACGATGCCCATTAATATATTCATTTCATATAGCTAAATAACCCGATTCAACCTTACGGTTAAGTGGTTATTTAGTTATAGAAAACGTTTATATTAATCGTCATATATCCGTGACAACACAAAAGTCGCAAATAAAACTTACCTGGACTCGAGTGACAACGACTCCGCATAACTCGATAAGTTTATTTATTATATAAAATGACATTTTTATTTAATATTAGAGAATTGTCGAGAATTCCTCGTTTTATAACAATTTCTTTATAATAATAATACGTTCAATAATATTACGCCACTTTCGTAGCCTAATATATATTTAGTCGTATTATTTATAATATGACTCGTGATTATTATTATTATTAATATACGCGCTTATATAATTATATATCCGTTATTCACGTCTATATATTCATATAAACGTTTATATTATCAATAACTATTATTACGAGTATTATTTATGTTTTATTTGTAATAGTTATCGAGTCATACGAAATGGTCACATGTCCGAGTCATGACTCTCGGCTCATTGTCCAAGTCCAAAGTAATATAAAAGTCATAACAATCAATACATCTCCGTCCAATCAATCCCAATCCACGTGCTATAACAATAGGGTCCGACTACGGCACCCGACTAACCTATCTCCGTCAATCTAAGTGACCGTCTCACAATCGGTCCCCAAAACCACTTTATCGTCAACACAACTTCAAATAATACCACGAGTCCATAATACTCGTCAACCGCTTCAAAAATCAATTAAGCCACAATAATAATAACCAACAATAAATAAATAACCATAAAATAAACTTTGCCGAAATATATATATTTCGACACCACAAACGGTTCTCAAAAATAACCGTATTCGAGTCAAATACCAAGTGTCATGTGGGTCCCACCCGAGACCACAAGGTCGCGGCTAGCTCACGGGAGCTCGACCCAAACAAAATAAATAACCAAACCGACCCAATGGGGTCGTCGGCTCCATCCCAAGTCGAACAACAAGAACAACAATCAAGAATCCAATCAAGATAATCAATCACGAGGACCAATTAAGGTCAATAAACACGAAACCGAGTCGAAATGATAACCAACAACTCGGAATCATCATAAGTCGAGGGTGAGGCCCTCGGCTACGGGTCGACCACGCAAAGAATCGCAACCAAACAACAATACCCGGATACCAAACCAAGATTTAACCAAGTTTCAATAAAACCCATTAATATTTCATCCTTTTCTTTTCGAATCCGACCCAAAACAATAATAAATTCGTGGGTTTGGCACGTTTTTCAACAAACCCGATGCACCCCGTGCATACTTACCCGTGGATCTACAAAACTCGACCAAGAAGAGTGATGGTGATGAGGTGTACGGCGTCGGTGAGGCACGAACGAGGTGAAAATGGTTATTTTTGGGCGCGTGAATCACAATATAATAACAAGGGAGGTGTGGGGAATGTTTTGGAAGTGGTGGTGTGTGGTGGTGCGCGGCGGTGGTGACCGGACGAAGGGTGGCCGGCGGCTAGGAGAGGAGAGGGGAAGAGAGGTGAAGTTGTGGAGATGAAAATGAAGTTATTAGTTTTAGGGTTAGGGTTAAATAAGGAAATTTTACACTTTGGCCCCTCTACTTAGTCTCCTTTAAATTTGCACACAAAACCTTTTTATCACCAACTTAAATTTATAAAACGCCCCCTTACGTAAGTAAAGACTTACAAAGAAAATATTAAACGTTCCCAAAACTAGTTATATACACCATTTGTCGGGCTAAGTATATTATTCCACTGAAACTCGTAATAAATACGTTACTAAAAGTCCAACGTATTAAAACTCATAAGTTTTTAAACTTTTCAATTTTGTAGTGCCGGAGTCAACGTAGTACCAAGTGAGGATTTAAGAATACATCACCGGGCATAATATCAAAACGAATTATGAAAATAATTCACGAATTCCATAACAACATTAAATACAATTATCCATAAAATAGGTCTTACAAGTTCGTTGTGAAATAAAATTCTAAATAAAAATTTTAAACGAACTTTAACGTAATGCGGGTTTTTTTTTTTTTTTTTTTAAATAACTCCCTAAATTGCCGGTTGTCACAGTTGCAGCATATTAAATGAAAGCGATCAAAGTAACAGAAGTAACAAGATACAAAAACCAGTCACTAAACAGCTTATTGGGATGTCAGCTACTCTATTCTTAATTTCACAAACGCCAATTTCTAGGTCGTAAACGAAGAACAAATACCTTCCATTGTCTCTTTGCAAAGTTAAGATCGTAAGATAAAATCAATCAAACAAAAGCATCATCATTATTTTGCGTGCAATACATACTAATTAAGGGAAAATAAACATATAATGAAAGCAATCAAACGGTAGCAACAAGATAAAACAAACCAGTCACTGAAACCAATACGAATACTAATTTGGAACAAAAAAAAAACATCGAAAACAAATTACTATCTAATCAAAAGATAGAATTTTTCGGCAGCTCTCTTTCATATCAGTTTTTATCATCCAACAAGAATTTGCGTTGATGCCGTGGATTGATAAGAGGTCATTTGGATACATAATAATGCTTGGGCAGCAACCATCAACCCGATCAAAAATGTTTGTTTTATGTAAAACGCCACTTTTCAGGTTGTAAACGAAAAATGCATAACTTGCATTGCCTAAGCCTTGTATTAATATATCCCCATCTTTATTCCAACACCCCAAAACGTATATGTACAAATTAGGATATATTTCTTTTGATAACCGAAAGTGTGGCACCCATTCTTTTTGCTTCAATACTCAAACCTCCATGGTCCTTGTACACACATATCCAACTTCACCATTTAGATCAACCAATTGTTGTGACGTAAAGATATGGTTTCTCCATAAATCACCCATTCTTTTGGGAGGATCAATCAACCCAAATTCCTCCTTGTTTACATCAAACCATACTACTTCTCTTCGACCATCTGTTTTGATGTCGGAATCACTGACCAACCAATACAGACAACCATTAGCAAATACGGCTTTACCTCTTACCGGATAAGATGGGACTTTGGGTATTTCTCTCCATGAGTTTGTGCCAAATAGATGCACCATTGTGCATAGATTTTTCTTCACCATATCAGGCTTATCTGGCGGCGTAGATTCTTTTAACAAAATACAGACCATCTTCCATGTGTTGGTGAAAGCATCAAAAACAAGGCCACATGACACTCTGCGCATGTGCTTCTTAAAACGCAGCGGAAAAGGTGGAAGCTCATAACATTCTTTCCTTAGAGGATGGACCACGACCAACGAGGTTAGTGCACTATCTTCGTGTTGTGATAAACAGATCAGCCCGTTGCAATAACCTTGGACTACAATGACTATAGAAGAGTTCGAGAGCGGTTTCTTACGAAAATACTCCAAAAAAGGTTCCTCTTTCGGCTCCAAGACATAGTTACGTCTTGCTCCAGTTTGTTTAGATTCAATGACATGGAAACACAGGCTGCGGGTTATTTTCTCATGACAAAGGTGTGGATGGTATAGGAGGGGTGTTGGTTCTTCTACAAGTCGTTTGTCATGAATGATCGCAAGGTAACGATCATCAATGTAGTTACACCATACTTTTGATACGCACCGGGATCGAGCCAAACATTTAACGGGTACTCTTGAGAAGATGTTGAATATGATATTTGAAGGTATTCCATCCATGATGGATCTGTTTGATTAAAAAACTATGATTACAGTGATATAAAAACAATTCATTTCGTATTTAACCCTATGAACATTCGGCCTTTCTCATTTACAACAAAAGGTGCAAAAATAAAAATTCTTCCGTACATTAAATATGCAAGATACCTGTTCATCATATGAAGTTTGCAGCCCTTCGATACACTCCTATTTTTGCTACCTGTCATTCGAAATATCCGATTTTTCTACCTGTGATTGTTAGATTTAGGATTGTCAACTTCCCTCTCTAACTAAAATATCACACATATTAAGCCGGGTCATAGATATAGTCGGGTCTTGGCCGGAATAGCCAGGTCTAAACCAGATATAGTGCATCAAAACAAGACCTAATAAATATATAAAATGTAATTTCACCTAAACATAATAAACATAGCCATAAAAACAATATAACAAGTTATTAAAAAGTAGTTGAAATCTACCTGTAGTTGTTAATAATGACGAGGAAATTAAAAACTTAATTGGATCTGTTAATGCTTTAGGGTTGTCTCAACAAAGACAATTGACAATTGGATCTGTTAAGAGTATCTTTAACACTCATGTTCCAAAACACTACATGCCATTTCACATGTCATTTGGCCCTACAGCCCTACTATACCCAATTAAAACAATACACTTACACACAAAAATTACTTTCTGAATATAATTTTAACAAGTTAAAAAAATCCTATATATTTTTCTCATTCTCATCTGAGGGTTAAATTTGTTGCAAGTACTAGTTTGCATCGTTTTCACTTTAAAATTACTTTCGAATGTAATTGGGATGCATTTAAATGAATAGAGATGCATCTAATTCAAGTCGACGCATATATATATATATATATATATATATATATATATATATATATAGTTAGGATCAAATAAGAAGAAAAATTAAAATGAGAAAAATAGGAAGAAACCACAACCACACATTCTAGATGCATCTACAAAAATGATTGCATCTTCATTCAAATTTTCCCTCCTAAATTAAAATGTGTGGCTAGAATTACTTCTTACCCTTCTCATTTTAATTTTTATTCTTATTGGATCCCTTCCCTATATATATATATATATATATATATATATATATATATATATATATACACACACACACACACACACACACACACTAGGTAGCATTTGTGGCCGTGCTAACCAAGATAGTTCACGTTTTGTTTTTGAGACAATTTCATATTTACCTAACTTAAATATAATGTTATATTTACTCAAATCATGTTTTAACCTACATTATACATGATACATTCAAAGCTTGTAAATTGAGTATATATATATATATATATATATATATGACATTTTGATATTTAGATTTGGTATATATGAAAGTATTTCTTAAAAATAACTATGTGTCATAACAAGTAAGTTGTTGATTTTTAAGTGCACAAATCACTCTCTCTGTACATAAAAGATTAACCATGATGTAAATTGATGAGGAGGTTTTCATATTTTTTTTTCTAGTATATTATATCAAAATACATTATAACATGTACGGAGTAATATAAGTTTGGTTATGTCACTGCATCAACTTCAAATAAATACAAAATATAAAAACGGAAAAAGACTTTACACATGACAAAGATGCTTGTACTTCGGTTTTTAAGTAAACAAAATGCTACAGACTTCAAAATTTTGATGATAAAAAACATATTTTTTTTCCTACCAACGTTTCTATTTTGACGATCTATACCACAATCATACCCAATAAGCTAGCTATTTACCACAATCATGCCCCTATAAAAGGTCTTGTACCACCAAGTCACCAAACCCCATTTCAAATAAATTGATAGATCTATAATAATCTTTTTTTGGTTTTCATATTTTAAAATAGAGAAATGCTAACGACAGCCTTAAGGGTTGTCATTAACAACTAACTCCACTTTTTTGTTTCAAAATAATACTAACATTAAGACATGAACAAAAACATGTGCCACCTTTTTCGCTTATACAACCAATGAATAAAATGAATTACAAATGTGTTTGAGAAATAATATGAGCCAATAACTAATTCATGATGATTTTTTTTGAACAATGCATTATTTTTGTGAAAAGTTTGTTGTTAATGACAATCCTAAAAGCTGTTGTCAGCGAAACCCTTTAAAATATTCACCTCCACGTTCGGGTAATTAATAACAATGTACCAAAAAGGTATTACAAACCGCATTTGACCTCTTGAAGACTTTTGTACTAAGGTATTACTACGAGTATTTTTTTACTATTTATTACTAGTATTAATTGTCAGCACTCACCATGTTTTGTGACATTCTTTGTTGACCCTTATTTTCTTGTCCAAAGTAATTAAACAATAATTGTATTTTATACTTTTACAACTTGCTTATTTATTACACTGTTTAAACCTTCAATCCGTACATATAAAAGTTGAGACCACACACGGTAATTAGTCGGTATATGACTAGTTAATAAACAACACGCGTATTTTGTATAATTTATACATCTCACCTACAAGTTGATGTAATTTTGGACATTTTTTAGTAATTATTCTACACTTTGCTAGTTATAGCATCTTTCTTATCTTTCTCACTATGTATGTTACATGCATATATTTTACTTTACAAGCATAGGTCCTTTTGTATCTGTAGATCTTACACAGTTGACTAGTTGTTAAAGAAAATAATTATGGCACGATAGGAACTCAACATTAGTGATGCACTTACATCCTCTTCAACACGTCCATGGCTAGTTGGCTTGTTGCAACCCAACAATAATTAAAATACTCCAGAACAACCACCTGCAAAAGATGATTAGAGGAAAGTGAAGTGAAAATAAAAATAAATTGATGATCTTTTTAGTATCTAAAGAAATTGATAAAATTTCTTTATATACCCATTATCAACAACTTTTCCCATGACTCTTGACGACTTCACGACTGTAGCTAAATAAAATCAACCATTAGTGCATCATTATAATACAAAAGCTTATTCAAACATGAAGAACATCCATAAATTGATTAAAAAATTATATCTTAACTTAATCACATACAAATGACAGTGAAAAAGAAAATTTTATGTATTGTCATATCTACTTATGCTCTCACCATGTCTGTTTGAGGTTTGCTCCACCACTTCCTTCAATGACATCTTCATGAACTACACCATAGTTGGCCATTAACTGTTTTGTACTTTTGTCCCCATCTTTATGCCACTGCATAATAAGTCACTATTAAGTAAAACATATGAAGATGTACAAACCTTGAATGAAATTTATAAAATCTAATGTGTGCATTGACATAAAAGTATTTGAATGAGTTAAAGAAAGGAAAGAAGAAGGTTTAACATACTAAAAACTTATCATGATTTGTAAAGTTAGTCACCGGTGTTATTTTACTGTGCCGACAAATTATTCATTGAAAGAAAAAAATGGGAGAGCATGATCCACAAACGTACTAATTTTATGAGTGAGGGTTCCCCATATCAGTGTGACTTTATTAAGGGAAGTCTAAATAATGACCAGCTGTAAATGGACAGATGTCTTTTATTGAGGTTCTACAGTTAAAAAGGAGCTCTTCCATATAGGTTCACCTAAATAGACCCTTATATTCCACTAAGCATACCCATAGGTGATATAGGTTATAGGTATTAATGAGATGATATAGGTAATTAATTGTTAAGACTAGTATGCAAGGTGGTTAAACCTTCACCACTTGTGCCCACTTCACGCACTATTAGCCTTGCCCGCCACCTATGCTCACGCATGAAGCACAAATATCGAAACAAGAATTGGTGGTCAGACCACCTTTCTCTCTCCCACTTGTTTTATTATATTTTATTTTGTGTGTGAGTGTGTGTGGGGTATTTAGTGAGGTATATTTGTATAAAGTGAGTATTTAATGAAAGGTGAAGTTAGAGGTGACCTTGACTACTAAATGGTGAAGTGAGGTGAAGGGGAGTGAGAGGAGAGAGAAAGCTGATGTGGCACTGATGTGTATGGTGAAAAAAAACCTTCCTTGCCTACTAGCCTAATGGTACATATATTGGCAATCATTAGGCTATTGGGCACGGAGGTGAAAACTTCACCAATTCACATAGCATCACGCGCCATATCCCTTGCCTACTTCCCAAGTTCACGCATGAAACACGAAACCCAAAACAAAATATGGTGGTCTGATCACCAAAGGAAAAAGAAAAAAATGTGTGCCCATGTGTACCTTTTTTATTTTGATTAGTTTGTGTGTGAGTGAGTGTGGGGTATTTAGTAAGGTATATTTGTATAAAGTAAGTATTTTAATGAAAAGTGAATATGTAGTATCCTTGCCTACTAAATGGTGAAGTGAGGTGAAGGGGAGTGAGAGGAGAGAGAAAACTGACATGGCGCTGCTGTGTATTGTGAAAAAGCATGCATCTTGACATTTAGCCTTAGTGGCTGATTAACTTTTTTCCTTTTCTGTTTTTAATTTCAATGAATATTGGAATTCGATTAAAGGAGGTTATGTATGACAAAAATTTATCATTGATCCAACCAAAACATTTTACAAATAACTTGCTCTTGATAGTTGATACCTAAAACAACCTTTTTAAACAAATAATTAGCATATATCTTTTTTACTAAACTCTTTCACGACATGTATTTTACTATAAAAATGTAATTATTATAAGAGTAAAATACACCGTTCTTCCTTTTAACTTGTATAAAAAATAAACACCGAGTCACAAATTCAAATAAACACCGCACTATAGACGATGTTGTAATGATTTTAAAAAAGGGAATATTCTCTAAATCCGCCAAAAGTACAATGTACTTACCCTATTACTTTTAAAAAAAAAATTTCTTCAAATGCCCCAGAGGCAGAAGTCGCTCAAAAATCTTGGGCGGATCTTATAAAATAGTGACATGTGTCCCTATATATGGCTCCACCAAGTACTAATACAATATTACTTTATACAGGTACTTTCTTAGGCGACTTGTATTTTTTGTCTTTTTGTCAAAAAATTAATAATAAATTTAAGTACATTTTTGGTCCTTGTGGTTTGATTATTGCTTATTTTTTGTCACACTTTTCCTTCCTCTTCTCTTTTATAAATAATAACACAACCACCACCACCACACCCAGCGCCACCATCGCCACCCACCATTGTCAATAATTTTTTTTTCTTTTTGCAAAGATTCATCAATCATCATCGCTGGTGTTGGAGCGTTACCATATCAAATCAACCTAACCTACTGGTGTTGGAGCATTACGAGATCAAACAAATGGTTTCAACACATCACATGCCTCCCATTTTACAAAGAGATTTTTGTTGAAAGTACAAATCAACCCAACCATCACCACATGCCTCCCATTCATTCCTTTCCTTGACTTTGACCCACTACAAATCAAATCACAAAAATCACATGCCTCCCATTCTTCCAAAAGGTACGCAATAATATTAAATCAGTAAACATGGACTTACAAAATCATCAAACAACAATTTCAACAAACAACCTCATCCAAAAAACAAAAAAACTTTACAATGCAAACAAGAATAACTATTTCTTTCTACTCCCAATCTTTAAAAAAAACAAAAACAAAAAAAAAAAAAAAAAAAAAAAAAAAAAAAAAAAAAAAACACGATTAGATCTAAAATCTTTTTTCAATTGCACTATATTTCCTTAGATCTTTAAAAACATAAGGTTTGAAACAAGAACTAAGGTATTCATGAGCTCGGGCTCGGATCATTCACACCCCTTACGAATAAACCTCATGAATGAGCAAAGAGACAGAGGGATTAAAATATGCGTACCCAAGATAAACTCCATTGAAGTACAATTTTACGGATAACTGATGCTATTACAGTCTTCAGATGGCCTTACAATTTGAACACAAAACAACATAGAAGTATACAGAAGTATGTTGGGATGCTGGAGCTCTATTTAGGTATGGAATGTAAAGATTCTTCGTCTAAATGGCTCTCTGTTGCTGTAACACCCCCAAAATTTGATACAGCGGAAGACTCAACAAGCTTTCGGGGTGCTACGGGGATTGGTATCCAACACAAGACAATATAGAACGAGATAAAGTAAATATAATAAAAACGCAACCAAAACGGGGTTTTAAGGTTTACATTTATCCCAACATCATTCAGAATCAGGCCCAAAATAGCATAACAATAGGTCCATAATTAATTATCAGAGTTTAGAAAAATAGATCCATAAACCATGAGCCTTGGCCGAGCCTTCCATTCCAAGCATGCATATCATCACTTAATTACCTGAGAAAACGTGCTAAAAGTCAGCTTTCGCTGATGAGATCATAGGTTTACATTCATCTAACAATATAGTGGACATATACGCAAAACGCTTGCTAGCTAGACTAAGGATTCGCTAAAAGCCTGCAGATACCCTCCGCTCCAACCTAACACACGGATACCCTCCGTTCTAACATAGATATTCGGGTAACCCCCGCAATATCATAAATACTCGGATAACCTCCAAAGTATTAATAACCTATAGGTGCACACTATAGTATCTAAATAAGCCAACCTTGAATAGTACACACGAAACTATGTGACTAAAGTTGACAATTCACCAATATCCAAATAAGCCAACCTTGAATAGTACACACAAAAACTATGTGACTAAAGTTGACAATTCACCAATATCCAAATAAGCCAACCTTGAATAGTACACACAAAAACTATGTGACTAAAGTTGACATTACATCCTAGTCCATACGCATAGCAAGTTTTAGAAAGAATATAAAAGCGATAATAGTCCACATAAAATGATTTGCACGTTTCTCACCCCAAGTATTGAAAACATAGTTCAAGAGTAAAAAGTGGGGCTATGACTCACCTCAAGTCCAGAAAATAGCAAGAAGAAGTCGGTAGAAATAAGATGTATAGTAACTCACGAAACAGCAACTACGGACTCGGCACGACCTAACAATATTAACTCGTTCAGAAATCATTTCCTCAAATTCAAAATATTCCCAAACCCGGACGAGAATCCGTTTTATTTCCGAAAATCCCTTTCGTATTAGTTTGGTGTATTTGCGTTTGGTATCCATACGGGTGGCGGGTCGACTCAAAACAAACCAAAAGGTCACACGAAGAATAATAAAATAAACTATGGATCTAATATTAGCCCAATATATCATTTAAATAAATCGTTGAAGTTTATCAAATCCGTCGATTTGATAATCCTCATATTTATTTACGTAACATACCGTTCCAAGATTACACCCAACCTAAAGCACATAGCACATAAATACTATATGGTACATATTATAGTTTAATAAATTCCTCATATATATCGTCAAATTGGCCAGATTTCCCGATATATACACTCGCAATTTATTACACTTTACATATACCACAACCTATGGGCGTCGTAGGATACGATGCCCATTAATATATTCATTTCATATAGCCAAATAACCCGATTCAACCTTACGGTTAAGTGGTTATTTAGTTATAGAAAACGTTTATATTAATCGTCATATATCCGTGACAACACAAAAGTCACAAATAAAACTTACCTGGACTCGAGTGACAACGACTCCGCATAACTCGATAAGTTTATTTATTATATAAAATGACATTTTTATTTAATATTAGAGAATTGTCGAGAATTCCTCGTTTTGTAACAATTTCTTTATAATAATAATACGTTCAATAATATTACGCCACTTTCGTAGCCTAATATATATTTAGTCGTATTATTTATAATATGACTCGTGATTATTATTATTATTAATATACGCGCTTATATAATTATATATCCGTTATTCACATCTATATATTCATATAAACGTTTATATTATCAATAACTATTATTACGAGTTTTATTATTTATGTTTTATTTGTAATAGTTATCGAGTCATACGAAATGGTCACATGTCCGAGTCATGACTCTCGGCTCATTGTCCAAGTCCAAAGTAATATAAAAGTCATAACAATCAATATATCTCCGTCCAATCAATCCCAATCCACGTGCTACAACAATAGGGTCCGACTACGGCACCCGACTAACCTATCTCCGTCAATCTAAGTGACCATCTCACAATCAGTCCCCAAAACCACTTTATCGTCAACACAACTTCAAATAATACCACGAGTCCATAATACTCGTCAACCGCTTCAAAAATCAATTAAGCCACAATAATAATAACCAACAATAAATAAATAACCATAAAATAAACTTTGCCGAAATATATATATTTCGACACCACAAACGGTTCTAAAAAATAACCGTATTCGGGTCAAATACCAAGTCAACCCGAGTCAAAAATCATATACCAAGTGTCATGTGGGTCCCACCCGAGACCACAAGGTCGCGGCTAGCTCACGGGAGCTCGACCCAAACAAAATAAATAACCAAACCGACCCAATGGGGTCGTCGGCTCCATCCCAAGTCGAACAACAAGAACAACAATCAAGAATCCAATCAAGATAATCAATCACGAGGACCAATTAAGGTCAATAAACACGAAACCGAGTCGAAATGATAACCAACAACTCGAAATCATCATAAGTCGAGGGTGAGGCCCTCGGCTACGGGTCGACCACGCAAAGAATCGCAACCAAACAACAATACCCGGATACCAAACCAAGATTTAACCAAGTTTCAATAAAACCCATTAATATTTCATCCTTTTCTTTTCGAATCCGACCCAAAACAATAATAAATTCATGGGTTTGGCACGTTTTTCAACAAACCCGATGCACCCCGTGCATACTTACCCGTGGATCTACAAAACTCGACCAAGAAGAGTGATGGTGATGAGGTGTACGGCGTCGGTGAGGCATGAACGAGGTGAAAATGGTTGTTTTTGGGCGCGTGAATCACAAGATAATAACAAGGGAGGTGTGGGGAATGTTTTGGAAGTGGAGGTGTGTGGTGGTGCGCGGCGGTGGTGACCGGACGAAGGGTGGCCGGCGGCTAGGAGAGGAGAGGGGAAGAGAGGTGAAGTTATCATGTATCCCAACACGTTGTCTTCAATCCACGGCATCAACAAAAATTCCTTCTCCATGGAAAAAACTAATCTGAAAAAAAGCTGTCGACATGTGCTATCTTTTTGTTAGGTAGCATAGTTAGGATTGCTTCTGTTTTGCTTTTGTATAACATACCACCGGAGCGGCTGAGACCAAAAATCTTTACAGTTTATTCTGCTTCTATTAACTAGTATTTCGTTCAAAATACAATATTTGGACTGAACTGGTTGTCATTGTTAGTTTGTCTGTAACTCGACTCCTTTAGTGCAGATATGGTTGAAATTAGGGGTGGCAATTCGGGTCGGGTTCGGGTTGGTGGGTTCGGGTTGTTAGGTTGGCGGGTCAGAAAACCTCAACCTGAACCTGACCCATTTAAATCATCGGGTCAGCTGTGTCAACCCTAACCTGTTTACACGTAACCCGGACCTGACCTATTTAACCCGTATATATACTTAGGTTGACAAATTAAATATGTTACATGGGTTGAATATGTTAAACGGGTTTCGAGTTGACCCATTTAATCCGTTTTATATATAAAAGTTAGGACATTACACGAGTTAAATGGGTTAAACGTGTTAGTGAGTCGACCAGTTTAACCCATTTAACCCGTATAATTAAATATAAATAATTTTTAATTAAGAAAAAAAACTTAAACGGGTTGGCGGGTCGACCCGTTTATTTTATTCCCAACCCGAACCTGACCTGTTTAATAAACGGGTTAGATATGTCGACCCAAACCTGACCCACAATCTATTTAGCTCAACCCGAACCTGTTAATTTTCGTGTCGGTTTCAGGTCGGGTCAGAAATTGCCACCCTTAGTTGAAATGGTATTATGTTCAATATATAGTCCCAAATTAGATGAATTCTTTCATAATCAAGTTATTGTGTAGCCGACTTGGTTATCGTGTGTATGTCCTAAACAAAATACACAGCAAAGTTGTCTAAGGAGCCGATTAATACCTCTTCAATTTTCACAAAATGTAGAGTTGGATTAATAATATTTTAGCCATTAAAAACTATCATAGTAGAGACTAGCAAAGCAATTGATTTAAGAATTATGCATATAACACCCTCGGCGGACCTAAGGGGATCCCCTGTTTTCCCGTGATTTCGCTTTGCTATTTATTTTCGCAAGTGTGATCTCAAGATGACAAAATGGAAGAGAAATGAAAGAAAGAGATATGACGTTTTTATTACAATGCCCTCCTAATTTATTGTTACTTGTATATGGTAGTATTAAAAACTAACAAGGGCTTATTGGTAATTTTAAGTGAAAACTTCCGCTTTTGAGAGGAAAGTTATGGGCTAAAAAACCATTCCTAAAGGTTTCTCTTTCTTTCCCCACCAACCTTTTTTTTTAGTTTTTTTTTTTTTTTTTTTTTTTTAGTTTTCAACTTTTTTTTAGTGACAGTCCAAGACCCGGGTGGGGCCCAAAATGAAAAGCTTTTGGCTACTATAACTTGATTCTAGCTTATCCAAAATCCAGAAACTATATAGGTAATCATATGTTAAATTATTAGACCTAATAAGCATAAATAAGTGGTGAATTTTAGATTTTTATAAATCACTAAGAATTTTAGACCAAGTTTAAGTGCAGCAAGCATGCATCGGATTAGCTGTTGTTGGGGCTCCAATGGTAAACCATTTCTCTAAACCCTTTTGGAGTTATTTATGTTTTAAAGGGTTATGCCATTTTTACCCATTTTGACTTTATTTTGGGTCTAGCCACATATAAGATTAAACAAACACGCCCTTAAGCTAGTGGTATATAAGGCAATATTGAAGGCATATGTAGCAACTTGAGTTTCAAGTCAGGTTGAGGAGCTGTATGTTTGTTAAGTAAAGCTTTAGCTGACAAGTCGCTCCTACAAACCAGCAAGAGCCGGTTCAGTCGGTTCTCCACTTTTTAATACTATAAACCTACAAATGTATATTGTGCTTTTGTTATAGCGATATTCATGTTATAGCTTTGTGGTTCTTCCATGTCTGTTCTAACTTCTAAGTTTGTGTGCGCGCTTCTAACCAAATGCAGCCTATTAAGAACGTGTAATATATAGTTGTAAGCAAGCACTTGGTTCAGACATGTGAATGGTAGATTTTTTGTTGTTTTCCTATGTTTTTGGCCCCTGCATATGGTTTGCATAATAGCTGAATTTTGCTACAAGTGAGTCTTAATAAATTGGTTTATTGACTGACAATCCTAAATCAAAGTATCTAACAATCACAGGTAGAAAATTCGGATTTCGAATCACACGTAGCAAAAATAGGAAAGGCTGCAAACGTCATATGTTGAACAGGTATCTTGCATATTTAACACACGGGATGTCAGAATTTATGTTTTTGCTCCTTTTATGTAAAGGGATAATTATATGACTAGATCGTTGCCCTATGGTTTGTCACTTTTTAGACCAGGGGTAATTTTAATTCGAAAATAGACCGGGCAACTTGTACAACGGGACACTTGTCAGCTTATGAAATTCGACAAGTGTCCCGTTGTACAAGTTGTCTGGTCGCCCGATCTATCAAAAAAGTTGCCCGGGCGACTGGTCTATTTTGGTAATTTTCCCTTATGTAAATGAGAAAGGTTGAATGTTCACAGTTGACTGTTTGGTGTCTTTCAGGATGTATATATGCTAATACAATGATTTTGGCTAAGGATTCCCCTACTAGCCTATACTGTAAAAAGTGAATAATGAACGGTCGGATTTTGCAGTTAACACCGATAGAATTCCCTTACTAAAAGTTAGAACTGTGTTTTTGTCTAACTTTCTTTAACAAAATAGAATTTTGATTACAGTTGTAAGAAATAAACTTATGGATTCGGCTTCCTGGCCCGTGCTTAAAACAAATTCCAATGGTTCATAACTCGTGCAACCAAATAACATCCATGGCGGCATGTATTATATATTGATACTTTTAAAAAATCTTTCAAAAGCAAGATTACGGTTTACAAATTTCGCTATTTACTAATTTCTCTACATATGTTCATCTAATATAATCTGCTTTCCTCTTAAATTAGCAATCGGATTGTTTTTATCTATAGCTGCTTTTCGGTATATATATCACCACCTAATCATAGTTTTTATATTAAACAGTTCCTTCATGGATAGATTACCTTCAAGTATCATATTCAACATCTTTTCAAGAGTACCCGTTAAATGCTTGGCTCGATCCCGGTGCGTATCAAAAGTATGGTGTAACTACATTGATGATCCTTACCTTGTGATCATTCATGACAAACGAGTTGTAGAAGAACCAACACCCATCATGTACCATCTACTTTTTTCTCGTGATAGAACAACAACCCACCACCTATGTTTCCATGCCACCGAATCTAAACAAACTGGAACTACTCATTATGTCTTGGAGCCGAAAGAGGGACCGTTTTTTGAGTATAAGAAACCTCTCCCTGAATCTTCTTCTATAGGCAGAATTGAAGTTCAAGGTTCTTGCAATGGGCTGTTGTGTTTGTCACAAGACGGAGATGGTGTAGTAACCACGCTGGCTGTGGTCCATCCTCTAAGGAAAGAATGTTACGAGCTTCCACCTACACCTCTTCTTCTGCATTGTTCTTGCTCCTTTAACCCAACAGAGTCGTGTGGGCTTGGCTTTGATGCTTCCACCAACACTTTGAAGATGGTGTGTGTTTTTTGTAAAATTGACAACGTGGTATCTGATGAACCTTTTGTGGTGAAGAATTATATATGCACACTGGTGCATGTATTTGGCACAGACTCATGGCGAGAAATACCCCAAGTCTCATCTTATCCAATAACAGGTAAAGCCATATTTGCTAATGGTTGTTTGCATTGGTTGGTTGGTCATATTGGCTTCATAACCGAAGATAGTGAAAGCCCGGTAATATGGTTTGATGTAGAAAAAGAAGAATTTGGGTTGATAGATCCTCCCAAAGGAATGGGTGGTTTATGGAGACACAATATCTATAAGTACAAACTATTGGTTGATCTAAATGGTGAAGTTGGATATGTGTGTCGCAGGACCATGGAGTTCTGGGTATTGAAGCAAAAAGAATGGGTTCCATACTGTCGGATTGATAAAAAAGACCTTCCTTATGGTTGTGACATAGAAGTTATGGGTTGTTGGAACAAAGACGGAGATATATTAATAAAAAATTGGTTGTGGGAAGATGAAAGTGGTGATGGGTACGAACAAAGACTGGGGTATGTCTTTTTTGTTTACAACCTGAAAACTGGTGTATTACAGAAAACCAACATTGCTGGTAGGGATGATGGATTGAGTCCAAATTTTATCATGTATCCCAACACGCTGTCTTCAATCTACGGCATCAACACAAATTCCACCTTCTCAACGGAAAAAAGAACTATTCTGAAGAAAAGCTGCCAACGTGTTCTATCTAATTTTCATTAAGTTTTTCTACTTCCATGTTAAGTATTGTTCCCATTGACTGGTTTGTTTAATTTTGTTGCTACTGGTTTCAATGTACATATGCTGGCTTGTTTATTTTTCCATTTAGCTATATATGTATAATGATGTTGCTTTCAACATGATCCTTCTGTCTAAATGAGGGTTATTCGAAGGGGTGTGAATAAAGCTATTAATACTTGAGTTCCACTTGTTTTTATGTATAAAGCTTGAACTTGGGTTCGGCTCGTTTCAAGCCTAATGTTTTTATTTTAAGCTCGACTTTTTAAGCATAGTAGAGCTTGATATATAGTAGGTTTGATCTCTTTTACTTATTTTGACCTCATTAATGAGATGGTCATATGAAAATTACTCGACTTCGTTTGATAGGGGAGCTTTATTATTCTAGGACTAGGGGTGTCAACTGGTCGGGTTGATTCGGGTTACAACTTTGTGTGTGTGTCATCTTGTTTATGTCCAATTAAGAAAAATGAAGCAAAAGTTGTTTAAGGAACCAATTAGTACCTCTTCCATTATCACAAATTGTAGAGTTGGATTATTAACTTTTTAGACAACAAATAAAACCCTACCAGATGTAGAGACTCGCAAAGCAATTGATTTAAGAATTCTGCATACCACACCCCGTGGACCTAAGGGGATCTCCGGTGTTCCTGTGATTTCGTGAACCACATGAATCTGTACAAAATTCCATATTTCTCCGAAATGAATCTAGTCACGAAATTGTGTTACATGTCTTGTTTAGAAACTGCTAATTTCTCGCTTTGGTTAAATATTTTAGTTTGTGTTAGTATTCTACTAATGTTCATCAACATGCACATTAGACACTTTGAATAAAAGACCGAAATAAGAGTACTTTTTCGATTTTTTGGTGTACAATATAACCTCTGCTTGTCTACATTTAAAGATAACCCTTTGAAAGAGGAGAAAATTGATGAAAATACTAAATACAAAGCTCAATTAAACTCTCCTCCTACTACTTACCTAAAAAACAAATGTCTAATAACTTATGTAGATAGCATACCAAATCAAATGAAATTTATATAAGCTACAAGACATCTGTTTCCATTGTGTATACATAGTAAAACAAAGGCCACTCACATACACTTTATTCAGATTCCGACTCAATGCTTCCCATCGCTTTTAATCCTCTCGGTCTCTGTAAGCAAAGTATAGAATATTAGCAAACCATCATTTACCCAATTACCCGTTTGTTACAATGATCATTCGACCATGTTTTGGATTACATTTTGAGCAAACACGACAATCGTAGACTAACAATACCTTCTTTGTGATCTTTTTCTCTCTGACTTCGTATCGTTCCAATGTCAGATCGCAAAGCCACCCACCGGGACATACCAACTATTCGCAAATATAAAACATCAATAGTCATAACTCTAGTTTACCAAATTGATTCACATCAAACACAAAAGAAAAAGGTTGCCAATTTGACTTAAAAAGTATGCATTATTTGTACTCCGCCTTATATATCACAATATGACACACAGTTATAAAAATAGTAATGTGAACACTTATTATGTTAGCAAAAGACATGGTAATTTAGTCAAGCATATAAACATGTTACATACTAGGACAACAAAACGCGAAAATAATAAGGTTGGTCACAGTAAGGCAACCAAATCCCCTATTTTCCCTGCCACGTCAGCTTTGTCTCTAACAGTTTATAATTTCATATCTAACAAAAAAGATAGTAGTAATGGAGAACATACATTGATAGTTCTTTGGATGAACTTGGCTCGTTTTTTCGGCCTTTGGGGAAGTTTAGACCCTTTTATGGCTAAGAAATCTTCTTCTTTTTCTTTATTCGTTAACCCGATGGCGAATTTCGGTGGCCAGACCATCATGTCATTTCCTGACGATTTCGCGCCGGTTTCGGATGACCCTCCTGACCCGTTACCATTGTTGTTCTTGTTATTATTTCTCTTGTTATCACCGTTGGTTTGATGACCACCCTTCATACCAATTGTAGTACTCTCACAATTCCTAAAAAAAAAAAAGTTTATAAAAGTTTAAAAAATAAAAAACAGTTTATGGTTAATGGTTATGGACTTATTGTTATGTTACGACTTTTGATAGAATAAAGTTGTATTAAAAAAATAAAGTAAAAACAAAAGACAGGTTATGGGTGAAAAAAAAAAAAAAAAAAAAAGTGAAAGTGGGTTGTGAAATTACTAAAATACCCTTTTGAAAGAAAGATGTGAATCAAGAAGAAAATTATGAAGTGGTTGATTTATGGGTCAAGCCTTAAAAAGAGGGAGTTGTTTTTTTTTTGAGTAAACTCCAAAAACCACCCTTCTAGTTTGGCTAAATTGCGCGTATAGCTTTTACAACTTCGCGGCTTTTGTGAAAACTTTGGTGTGCAATTATCGTTATTCGACACGAGTGATACGAGTATAGATGAAAATTTGAAAGTGCAGGCGCGGTTTTAACATGAACTATGTGGATGAGAGGGGGAAATGAAAGGGTTGTTGTGGAGTGGTTTGGTTTATGTGTCAAGGCATAAAAAGAGGTGGTTGTTTATAAATTTTTTTTTTTTTCTTTTTTATATATAATATTTTAGTGATTACTTTTTATAAAAATGATGCTAAAATGCGCAGCGGCGACAAGTATAAAAGGTTCTAGGTTTCATGGCAAGATCTGGCCGTAGGATTAAATGGAGGTTTTGTCTTTAAGATGAGGGACACGTGTCAAGATCTGAGGAGAGGTGAGTGGGAATGAACGGTGGGAGATGATTGGGAAATGGGGTTGTGTAATCACACGTGGTTGGATAAGTTGGATAACTAGTTCCACACTTGCACATAGATTGGGACCATGTCTAAAATGAAACCATGCCAACAGACCAAAAGCAAATAAATCATATCAAATTCGGGTTATTTTATTAAAACCCTAATATGATAGGACGATAGGAGGTTTTGGTCAAAATATACAAATCACGATAAACATTGTATAAATCCACAAAGCACAAGATCTCACAAAACCCTCATATAGGGTCTGTATAAACTCCCCTATTTCTATTAGGTAAGACAATAATTCTAGCATAACAATAATCTTCTATAAATTGAAATGAATGGAACTTTTATGGTCATAAACTCATAATTACACTTTTTTATTTATAACACTAGGTGAGTAATTATGCATAACGAAATTTTATAAAGGTAAATATTTACAGTTGAGATATTTTGATTAAGAATTTCGTGTAATATTTGTCAATTGGCGTTGACAAATCTTCATCATCATCCGAGATGACAACAACATCATATCAATTTCAATTTAACAAATTAGAGTTGAAATAGGGATTAAAGGATTGGGATGAATTTGTAAAAGAAGGAAAAAAAGTTGTAAAACTTTGATTTTCTAAAAACAACATTAATTTTAGAAACAAAAACTATTTTTATGATAACTATTTTTTAAAATGTTTATATGTGAAAAAGTAAACAAAAAATTGAGATTTGAGTTCTAAACATGTATTTTGATTTTTTAAAAATCAAAGAGAAATATTTATTTTATTTTATTTTTAGATTATATGTAATAACGATTATGAACATTTTTTTATTTTATTTTGATTTTATTTTTAGATTACATCTCTTTCTTCGGGTACAAAAGTTCAAAGAGCTAATAATAGTTTTCAAATAAACACTTCTAAAATAAGATTTAAGTATGAAACAGTTTTACTTGAAATTTGAAAAAGATCTAATAAAATTTTATTATTTCAAGAGACATGGTAAAACAAAATGATAAATAAAAAAAGTATATTTCTTTTGGATGGAAAGAACATGTCCGAAAGAAGTGGGCGATATAATTTAAGGAGTGATTATTAAATTTCTTTTTGAAATACTATGTTGGAGCATTAAAAGTAGCATTTGAAACATAAAATTAGTTACATCATCTCACACATAATTTTTGTCTATGTAGAAAACTATTGGTATGGATATTTTCTCGCTCAAATGACTAAAATACCTTAAAATGAACCCACAGTATGACACTTAAATACGAAGGCATTTTAGTCATTTTATTTTAGGCCAAGATGATGTCCACGCTAAATGTTCCCCACATGAACCGTATTTGCACTTTCAAAAATATTTGACTTTTGAAAAACAAAATGCGGCTACGATTTGGTCATACCACCTTAACAATTTTCGCAATTTATTCTTTTAATAAATTAAAGTAAGATTAGATGTAACGGTGGCTACTACTAGTGGCGGATTTAGGATTTTAAAGTAGGGTATGCACATTTAGCTATTAATGAAATTTGATTTTTCTTTTTTTTTTTTTTTTTTTTTTTTTTATTTTTTTTCGGTCTTTTTGAGTCGAGCAAGGAGAAGTTGTATCACACAATCAAAAGTGTATTAAATCATTTTTTATCCAATTTTATGTAAAAAAAAATTTCCTTAAATCACAATATTTCTGCCCTATAGTGGTTTTGGATTTGTTTTGATCAAACATGAAACACCCACCCACTTCCACATACTACTAGTCAAGGACAACTTTGACAATTTACACATGGGACAATAGTACCAAAAATGTCTTCTCTTCTCAACTAAAATAAAATGATACAACTTAGTTTTAGGTAAAAGTTTTTGTAAATCCTTTAAAAAAAAAAAAAAAGTAACTTGGTTACAAAAACAAAAAGTCTTGGTCAAATAACAACATTTTCTATGAATAAAAGACAAAAATTCTTGTTACAATCAATTTTATTTTAACACAATAATAGACAAATGAAATTTCGCAGAAAATGAATACTTTATTGCTACTATGATATTGTTGATTTTTATAGTCCTAAAGGAATAAATATCACTAGTAAATATGTTCCACACACATCCAAAAAAGTCAAACAATTTTCTGAAAACATTACTATTGGTCACTTTAACTTTATAACGTGTGATATAATTATGCTTTTATCACTTTTGTATTAATTTCTTACCAATAGTACACCAAATAAAATAAATAAAATGAAAAATAACGACCAAAGTCTACATGCATTATTTATTAATAATTCACCTGCATTAATTATTTCTATATTCTTTTCGCAATTTAACTTTTTTCAACCAACTTTATATAGCCGTAACTAAATTTTACCTAAAGATAAATGCAAGAGTTAATTCAAAAAGTTACCTTAAGACCCGATGGGCGGGCGAAGATGAGCGTTGGCGGAGATTAAAATAGCCGTTACTAAGGGAATCCTTGTTACGGCGATCACCCCTCGCGGTGATTGACCGTTGACCAAGCGGTAATTTTTCGTCTTTGGTTAATTGTTGTTGTTGTTGTTTCATACAACGTAGCCTTTTGCGGTTGCCCCACTGAAGTACGAAATCTGTGGATGAAGAGGTTGTTGTTGTTGTTGCCTGAGATCTATTTGGGTTATTCTTGTTGTTGATGTTGTTGATGTTGTTGTCCATGTTTTAATATTGTATCATACACCTGTTATGTTTGTTAACTAACCATGGTTAGTTGGTTTGCACACTTTATCACTTTTTTCATGTAACTATAGTTAACATTATTATCAATTTATCATTATTATTCAAACACCAAAAATGAAAAATAAAAATAAAGGAATCAAACCTTAAATTTATAAACATTTAATGGATGAATAAATTTCTTGTGAAATAACATAAGAAGTGACACATTGAATTATGAACACATACAAAATGAGATAGAAACTAGTGTGGTAAAATGAAGATGATAATTACCTCTTAAAAAGGTTGATTAACTTTGTGTTGGAAATGTTTAAGGATGATGATGAAACTGCAAATAAGAAAACAAAAATATTAGATTGTGAAATGAGATAATTCAACAAGTTTATAGTAGTAAAAATGTTTACACATCTTGAGAGATTGATTGTATAATATATAACCAAATTATATTTCAAGTTTTTTGGTGAATGATTTTAAGAAACAGATGAGATAGATCACCACCCAACATTAAAAAGATATGTTGAAGAAACAAAGCCCAAAAAACTTAAGAGAAACATAAATTTGATATTGCTCACTATCAACATAAATAAACACATACAAAAATATGCAAAATTTAGTTATGTTACACAAAGAAACCTTTTTTTTTTTTTTTTTTTTTTTTTGATAAAATTACACAAAGAAACCTTGAAAGTAGCAATATATATCTTGTTTGATTTGGAATCCACTTTTACAAAACAATATGAAATACAAATGATTAAGCAAAACAAAATATCAAAAGCAGATCAAATGCATCCACAGGAATATATAATCTAACCTTCTTGTTCATCCGATGTTTTCAATTATATAAAACCTCCTTCTTGTTATGCTAGCGGCGCAGCTTGTTGCCCGTTTGCCTTCCACCGTAAATCCAAATATTTATGAATGTAACAACACCTTCTTCTTTAACATTTTCACATTAATTTCCTTTTTATTACTATAGAACAACAACAAGAAGAAGAAGAAAATGTATATATTATTATTTTTGTGTGTGATTTGGTATGGAAGGAAGGCGTTTAAATAGCAAGACTGGAATTGTTTTTTTTATTTATATAAATAGAGGAGGATGTGAAATATATTTGTCACCGTTGGTTTTTAATCCAATGGTTGAGATGTTTTGTACACGTTCACCACTTACTTACGTACTTTGCTCTTCAAATAATTTACCCACATCATGTAGTAGTAAATGTTAAAAGTTAAAGTTACTAGTACTGTAAATAATTTTTTTTACGGCGTTACCTAACTTCACGGAATCTTCGCTTGTCGTTTCATAAACTATAGTATTATTGCTACTTCAAAAAATTATTTAAAAAAAAAAAAAAAAAAAAAGTATGACTTTTTTCAGTTTTTCTTTGATCAAAATACGTTATGTTCGTCATTTTCGAAATGCCAACAATATTGTACGCTTGTCACAGACGCAGCGGCTTTATTTATAAACTTAAAATAAAAAAACTCGACATGTTAGATGCAAAAGGTTAATAACCGGTAACTCAAATGTGAGGGCATACTCGCCTCCACCCATTGCAAATTGAGCTACACGCGGGCAAAATTTTCGACAAGTTAATTGTCTGGAGTTGTCTACAAAATCGACTGTGTCACTATAATGATAAGCCCTACATCAATCAAGTACAAAGCCGATGGAGGATTTGATGAAGGTGTCACAAAATGTAATATAAGCCATATTTGTGTATTTATACCGCTTGCGATATGAATATTGTACATTTTTTATCTGATAAATATGTATCAACTTATTGTCAATTGATAATAGGTTTTTTCAAATGCTCGTTTCAATTTACTTTTTGGTTTATCAAGTTATTTGATTCGGTTTCTTTTATAAGTCTACTTTTCGGTTTACTTGTGACCTTATTAGCTTATAAAATCTTAAAAATGATAAATGAGTTTAAATTCTTTAAGCTAAAACTAGAATTTATAAGATATAAATCGACTCAAAATAAACTTAAGCAAAGACCCCTAAACATTGCAACTTTTAAAGCACTGTATAGTAATGTTGTAACACCTAGATCCACAAATGTCGTTTTTAAGAGAATTAGTTTTGCAATTCAAAAAGAGTTAGCGGCGCAGCTTGTTGCTCGCTTGACTTCTACCACTATGTAAATTCAAACTACATAACAATTTGAAGATGTAAACAAAAGAAGCACTGTATTGCTGTAGATTACGACATAAAGGACTATCTAATCTTAAATGGGAGTAACTTCAAGTATAAACTTAACCAAAAGTTGATCGCTTATTAATGAAAAGGGGTATAAGATAATAAAAAAATTGACACTTTAGCTATACCTTTGTGATCTCTATTAGATGATTTTGAAAAACTGTACCTTGAAGTCTAAAGCAACGTCGCCGAGTTGGTTCGTTTTCTTATTCCCGAAATAGGTAGAAGAAAGAGTATTCATGTTGACGACTTGGTGTGCATTGAATCTATGCTCTTTAATGATGTAACTGTTGCGTTGGAACTTTATTTGTGGATAGATTGTTGCTTAAGAACCGCATAAATGTTTTAGGGTGGTACATCGCGTTTTTGGATACATGGTAAAACCATATTCCCTTCGAGCTTCGAAGCTTACATAATTTAGCGGGTGTTTGTTTCGGCTTATATAGCCGACTTATGGCTTATTTGGTTTACGGCTTATGTTACATAACCTTACTTTTTGTGGCTTATTTTGACACTTTTTGGCTTCTTCCGACTTAGATAAGTTCATTATATCAAAATGAACTTATATAAGCCGGAAAGTGTCAAAATAAGCTACAAAAAGTGAGGCTATGAAACATAAGCCCAAAACCAAATAAGCCATAAGCCGGCTATATAAGCCGAAACAAACACCCCCCTTAACTTTTAAGCCGAGTCAAAAACCTATGTGTCCAACGAAATCGTAACTGGGCAAGTCTTCTTCATGAACCCGCCCAATAACATTTCCACTTATGCTAAAAAAAGATCCATTTTAACTTGTTACGAAACCTGAATTAAACTGGCGTTCATGTACAAAATCAAGAACATAATCCATACAGAGACACGAAGAGTTACACACATACGACATATATAAACTAGAGCGATATGCTTCATTGTTCTATTTACGAAGAAGTTACCATTTGAGGCCGATTTTTAACCCAAGCACACCATATGGGAGAAAGAACCCCAAGACATATAGTTATAATTTTGAACATAAATACTATAAGACGGAGTTTTAATGGATCCCAGACTATTATGCACTAAAGCCGTTGTAAATAGAGCTCCAAGAATTGGAAGGGAAGGTAGGACATGCTTGTGATGATGCCTCCATCATCTGTTTCTCGGTAATCCCAGCATTACAAAAGTTAGCTATGGAGCGCATGTGTTTCATACCGTATTGTGATAGGGACCCACAATGGGTCTCAAACGTCCTCACCTGAAAACAACACGCACAATATTTTAAGGCAGTCCCATTTTGTAGAAACATGTTTTCTAGTCCAACCCGAAAACACTTTTTTAAGACTTACCAATGTTTTAAGGCAGTCCCAGTCATCAACTAGCGGTTCCCCTGTAGGTCGGACTGCATTCAGCACCACAGGACCCTTCTCTAATCCAAACAAAACCTTCCCGAGGAGTTTAATACTGGCATCAATATGCATTCTGTGAGCCATTGCTTCGGCAAACTGTTTCCGAGATTCAGTCTTTCTATCAGATCCTTCTGGCGCCTTTTGATACTGTCAACAAAAGATGTTCAATAAGCATACAGTTTTTTGAACAAAAGGGTCTGAAATTTAAAAGGTTAGACAAACCTTGTGCCAGAAATGTAACAGATCTGCATCACGCTGGTTGACAGCTTTCGAAGATGAAGATGGTCGTAGGGAGTTGCTCTCAATAAATGTGAAGTTTTCGTTTGCAGGATTTGTACCCAAATATAAAGACAGTTCGTCCATGCTAAGTTGCAAGTCCCCGTATTGCATTACATGGGATCCGTACTCAGAATTTCCATTTGAGGTTCTTTCTTTAACCAGATGATACTGCTGCTTGATTGTTTCTGTTTGCAGGTTGTGTACGTCACTGCAAGAAAGAAAACAGAATCAGATACATTGACAGTGATATAATCAGCTCTAAACTTAAACGTACCAGTCTTCCATCCACGCAACGCTGTACAAGTCACCCAAACAAGTATCGTATTCTGGGGGAGGGCTAGGATATTCTCCAGGACAATAAGTACCCCAGCTGTTCTCATCTGGACCAGATGCTGTGGTCGCATATATATTTAAACCCAAAGGAAGAAGACCCTCGAAAATACTTCCAGATTCACATGCTTCAAGGTAAAATACCTACAAACGATCAACAGTGTTCCTCGTAAAGCTGATATAGGATATGAAATTCGATAGCACGAGAAATCAGAAGAACAAGTTACCAAGCTTTTGTAAGTTCCAGCTGCGTGTTTTTTCTTCAAAACCTCGATCAGATCGTTTGCATACATGTAAGGATTTGTCGGCATACCAAGAACACCTGGCCCGCCGTGATCAGTATAGTAAACAAAGATGTGATCATTCGGTCCGCTATTCACAACTTTTCCGCTGCCTCCTTTAACTGCGGTTTTATTTCCAAGCAGAACAGCAAAGAAGTTGTCGACAGTGACATCTTCTCCGGTGTAATCCTGTGAACAGAGAAATTGAACCAAATGAGTATCAAAGATATTCAACGTTTGTGGATTTAAGTGAGATTAAAAACGTGATGTAGACCTTTGGCACGCCGTGATAGACATCATCACCATCTGGGCTGTTAATAATGACTCCTTTCCGAGGATTCTCTTCATTATGTGCGATGTCATCATACATGAAAACCACAATGTTCTCATCCTTGAGGCCACCGTTTTTCAAGATTTGATATGCGTGACATACATCCGCCTGGATCAGAAATGTATGACTTGTTAGTACCACCATTCCTACTTATATCTATATCAAACAAAATACCTGAAAACTAGGTAGAATGAGGAAAAATGTGATTTTTGGAACAAAGTTAAGAACATAGTGGCCCATGTTTAGAAACTCAAATCAAGCAATTGATAACCGATTCATTAATGGAGGTTTTGGTTGTTTTAGCATTTATGATCTACAATGGATACATCGTTGGTGAATAAATGTGCACAATAAACCCTTTTGGTGCGGAAAATAAACAAAAGAAACCAAACCCAACCATCAAACCAAAACAACAATACTGAAAGGCTGTGTTTGGTGATACTAGCATGAAGCAGTAGCGTTTATACTTTATATATCAACGCTTCTATGATTAGCGTTTTTAATACCAGCGTGTAAACAAAACCCAAAATGCTACACGCCTTTGCCAAACAACCTTTATATATACAACACTAAACGCTACTTGCTTTAAAACGTAGTGCACCAAACATACCGAAAGTGATACGAATACTCATACACATTGTCACATTGTGATTCCATCTTACAAACCAAACACTGCCTAACATGTTCAACATATAGAGACAAACCAAACATTACCAAACATAATCCAGATTTTAGTTTGTCTGTTTGTTTTAGGGGGTGTTTGTGTGAGCTTATAAGTGAACTTACGACCTTATTTGGTTTCGCCTTTTTTTCATAAATGTATGGCTTATGGGATTTTATAAGTTTGTTATGGTATAACAGGTATAATAAACTTACAAAAGCCCAGGTGGAAAATTGTGGCTTATGAAATATAAGACGAAAGTTTGGCATAATCGCTCACTAGAGGTTTTGGGCCAAGAATGTTTCGTTAAACTTAAAGACTATTAACGAATGGGAACTCATCAATTACATAGCCATATTTCAGTGAATTTACTCCTACTTCAGTTCCATCATCCCAGCACTAGTTTCATATTTATTCACACATTTGCATATAAAGTTATCAGCCGTGAACCATGCCACAATGGCACCAAATTTTCTCATACGGCATAGTTTCATATAAAACCTCTGCCCTAAAGAACAGTAACTATTTTCCGATACGCAACTATAGGACCTCGATCTAAGTAAACTTCTTTATAATCCTTATTCCATACCGTGAATGCTGCTCAGTTCCACCATCTCTAATTATCTATATCAAACAGAATACCTGAAAATTATAGTGTGATTGGTTGGAGGGTTTGGGAATGGGGTAATGATTGGAAATTTTTTTTATACATATTGAGAACATCTAGGCTATTAATAATGACTCATTTCCATGGTTAGTGGATATGTATGCCCAATAACCTCTTTTGGTGCGAAAAATAAATAACAGTATCCAAACACAACCATCAAACCAAAACAACGAAACTAAAAGGCTGTGTTTGGCCAAACTAGCAGTTCTTTGAGTAGCGTTTCTATTGCTAGTATATAAACAAAACCCAAAACGCTACACGCTCCTTCCCAAACAAGCTCTATACACTACTTGCTCAGAACATTGCGTCCTAAACATACCCAAAGTGATACCAATACTCATACACATTGTGATTCCAACTTACAAAACAAATGCTACCTAACATGTTCCAACATTTCTCGACAAAAGTATAATGTAGCAAACATAACAAACTTAATACGCTTAAAGCTCACAACGTGTTTTTGTGTAGGAAAAACATAACACCTATTTTAGTTTGTTTGTCTCTTTTAGAGGGTGTTTGTTTAAGCTTATATACATGGACTTGCGACCTTAGTTGATTTCGGCTTATATTTCATAAGCCCCAATCTTCACAATCCTTGTTCCTTAATCCTTACCATGAATGCTGCTCAGAAACCACCATTCCTAATTATATCTATATCATACAAACTGATAACCGATTCATCAATGAAGGTTTTGGTTGTTTTAGCATTAATGAACTACAATGGATACATCGTTAGTGAATATGTATGCTCTATAACCCCTTTTGGTGCGAAAAATAAATAACAGTATCCAAACCCATCCATCAAACCAAAACAACGATACTAAAAGGCTGCGTTTGGTGAAACTAGCACTAGCAGTGAGTGAGCAGTATCGTTTATATTTCACGCTTCTTTTAGTAAATTAGTACAGTAGTTTCTCTAATACTACCGTTTAAACAAAATCCAAAACGCTACAAGCCTTTGCCAAAGAAGCTTTACTTTTACAACACTAAACGTCCAAAAAGCTAACATACCCAAAGTGATACCAGTACTCATACACATTGTGATCGCAAGCTACAAACCAAATGCTACCGAACATGTTCAACATTTCTCGACAAAAGTATGAACAAACTTAATATGGTTAAAGCTCACAACGTGTTTGTGTGTAGGAAAATATATAGACAGCAAACATACAAAACATAACATCTAATATCATTTTCGCCTTATATTTCATAAGCCACAATTTTCCGGCTTATTTTGAGACTTATGGGCTTATATAAGCATGGACGGAACTTAGAAGGGACCGACCCTATGTACATTTTATACCCTTTTATATATGGTTTGAATCATTTTTAATACAAAATTTTCAACGTAGAGTATATCGACCCCCTAAAATAAATACTTTTCAAGTTGCCCCCCCCCCCCCCCCCCCCACACCAACCGTGTTCAAGTTCCGTCCCCTGTATACAAGTTTCTTATACCATAACAAACTTATAAAAAAAAGTTTCAAAATAATCCGGAAAAAATTGTGGCTTATGAAATATAAGACGAAACGAAATAAAGTCGTAAGTCCACATATATAAGCTTAAACAAACACCCTCTAAAACAAATAAACTAAAATAGTAAAGTTGACACTTATCTATATCTATACCATATATAAAAAGAAAAACCTCTATTCTCGAAAGTGAAAAATTAAGAAAACTATATATGGAAACAATAAACTTTTGTTATTATTTACGTTTATAACCCATAATATCATTTTCATTCAATTTAAATCGTGTTTAATCTCCAAAATGTTAAACTTTTATTATTTTTCGTTTATAACCCATAAACTTTTTTGTCACTAGCTATAAAATACTATTGCTATGCACGGGTACTCGGCTAATATGTAATAACAGACGGACTAATAATGTATAAAAATAGTAAACAAACACCCTCTAAAACAAATAAACTAAAATAGTAAAGTTACGAAACCATAAACTTTTATTATTATTTTCATTTATAACTCATCACCCATATTATTTCCAAATTCTTAAACTTTTATTATTTTTCATTTATAACCCTTCAACTTTTTTTTAACACTACATTATTTTTAACACTACACCTATCTGCCGCTATAAAAACCTATGCACGAGTACTCGTCTAGTATGTAATAACAAACATTGATATTTTTAAACTTTTATTATTTTTCGTTTATAACCCATAAATTTTTTATTTTTTTTAACACCAGCTGCCGATATAAAATCTCGTTGCTATGTACGGCTACTCGTCTAGTAACTACTTATCATATATATAAAAAACAGTAGTACTAGTACCTGATGCCTGTAATTCCAGTACCCGTTAGATCCAGCCAGCAAAACAGCCCATCTAGTACCACCACCACCATCTGATGATGATGACTTCTCAGACGGTAGGCGGAGGAAGTCGTCAACGGTGACACGTGTCCCGTCAACGATCAATGGGGTGATGATCAAGAAAAAGATAGCGTAAAGATTCATTTTTTTAACAAGGACTATTATTAGTTGGCACCACCTAATTTTATGTTTCTTTTGGTTTTTATTTTGTTGTTGAGTGATATTTAAGTTTCTAGGGAGTATTATATAATTTGTTTGTTGTTATTTTATTTTTTGGATTGGGATTGGGAATTGTGAAACATGTTCCACGACTATGGCTGTTCTTCTCCCCACTCTTTTAACATGCTTGCTTTTTATTCTTTATTATTCTTTTCCTTCAATTTTGGGGAAAGAGTTTTTTATTTATTTATTTATTTATTTTTGTTAGGTTATGCGAAAGAGGTATGGAACATAAGACTTAAGAGCATGTGGTAAGGTGAATTTGGGGTTAAGAGTTAACGCACTGCCACCTCAGCTTTTTCCTTTTAATCTTGACTCTTGACTTTTCACTCCGGTAACATAACTCACTTTAACTCACTTCCATCCTAAATATTTTCAATTTCAACCCCAATTTTTAACAAATACTTCATTTAAATAAAACATAAACATTTATAAAACACAAATTACATAAAACATCTTAATTAAACATAAAAACATCTTAATTAAACTACAATTATTAAACATAAAACATCTTAACTAAAACTACGATTCAGTAAAACGAATCATCCGAGACCCAGCCCTCGTCACTCGAAGCACTCGAATCGTCGTCACTTGTTGACACACGGGGCAATCCATGTTGGATTCGCCATGCGCAACTAGCGTTTCTCCGAGCCTGTTTTTCTCGTAAGTACTCCTCATGAGCTCGTGCTTCTTCCTCTTCCTCTGCTTGAACCCTTAACAATTCTTGCATATCCTGTGCAAACAATTCTTCATCGGACAATGGACGTGGTTGGTTTTGTGGTGGATAGGGTGCCGGTGGATTGTAGTAGGGTGCCAGTGGAGTGTTTAGAGGTGGAAACAGAACTTCCGGCAGTGTATTGTTGGATTGATGATTATAGTTTGGGAATACGGGGAAAAGTTCTTCTGGGGGGTGTTGTATACTGACGAGTTATCTGATGAATTATTGTTAGAACAATCAGATGGTCCTTTTCGTAGCAAAAACCAGATAACGAGTAAGTGGTCACGGTTGAACTCTGAATGCCAAAAATTTCATGACATTTACTTGAATTTGTAGCCTACACGTGAGCCAGGTGTTCGTGTTGAAGATGCAATGTGTAACACCCCGCCTTATAGACCACAATATTGTCCGCTTTGCCCGAAGGCTCACGGCTTTGTTCTTGTGGCCCTCATGTGAAGACTTCCCGGCAGGTCACCCAAGCCAGTACTACTCTCACATGAGCACGCTTAACCGTATGGCCGATTAACCGTTCCACCACAAAACGCGTTGTGTCATATAAGGCGAATGTTAACATATATGTCCCAGCATCACTCCAAGTCACAGCCAATGTGGGATTTGACTGGGGTATTACATTCACCCCCCGTAGGGATTCATCGTCCCCGATGATGTTTGCCCCACATCCCGAACGGCTTGGAGTGGCTCTGATACCAATCTGTCACACCCCCAGAATCGGGTCCAGCGGAAGCATACATGCAGCTGGGGTGTAACTCAATTGGTACCACAACACAAGTACAAAATGGTTTTCACTTGAATCATTTAGAATAAAATAGATTAATCAAAAATGTTGAATTTACATTGTCAAAAGTAGTGCGGAAGTAGGCCCTAAAAATAATTTAGAACGGTCCCCAAATGAATAATCAGAGTCTTCTATGAACATGCCATACCCTGCCAAAACCTCCTGTAGCATGCCATTGATTAATACCTGAAAATACATGCTAAAGTGTCAACACGAGGTTGGTGAGTTCATAGAGTCTTGTGAAAAAGAATGTAATGCATATGGATGAAGTTGTCCCAGCAAAGGCATCGTGAATCCACTCAGTTACAGGTCCCGCCATAAGAGACTTGTAACCTGTGTGTTTACGACCCACTGCCAAAAGTAATAAGTTTGGTTTGTGTAAACAAAAGTAATAAGATTGGTGCAAAAGCCTCGTAATTCAGTAATAAAGTAGATGCAAAGGCATCGTATTTCGGTAATAAGACTTGATGCAAAGGCATCGTATTTCAGTAATAAGACTTGATGCAAAGGCATCGTATTTCAGTAGTAAGACTTGATGCAAAAGTATCAGGAATTTATCAGTAATTTTGTATGTACAATAGCTCAAGTATAAAGTAAAGTACTAAGATTTCAATAATGAAACCCACATTGGCTCTTAAGCTCATGACCCCGAAGCTAGACGTACTAAAACTTGCCCCAAGTGAGTGTTTACCAGACACTCGTAATATATTAGACATGAAATGCATTCGTAATTCCGTTGGAGCAACCCAAACACGAATGGAGGAGTCACCCTCAATAGATCTATTCACTCACTCTCGCTCGTACTGTAATTAACGGTCCATGAAATAAAGGGGACTTGTCGTGACGTGGTAATAAGACTACTTAAGCAATGTAAGAACTTTATACTTTGGCATTGTACAAAAATAGTTAAAGCAACGTATTCTTCCCCATAAGTAATTCAAATCGTATAACAGCATAAAACAAGTATTGAAGCATGTATCTCCCCCAAAGAGTTTATAAAGTCATTAACAAGTAAAAGTGGGGCTATGACTCACCTGATATGATGGTACCATGAACATGTATTGAGCTGAAAAACAAGGCGCGCACACTAGCCGCAACCTAATATGAATGATGTACGATCTACTTTAGATCATGAAATGATGTTATGAATGTCCATGCACATGTTCCTATACCACTCTACTCTTTGAAAAATACTTGTTGTTATCAAAAATATACATTTCCAAGACTTAGGAAAAATATGGCTATTAGAAAAATAAAGCTAGTTGCAATATATATACTTATATATATATATATATCGTATGTATTAATGTTTGTGTTGAAATCCTCGGTTTGAAATCCATGAAATAACGCCTTGTAGTGATGAAAATATACTTGTAATAACTAATACTTTATTAGTTATGAAATTGGGTACTTGGTTAATATTTCTAGAAAATCTAGAATTTAGTACGTAGTGTTATTATTATTTCTAAAAGCTGCCAATTATAGAGGATTTTTGCCGATATTGAAACTTAAATATCTTTGTCGTTATAAGTCAGTTTTACTTGTTCTTTATATCCACGGTTACGTCTTAGTATGTAGTAATATATTTTGGAAAGCTTGGCTCCTCCGGGTTACGTCTAAAGCCTCTTTTTGTGCGACGAAAAACGTCCAACAGCATGTATTTTTCCGGAAAATAGTTTTCGTCAATAAACTTGCAAAAATCATAACTTCTTCGTTATAAACTCTTTTTAATCCGTTCTTTCGCCTACGGATTCGTTTTTGAAAGTATTTTCTAAAAATTTTGCCAAAGTTTACTTTGTATTTACTGATTTTCCAGAATTTAGCAAAATGGGACAGAATGTTTATATAGTTGTTACAAAACCATTTCCAATATTCAAAACTAGTTTCTACATCAACCAAAACTCTTGCAAACTCCACAAATCTATACTAATCCTACCATACACCTTCTTAGGGTGCCATGGGTTCCTAATGACTAGTAATCAAGTTAATTTAACAAGGGAACACCTAAATCACAATCTAGGGTTTGTATGTTCAAAAAGTATACAAAAATAAAGTGGTATAACTAGTTTGTGCATGAAATTAAGCATGAATACCATGAGATACATATGTTAATTAGATGAAAACATGAAAATAAATTTGATAACTCACTTTGAAATAATAGGTGGTGAGATGATGAGAAACCTTGGATTACTTGTGTTTTTGTGTTATGATTCTTGATTAGGATGATGAAATGAACAACTTTGATGCTTTATACTTTGAAAAACAACGGATTGATCTTGTTTTCATGGTTTGGTCGTGGGTTTTGATGTAGGGAGGAAGAAGAAGAGAAAAACTTCACTTTTTGATTTTTGATCTAAGTATATATGTGTAAAAAGGTGTTTATGTATAAAAAAAATCTAAATCAATGGCATTTTAGTAAATACTTGGTCAAGTTGACTAGATATTTTGAGGGGGGGGGGGGGGGGGGGGGCTGCACATGTGTAAAAGTGAATGAGTATGTGATAAGCTTGGTGTTATCTGGTTCACGGAGTCGGTTTTGGTTCCGTTAATCGCTAACCGTAAAGTTTTAAATCGCGAAACGTAAATTCGGGTATCGTAAAAATATGAAACTTGAAAGAATGACTAAACTTTTCAAAATAATCCATAAATAAATATAAAATGAATGGTAAGTTCCATCGGGTTGCTTAAACGCTGCTAAAACTGGAAACGCGGGTTAAAAACGCGTAATTCGCGTAAAACGCTGAACTGGAAAACGTAAAATTTCAAAACTTTTAGAATTGTCGTAAAATGAGAGAAAATCATATTTTTATTGTTTATATTGTTTTATATACATATCGGGATGCCGGAAGGACGTTTAAACCTGAATGTAAATCTCGGACACGGCTTCGTGATTTTTGCAGAAATGATCCGACGAGCGCCAAACTCTCGGATTTCCGTTAAAATAGTTTAACTTACGATAATAAGAAATAAAAATTTCGGACATGAATAGTGTTTTGTGAATAGTAAAAGTGAATAGTAACTTTCCGAGATAAAAATTGGAATTTCGACGTTTGAAACAGGACATGAAATTATAAGTTGTGACATTCTTCCCCTCTAAAAGGAACTTCGTCCCGAAGTTCAGTTTGTGTTGGTTTCTAGAGTGGTATTGGAGAAAAGATGATGAAAAGTATGAAAGTTCTAACAACGAAGGTATACACACACACACATGAATGAAACATTTGGAAAATGAGTTGAGAATTTATTCCAGACAGAATTTTATTATAACCATTCTCAGTGTTGCAAAATTCATCTCTGAGTCAGACATAGGTGGTCAGCCTATATCTCACTATCCCGGGTTGAATATAGATGACCAGTCTATATCCCACCGAGGTTCCATGAATTTTGAAATACTCAGCTCAGTCATACTAAGACTATGTCCTTCACAAATACAAAGACGTTTTGAAAGACTAAGGCAGGTGACCAAACTCGAGGTCAATGATGAAAGTATGCAAGGAAAAACATAATGCGGTGACAAATATGATACGTGAACATGCTTATATGAAAGACAATTATAGAAATCAACTATAATAAATGAATATAATATATCAGATAATGAAACACAAATCTCATCACCTATGTCAGCAACTAACCACAAATGAGGCTTCAGCTTGGCAGGCAGGCACGTGACGGTCATAGGGTTAAGTTTTCTTAAAAGTAGCTATAGTCTAGGTTTTAAAAACACTTAGTTCGCTATAGCCAAAGCTCTGATGCCAATCTGTCACACCCCACCTTATAGACCACAATATTGTCCGCTTTGCCCGAAGGCTCACGGCTTTGTTCTTGTGGCCCTCATGTGAAGACTTCCCAGCAGGTCACCCAAGCCAGTACTACTCTCACATGAGCACGCTTAACCGTATGGCCGATTAACCGTTCCACCTCAAAACGCGTTGTGTCATATAAGGCGAATGTTAACATATATGTCCCAGCAGCACTCCAAGTCACAACCAATGTGGGATTTGACTGGGGTATTACACAATGAACGTTTACAAAGAACGGCATGTTGGGCAACCATTCAAATATTTTCACGTTTGGTTGATTTTGAGAAGAAACATCACCTGGAACTGGAACCGATGTTGGGATTAATGGCTTTTGTATTCCTGTATCGTGTGTTGGTTTATGTTAAGTATTTCTGTACGGTCTTGTATGATATAGTACGATGTTATGTCAGTTTAAGTTGTGATTTGATTTTTAAATTGTAGGGGTTGAATTTGTAATTTTTTCATTTTGGTATTCAAAAAAGGAACTAATATTACAAGGGCCAAAAGTGTGATTTTTTTTAAACGTGCTGCTTAACGCACGTTAAGCACTTAACGTGCCGAGTTAACGTGCATTTGACTTTCACTCGCGGTAAGGTAACTTGGTGAATTTGTGGGGTACGTTAAAACTTAACGCAGGTGACAAAGTCACCTTACCGCATGGTCTAAGATGGCATTATTGATTTTGAGTTCCAAGATTTTTATTTATATTTTGGCCCAAAAGTATTAACAATTGAATCTTTTAAGGACATATGCATCTTTGATTTTTTTTTTTCTACATTTAATAAAAAACGAAAATTTTAAGTTTTTGCTAAATCTAGGAATGTTTAGACTTTTTCTTATTAAATATCTTTGAAAATAAAAATAAAAATAATTCAATTTGTTGATATAAATAATTGACTGAAAACATTATTCATATCTTCCGATATCATCAAAAAAGGGGAGAAGTGAATGTAAACTTACTAAATACTTGTCTAAATATTAATTTTTGGATTTAATAAGTTTAGGTTTTGTAATCATCAAAAAGGGGGAGATTGTTGATATAAATAATTGACTGAAAATATTATTCATATCTTCCGATATCTCTATGTTTTGATAATCACAAAACTTAAACTAATCAAACCAAAGATCATGACGTAAACACGTATTTAGTAATAAATAATCACTTTCACCAACAAATCACTTAAGGTATGAATAAACAAAGTGTTTAGTGCAATGTATGACCAAAGGGGTAGTTAATTAATTAACACAAAGTTTATTTAATCATATAAACATATTATATATTTTTGAAAAACACTTTTGGTAATAAAGAAAAATGTTTTAATCATACTAAATATATGATTTCAAATATTTAACCAAAATCAGTTAGTTTTTCACCAAATAAACTTTCCCCACTAAAAGACAAAGTTTCTGGCCGTTTCAGCTGGGCGGCCCCCTTAATTATAAAGGGTGGTCCCCTTAAAATTAAGGGGACCGGCCATGATTTAAGGGGACCGGCCACGCTCCTCTGTCAGAAACTTTTGCCTATAAATACCACCTTAAACCTGGATTTTTTCTCTACCTTTTTGCACAAAAACTTTCTGTTCTAGATCTCCATTTCAATCCTAAAAATCCTTTGATCATTTCATAAGCCTTTGTTTCCAAGTGATCCAAAGCCTCATTCTTTCAAGTGCAAAGAGAAGAATACTTCTATTAGAAGTATTACAACTTAGTATCATCTTGCTATCTAAGTTGTTTGTTTACATTTTCTTGTATATCTTTCATACTTTGGTGAATAAGGTGTATGTATTAGTTAACTAGATTTAGTTGAAGAATCTAGAATTGTTGTAAGTGTGAAGTGTAACTTGAAGTGAAGAAGAAGGGTTAGATAGTAGTGGTGATAGGAGATTGTAGCAATAGGAGCTTGTAGTGAAGAAATTAAGGATCTCTAGTGGAGAAGACTAGAAGACATTTGTAGATTGAAGTTGTGAAGACATTAGTGGCTTGAAGGTGTCAAGACATTAGTGCATTGAAGTTGTGAAGACATTAGTGGCTTGAAGGTGTCAAGACATTAGTGCATTGAAGTTGTGAAGACATTAGTGGCTTGAAGGTGTCAAGACATTAGTGCATTGAAGTTGTGAAGACATTAGTGGCTTGAAGGTGTCAAGACACTAGTGCATTGAAGTTGTGAAAATATTAGTGACTTGAAGGTGTCAAGACATTAGTACTTTGAAGGTGTGAAGTGAATAGAAGATTGGTGTATAGAAGATTGGTGTGTAGAAGATTGGTGTGAAGAAAATAATAGATTGGTGTAAAGATTGGTGTGTAGATTGGTGTGTAGATTGGTGTGAAGATTGGTGTGTAAATTGGTGTGTATATTGGTGTGTACGGTTTTCTCCGCCATAAAGGAGGTCTTTGATCTAGTGAAGAAAACTCTCGAGTAGGTGACTCGGGGAGTGGAGTAGGGCAAGGAAGGTGTCCTTGTAGCCGAACCACTATAAATCCTTTGTGTCTCGGTTTGATCTTTCCATCTCTCACTCTTTGATTTATTACTTACTTGCATTTCACACATAGTCATAATTGATAGTATTGTGCATATGTTGATTTCACATAAAGATCAAACTAAAATTCATTCATAAAACTAATTTTACAAAAACCAACCTAGTACATATAATTATATCTATACACTACTACACATATATATGCTTACATAAAATATATGAAATTGTATATTCTTTCCAAACATTATACATAAGCATTGTATATATAAAACCTTTAATAAATCTTGTATTTATACTCTTGTAGTTAAGTGTTTTGAAATTGTACATTATACATAAGTAGTATTTATACAAAATCATAAATTAACTAGTATATATATATTTATGTATTAAAGTGATTTGAAAGTTTCATCTTAGAAACTATCTTTTATAAAATAAGCAAAACGAAAAAGACGTAAAACTATTCAACCCCCCCTTCTAGTTTTCCGCACAATTATTACTTAATAAGGAAACATTCTTTTTTTTAAATACAAAAGTTCTCACTTAGGGTTTTGTTTTATTATATAAATAGAAGATTTAACTTTACTACCCTGTTCTAAAATACACTTGAAAAAATGTTGAAAGCTAGGTGTACTTAGTGAGTTGTCATTTCAGCACAAATCTAATAACAGAATAATAACTAAAACACTTTTTTCAGTTATAAAATACACTTTTTTCACTATCAAAAATACACTAATTACTCAAAAAAAATAAATAAATAAATAAATAAAAATAAAAAAGACCAATTAATAGGCCAACGAAAGGATGAACGAGAAGCTAATGGTATGCACATCAGTGCAGAATGGCAGCGACATTAGACAAAAAAAAACCTATGACATGTTGTTCGATGTTGGACCGGACACTTTTAAGATTTTTTTTTTTTTTTTTTTTTTTTTTTTTTTTTTTTTTTAGTATTGAATAACCATATCCAAAAAAGTATAATAAACAATAATCTGTCTCAAAAGAGAATGAACAATAGATTAAGTCATAGAAGATTTGATGCATTTAACAAAACTAAACGAAGGTTGTAAAAAAGCTTTTACAAAAGAAGAATGCTACAATCACATAAGATTTACAAAAAAACTATCACACAATGAGGTGTCATGTAATTTGTAGGATTCTCTTTCTAACATTTAAATCCTCTATCTTATTTTCATCCACAAATACCTTTATATGCAATTAAGACGAAGTTAAAAATAAAATAAAACATTTTCACAATTTACTTTGAAACATGAGCCACAAACAACAAAAATAAAACATGCATACGGAAACAAATAAAATCAAATCAAATAAACAAACAAACAAACAAACAAATAAATAAATAAAGCTTGGGTTGCCTCTCAATAAGCGCTTGTTTTTGTTCGAGTCACGAGTCTGACTCTACCCTTATTTAACGGAAATAGGGGAGGTTTTCCCTACACTTTGAATTAAGTGCGGGTGGAAGTAGCGATACACACCCTTAGGGTGGAAATATGCCACGTGAGGTGAAAGGGGTGAGTGAATGGCTTCCTTCATCCTAAAACTACCCGGATAATATTCGTTGATGGGTGGGTCGGTTCCTCTTTTGTCTCCTAGAAATATATCTAAGAATGGAAAGGTGTGTAAAGATTGAGGTTCCGGTTCATCAACACTAGAAAATTCCCTAGAACTAGGAGTAAGGTTATCACTACAAGTATTCAAACCTATATCCTCAAGTGGTGCCTGGTCCAAGGGTTCTACCTCCATCGGAATTCCTAAAGTTTCTTCTACTTCTTTCGGGTAAGTCACGGGCGGTGTGTGTGCCTCAATTGATGGTTGAGTATTTTGTGGGCTTATGTTATTTACCTTATCATTCCATGTGTCAAGATCACCTATATCCTCATCATGTGTTTTGGTAGGATCTATCCTAAGCATTCTCCTAAGTATCTCACGTGTTTCTCTAGGCATCTCAACTTCTATGTCCGAATCATAAGGATCTCCCTCATTAATCTTATATTCAATTTTCCTAAAGGATTCATCATGTGTTCCTTGAGATTCAAAGTCATTGGTCATAAAACCTAGGTCTTTTTGATCAATGTGATCATGCTCGGCTAAATCCTCCTCAATTGTCTTCTTAGGTAGTGATAACAGCAAACCTAGTGCTTCATCCAACTTATGGTTTGTTGCAACGGCTCTCTCCATAATTCCTTGGCAAACTAGGTCGCATTTCCTATTGGCCTCACTAAAACGAGATCTTAAACATGGAGGTTGTTCATAAGAATCTATCCTAGGTAAAGGCTCATATGATTCATAGGTGTCTCTAAATGAGGTATTTTGAAATCTTTGGTGTTCTAGGCACTCAACCTTATCTTGCAGTCCTAGAAGTCTAAGTGAAAAGTCCATTTGAAGTAAATTACAAACAAAGTCACAAAGAAAAGATAGACTACGAGAAAGCTACAAAATAAAAAGAAAAAAAATCTCACTTGATAGGAATCTAATGAGTAGACCTAATCAAAATAAATTTCAACCTAAATAATAACTATTCCCCGGGCTGCGGCGCCAAAAACTTGATACGTGGAAATCGCACCAGGCTTTACCTCTCGAGGGATCTCGAGAAGCTTACAACCTGATCGTTGTAGTATAGTATAGTGAAAAGTACCGGGGGATTGATCGTTCAACTCAGGAATAGTGTCGTTAGGATTGAAATTAATCTAATTAGGTCTAAAGGTGAAGGATGATTCTTTTTATGTTTTTATATTTTATGAAAAGCAGGTAAAAATCTCGGGTATTGGAAGGAGGGGCGGAATTTGTTGCTAATCAACTAACCCAAAAGCTACTAATTAAACTAATGTGCAAGAAAACTAAACTAAGGTTCTACAAGGGATGTGAAGCATGTCTACCCATGATATGTTACTCCTTGCTAGCTATCCAATTCTACCTATTGAATTGTCACACCTTATTTTAATTGATGGGTTGTATTCCTTAATACTAGTCGTAGGGCCGTGTACAATATTCTCTAACTCTATAGGATCCTACTTCACTCCTATGTTGAGCCGTTAGAAGCTCCTAACATGGGATCATTAGAATTCTCCTACGCATTAAATACAACGAAAAATCGTAGTACACCTCCGATCATGTTTCTTAAGACGTTCAAGCAAGTTACCAATGGAAGTCTGCCAGCTTTCTTAAGCCTAACATCGAATACAATCAACCAAACAATAGACAATAGGAATTAAGAATTATAAACTAAACCAATTAGACCTATCGAAGTGTCACACCATAATTGATGAAGATAGACACAAACATCAACAAGGAATCAATAAGATCTAATCAATTATATACAAGTTTTACACAATCATAAGTAGATACAAGGTGAATTAGCCAATCATAATTAATAAAGAACAAGTAACAATAATGATAATTGAAGACATGAATTAAGATAGAATCATCAAACCATTATAAGATGTTTATGGAGTGATTGAAACCCTCTAAGTTGCTGGAAAAACACCTACCTAAACCCAAGAATCGACCTTAGGGTTTAAGGCTTACAAAAAGTGAAGTTATGATGTTATATTTATAGGCTATTTTCTGCCCGGCCCGATCATGACGGCGTCAGACCAACCTTGTCGGCGTCACAACCAACTTTTCTTAACCAAATTGTAGATCTCTTCGTCCTCTTCGCGTGGGCTTTTGAATCACCTAAATTCGAGTTCGTATGCAAAAGTTATGACCAAAACAATATCAGCTACTTCGCGCGCAAGTTAACACGTGACGGCCTACGTGATGCCTTCAGGAAGTCTTCTGGGCCATCATTCTTTAATTTTACACGTGACGGCCTTGGGTGACGCCGTCATGTCCCTAGTACAAAACTCTCTGGACCGTCACGGACTTTATCCACTTCCACCTCTTGTATTACTCTTGACGCTGTCATGTAGAATCTTGTGACGCCATCAGGTACTCTTCCCAGCAAGGAAAATTAAGACTTTGCCGTTTTCTTCACTTTTATGCTCAAAAAACGTCCAAAATGCTTCATTTTCCAGATTTCACTCCAAAAGTACCTAAAATGACAAAAGGAACGATTTAGGGCAATATTTGATCAAATAAATTCGAATCCGGACTAAAATGACCCCCTAAAAATGGTTCATTTTACGCCTCATCAAATACCCTTACACTTGAGATTTGCTTGTCCTCAAGCAAATACGCTTTTATTCTAATCAAAATACAAGTTAGGGGTCATTTAACACTAATATAAAAGTAATTACAACAAATAATCGTTCCACTAAAGATCAAAGACAAGCACAGAGGTCATACACTAGCACCTCACAAATAGTGTTTAGATACTCACATCTCTCGGGTGTATAAAGTATATATCACAATATGAAAAATGGAAAACATCTCTCATTACCTGTCATAGAAAAATAGATTACCATAGGCTTGGGAAATGATCAAACCTCCACCACATGGCGTAAGCACATAGGATAAACTATCAAAGAGGTCTTTTAAAGAGTTATAATGTTAGGTGTAGAGATATGGAATACACGATTTTGTTGGATAAAGGCAATATTTACTGGTGGCAAGTTAATCATCTTGGTTAATTACATGTACGATAAGGTATTGCTAAGCCAAGAGTAGACTCGACTTAAGCTAATAAATAAAAAATAACAAAAACTTAAAACAAACATAAAATGAAACGGGATGGCAGTCCGTCTATTTTTTCTTTTTCTATTTTTTTTTCTTTTTCTTTTTTTTTTGATTTTTTTTTCGAAATTTTTTTTTCCGCATACACTCTTACCCTACCATCCAAAATAATACATCATTGAAATAGAATTTGGATTTGGTTTAAGATTTGGAGAGAAAAAATATATTTATTAAATGTATTTTATAATAAAATTATAATAAAAAAATATCATTAAGAAATTTATATAAAAATGGTATGTGAGAATAGAAAGTAGCGGGTCTCACGGGTTTTGCCGAAACCCTCCAAATTAATTCGAAATGAAATTTTATTCCATCTATCATTTATTTTAATAAAAGAATAAACTAAACAATAAATTTTTGTTACAAACTTAAAACCCAATTCAAAAGCATCAAACCAAACGCACCCTTTGTACATATCTTTTAACTGTTTACAGTGATTGGGGGTATTTCTTTTTCTCTTAAATTCTCTTAGTGCTAAAGGAAGTGGGCCCAATCAATATTTTAATGTTATTTTTTTATTAAATTGTCTATATCTACAAGGCAAATAAAACCATCAACTCCTCGTTAAGAGACATTAAGAGAGGGAGACCCACATGAACCCTTAAATAACAAAAAAAATAAAAATAAATAAACAACCCGTTGCACTTCTATAGTATTTATTAGTATGATGAAACTTTAACTAAAAGTTAAAAAAGTGACCCCATAATTCGTCTTTTCTATGGAGTTTCCAACAATAATATGCTTGATACGTCCGCCCATTGTATTAGCAAACTTTTACCACCAAACAATCTGTGTGCTCAAAAATTTAAAGTCAAAGCTTATACTAGTAGTAATTTTTGGCCACAAATACTTATCAAAGTAATCAAACTCTACTTATTCATTTCTACCGGCTGACTTTTGACATTAAATTCGTTTTAAAAATATATTGCATGCATGAATAAGTTACCTATGTCAATTCCCCACGAGATAAGTTGGAACTTTAAAATTTTGATCAAACTTCAAGACAAAAAGTCTAACTCGAATACATAAAATATGTCACTTTCACAATCTCTAAGAATTCATCACCTGGGTGAGAGACGGAATCAGAGAGTTACCACGGGGTCCCGAGACACCTATAATTTTTTTGATATAGTGTAAAAAAAAAAAAAAAAAGAAAAAAAAAAAAAAAAGAAATCAATGTTTCTTAAATAAATCTTAAATGCATCCAGTACATCTAAATGTGTTTATAGTCTTATTTAGTTAATATACTTACAAAGAGTTTGTTGCACCCGGTTATATTTGTTCATGATTTCGTCCTAAGCAAGTTCCTCTTCTGTTTTTCGTATATATGCTTCTAAATAGTGACCATAACCCTGTATCATATATTGGGCTTTTTTTTGTCCCACTTGGTAAAGAGAATTGGGTTAGTTTAGTCCACATGATATCATCCCCTTTTTGTCATTAAGATTTCGGAATAATGGCCTAGCTAGCAACAACCTTTTACCAACATGATAAACTACTTTTAAAGTTGTGACAGAAGTGAAATAGTCACAGATTTATTGCACTTGCAATAATAGAATGGAAATATAGCCAAAAAATGAAACAACATGCAAACACAAAAATCAAAAGAGAATATATAACAAATCACAAATGACTAACCTTGCAGGATCTATATCCGTGACACCCGATGACAACCTCTTTCGAGCCATTTTCATGCAATATTCCAACAAGATTTTCTTTGTATTTGTTATGGATTATTACTCTCTTGTGGTGAATCTGACCTGCTGCACATGTTAACAAAATAATAATACCATAACTTTCAACAAGCTTGCCGTGGAGAAGATTTGTACACAATTATTACTTTCAACACACCAAATATGTGTGCGTGAACAATTTTATCCTCACAATACTATTACTCATTATATTACAACGTAGGCACCTAGTAATTCTAAGGTTTTCCAAAAAGTTCTACAACGGTAGTTGATCTACAAAGAATAAACATTAATCCGCAACTGCAAGTGGCAACAATCCGTCTCGACAACTTAACCCCTTAATCACTATAAATCCTATCACTACTAACAATCAAATAACATTAAGCATTTCTCAGTTACCTTAAAAACATAATACAACAATTCACACCTTAATTTTCTTTAAGAAACATACAACATGTGACATACGCATGCTATGATCCTATAAGACCATACTTATACTAAATCTTAACACCTAAAACTTTGTAAATATGCATTAAATACTAAATTTGCTTGTCTTTTTAAAAATGTGAACTTGAGTTGGGGTTATAGTCTTCAAGACTTGATTTTGATTTACCCATGATATTAAAGCTTTGATTTTTATCTAAGTTTTAGTGTCAATGATGAGAATTAAGAATTGCCTGAAATAATTTTTTTTTTTTTTTTTTTTAATTTTCGAACCTTTTTGGAATAATGGTATTTTCTTGGTGGGCTAATAAATATGGCATGCCAAGTTGTAAAAATAAAATAAAATGAAATTTATTTATAAAAGATAAGATGCTAGTTCTTACTAAAAGTTAGGATATGCCTTAACATAGTTATAACTACGTATAAGTATTATGGTATTAAATATTGCCAAAAAATTATTTTAAGTATCAAAAATATGATAAATATTTGAGAAATTTACCAAAATAGACCGGTCTTCTCGAAACTTGTCACTTTTTGGTACAAGAATAATTTTAACTCGAAAATAGCCCAGGCAACCGAACAACTTGCCAATAGGACACTTGTCGAATTCATAAGCCTACAAGTGTCCAATTAGTTAAATTTCAATGCCCCGAAATGATTAAATTACCCCTCTTTACTAAATGTTATTACAAAATAGCCATTTGTACTATTAACAACTCCCCCACCTACTCATATCTTATCAAGATCAGCGGTAGTACTGCAAATCAAGTGTGACCAAAATCGATAAATTATATCAAAATTTGTAGAAGATTATTTTCTAACAAAAATATATGTAAAAAATAAAATCTCGTATTATAATATTTCAACGGATATGCAAATTTTGTGGGCTTTTCATCTTAGTCCACAAACCACGACCCAAGTTGATAATTATAAACACACATACATGTCAAAACTTAAAAGTGACCAACATTAGATTTTCTGATTTTGTAATGCAACTTATGCAAGCATTATTGTGTTAAGCAAACTTGTTTTTCAACTTGCCATAGGAAAAATTGATCGAGACAACGGATGAAAAGAATGTGTCGCGGCTAAAAGTTATGTATTCACCGTCGTTAATTGATCATATAACTGTGTTATATAATCATGATATTAGAGCTTATTATGATTACTTTCTTCTTAATCTATTTTGTGTGATAATATATTGTCAAATATGATCATATATAAACATATACAAATAGAGAAGAAACAAAAAAGTAGGAAAACAAGAAATTAACATGCTATTAAGAGATGGAGTAATATTTTTCTTTAGATCATGTACATGCATGATAATCCAGATATATTACTAAGAAATCAAAAGCTTTTGTTGAATACAATCTAAAAGGTAGTTCTAAATCTTCTAAGCAGTTGGAAACCTGCTTAGAAAGTCATGAGGTAGTGTCTGAAATCTGAATATCTTCTTCTCGCCTACTTCAACTTCATCACCATTTCTGTAAGCGAACCACTTCTTTTGTTTGAAAATTTTCATCAAGAAGTACCACGCGATAGCACCTATTGTCATCAAACCGCTAATCAACAAAACTATCTTCTTAGCTGTGATCATAACCAAAACCAAAAACGCCGAAGGTACCAGGCACATGACCACGAGGGACTTCACACCGAGTGGGATCTTATATGGCCTTTCATATTAGGATACTTGACCCTAAGCCTTATAATAGCCGCGTACTCTAGTAACATACTTAGACTATATATAAAGTTTGAGGACGATGTGATGTTTGTAAATTGCTTAAAGGAAAAACTATAACCACTGGGAAAATTTCACATTGTAATAAATTATCTCATGTTCTAACAAAGAAATCGCTTATCATTTTTCTACGTATAATTTTTTTTATCTGAACATGACTACTATTTATGGTGAAGTAACTCATATCTTAGATAAACATACTCCCACGCAGACCGACACTAACTTACTTTATGCTTATTTCACAAAAACATCTTTACATGTCAAGTATATCACATCACGATATCTCATTTGCTACTTTACGTTAATTCGTTAATGTTATTAAATAATCACACTAAGTGTTTTCTAACTGTTAAGGTTTTCACCAAACCCTAAAACTACTATAATATTAATATAAAGTATCTAAACCATGAAACCCTAAAGTACAATACCCTCAAACATAATGTACAAGTTTCTAAAGCATAAAAACCCTAATTCCACTTTAACTCCCGATATGAACCCTAATATCACAAACTTATGATTTTATGTGATGAAATCACAAACCCTAAATAGTATATACATTATTTTTATGAAATCCCTGGGGGCACACGTTAAGAACACCAAAAGGACAATGGGACCCACGAAAAAGTACATCCGGACCCACAGAAAAGTACACTTTTCAGATAAAAGGTGTGGGTCCGGATGTACTTTTTCGTGGGTCCCATTGTCCTTTTGGTGTTCTTAACGTGTGCCCCCAGGGCACACATTAGAAAAACCCTAATATAAACATAAACTCATTATAAACCTCAGTGTACTCATTTTCAAAACACATTTTACAAGCCTTTTATGCACAAATCTTCAAAATATATTTTATTATATTTAATAAATCAAAGTACAAGTCCCTAAACCTAGTGTACCAGCACTTAATGAATAAAACATAAAAACTATATATTTACTAAACTAAACCCTAAATAAATCAACTTATGATTATTCTAGCTTAATAAAATATTAAAAATATATTTTCTATGATTCATAAACCCTAGTACAACCCTAATAACCATGATATTGCACAAAATCTAAAAATTTCATTTTCATTATATATATATATATATATATATATATATATATATATATATATATATATATATATATATATATATATTTCATAAAACTACCCTAAACTAATAATAAACTTACCAAACACTAAAAATACATTTCTATATTCCTAAACCTAATGTACAACTCTAACTGACCTATTGTACCACCCCTTTAAGCAAATTCGACACACCCTTTATATTTATATACGTTTCGACATTAAACATAATCAAACAAACCCTAAATTATATTTCTAACAAGATATTATTTAACCTACAACCTAAACTAATTTACCTATACCAATTAAACCCTAGGTACAAATTGCTAAGCCCTATGTACAAATAAAGTAAGATGATCGATCCTTAGTTATAATCTAGTTCAAATTTAACTAAAATGAAACTAACCTAGTACTACTTGATTACTTGTAAACTCCCTAGCCCTAAAAATCTCAATTGGTCCATTATGCTTCCACATAACCTAGTGTCTAGAAGATTTACCCAAAGTCAAAGGTGTTAGTTAAATTTGATGGTTAGGGTTATTCCACAAAGCATATGATACTCCCTTCGTTACAAGGGTCTCTTGAACCCAAGATGATGAGCTAGACCAATCTAGAAGCCTTATGGTATGTGTTAATTCACATACCATTTCATGGCCAAATACCGACCCAAATGGACTAATTGAGCTAACAAATGCCAAGGAAATATGTTTTTTTGTGATTATGAATATGCAGGTACGAATATTACGAAAAACAAACAGAAATCAGCAAAAACGAGCACGAGAGTAGAACGTGTGCAGAATAGTCAAAGTTGAGTCAATGCTAAGCCTTAAAAGTCCTCAGAGATATGAGATTTATCAGATTTGATCCCGGGATGAAGTTTCATGAGATTGTCATTCCTAGTCCTTCAAGTTTCAGAAGTTGGCATTTATGGTCCTTGAAAGAAACATTTTGAGAAATGCCAAAGACTACCCTTAGAAATTTGAGAAAAGTCAGTTTAAGTCCTTTGAGATATTTTGGGATTATGACAGAATTGGCCCTTGCAGTTTTAGATTTTTCATATATGGTCCTTATATATTTCAAATAACAAAAGTTAGAAATAGAATAAGCATTTTTAGTCCAATCCACAAAACCAAGAGCCCAAAGTTATAAAATAAATCCCTCAAGCCCAAACCCTCGGTCAAACCCAACATTCAGGGTCAAAGGGTCAAAGTTTTTGGTCAATGTTATACTACATAATAAATAAACAAACGCACCATTTCCCTTTTCCCCCAAATACCCAAAACCACTACACTCACATGAACCCTAAAATCACATTAAGGTTCAATTGGTTCACACCATCTCAATTAATCATCAAACTTCTTATCAATTGGGTATCTAGAAGGTCTCACGTAACTATGCACATGTCAGAGAGAGTGAATGAAGCTATAAAGGACACTTGGAAGAAGTTGATTGGATAAGTCACGTCATACTAATCATTGGATACTCCTTCTAGAAACATTGCTGACAAGTCAGAGAAGATTGCACGTTTGGGGACAGATGGAAGAAATTGATTGGCCTTGCCACGCATTGATTTTTGATCCAAGGGTTAAGATGTAATCAAAGAAACACAAATGCAATCTAAGGGGTATGATTGGAATGAATAAGCACAAAAGAGGTGTGGATCACCAGCATGGCATGAAGACCCCAACCCCTTCACCTCAATTATAAATAGGTCCTCATTTTAGCTTGTTTAGTGTAGTTAGTTAGTGTAGGAAAACTCTGTCAAATTTGTTACTCAGTTAATTAGTTTTGTAATTTTTACTTTGTAATTCAGTTTTACCTTTAATAAAATTCTCATTTAGTTCATTAATTCGTCTTTACTGTTACATTGTTATTCCTTATAATTGTAGCTTATTGTTTTCTAAAAGTTTTAAAACTTGTTTTCAAATAGTTTTCATAAATTCATCAAGCTTTTAGAATTATTTTACTGTCTCAAAAGTTTTTCACAATTAAATTCATAAAATCAAATAAAATCAGATAAATAATAATAAAAAAAAATATATATTTCAAATTAGTGATAATAGGTTTTGAATAAGCTGTTTCAGCTTATCAGATGTATACACTAGCTTTTTAGCTTTTGTCTATATCTTATTTTTCATTCAACAAGTATTTTAGATCAGTATTGGAAGGTGATTGGATTATGGTTTACTGAGGTGATATTGGCAGTCTAAGGTGGATTTTGGAAGCACTTAGCCTATCTAAAGACAGGCAAGCAAAGGGAAATCCCTCTGTTCTTACTGAGGGATCAGATTTGGTAAATCCTGTCTCTACTTAGTCTTGTAGTAGTGATTGATTTAAGAGATTTTACTGATATTATAGTGTTAGTTTCAATTGAAATAGTTTATTATGGTAATGTTTAAGATAGTGTAGCTAGTATTGTTTTGATCATTTGATTTAATCTGTTTGAATTAGTTTTGCATGAGATCAGCTTACTGTAATTTCTACTATTTTGTGGAACTGTGATATTATTGAGCATATTGATCTAGTTGTTTAAACTTGTTGATTATATAGAGATTAGTGATTTCATTGCTGTGTTGATTTGAGCAATTCTGTCATAATCAGTGGAACTTATAAGTGGTTTTAATTTTTAGTTTTATAACAGATAATTTAGAATCATATAGGGTAATTGAGTTTTAGAGTAAATTAGCTGTTTAACTAGTTTCAATTTAGTTTATTATTACCTTAGTGGTGAACCTGAGCAGGTAATCTTGGTTACTTTGATCATTTGGAAACTTATTTTAGCTGCACTAAATTTCTAAAACTGTAAATATAGCCTCTGCATCAGATAGGATTTTATGAACAGTGATGTTTTAGAATACTTAAATTTTTGGTTTTCTTTGATATTCGCTTGCTTGTCTTCAGTTTCAATTAGCTCCTTGTAGTTAGGTTTTTCTTTTGTTAGCTTAAAATTCTAACTGAATCTGTCTTTGTAGCCTACATTTACTCTTAACCATTAACCATAGTTTAGTCTCAGTATGATTTAGCTTGATATGTGCTTTTGAACTTAATTGGATAACCAACTATTGCCATACAAATCTGTCCATTCATCTAGTGCAGGCTTGCTGCTACTCTTGTCCAGTTAGTACCCCTTCAAGGCTGCTGTTTGCAGCCCTGCAACATCTGATCTACAGCTGCACTACTCCCTCATTAGCTCCTTCCTTTGTTAGATTTTTGCTTAGCCGTTTGAGTTTTTGATCTTTGGTGAGTGCTTATTCACTCACTATTATTTAACCAAATACCAACCCAAAACGACTATTTGAGCTAACAAATGCCAAGAAAACGTGTGTTTTTGTGTTTGTGATATGCAGGTACGGATATTTTACAAAGTGACGAAAATCACAAGAAAACCGGAAAAACCGAGCACGAGAGTATGAAAAAGGTTCAAGAGTCGAAGCCGGGAAAGAGTTTTCAAGATCGGATCACTTTTATGCTCAGACTGTCATAATCTATCCTTGAAGAATAATCAGTTGGCAAGATTAACCCTTGGATTAAGTTTCCTGAATTGGCAGAAATGGCCCTTAAAGTTTCATAAAATTCAAATGTGGTCCTTGAAATATATTACAAAAATAAAACTGGTCCAAGTTTAAATAACACCCAGCCCACCAAATATTACCAGCCCAATCACCCTCCCTTTATTTCATGAGCCCAATCCCAATATCAAACCCATACCCGGTCAAACCTACAACCATAAGGTCAAAACATAATAAAAATAATTACCCGCCATCCCTCACCCCCAAATTACCCAATTCACTGTTCACACAAGCCCTAATTACTATGCCGTCCCAAATTACAGCAATTAAGGGTAGTTTCGTACAATCCCTCGCTTCTAGAAGAGCTCTGACAACGTGTCAGAGATTATGACGCATAGGGAATGACATGCTGGAAGAATGGCGAGCTGTGATTGGTTGAGCCACCTCACCAAAGCAATTCAAGGGCTCTAATTGGCTGAGGCTATCATATGGGATCAAATAAAGAATATGCTATGAAGATTCTGATTCGAGGAGCTTCTAATCTCACCTCAGCTCGTGGCTATATAAGCCCCCTCACATCTCCAATTTGAAGCTGTTAGCTTAGGAGTAGGAGTAGTGTAGTATAGCTTATTTTAGTATAATCATTTTAGCTTATTAAAATTTAGTTTCTGTTATTAATTTCCTAAAGCATTGTACTCTTTTTCGTTATATTAATAAATCTAGTTTTTACTCAAATTGCAATTTACTTTCAACAGTCCAATTAAAGCTCTCAAATATTCATTTACATGTTCTCTTAAGCTCAATCAAGCTTAATAATAGATTTTAGTTAGTTTTGTGCAATAGTTTTTACTTAAATTGATGATTTTGCTTCTGGTCAACGGAAGTCAAAGGATGTTAATGAAGATGATTCTGGGTAATATTGTGGTTGATTCGTGGTTTCTGGTGTTGTATTAGCCTATCCAAAGATAGGCTTTTGTTCAAATTTCCTCTCTGTTTAGCTGAGAGATAGCTTGTAAGTTTCATCCTCCATAATTTTCATTTTCATTTGCATAATAGAATTCAGTAGTAAAGTCTCTGTTAACTTAGCTTAGAACTGTTTATTGATACTTATTTTAGTTGATTGTATTCTTACTAGTGTTCATTTTATGCTATTAAATGTGTTAGAGTAATATTAGTTCAAATCTGCTTTGAGATTACTTGATATGTGATTTTGTTAATCTGTGGATAATTGTTGTTGATTATTATTGATTTGGATTCTTCTATAGATTTAAGACTGAGTTTGATCATTGTTTTGGAATTTTGAAGCCTAAATCTCATTTGGCTGTGTTCATCTGTAGTGATAAGTAGTGTTTGGTTTATGGTAGTTTGTTAGTATACAATTAGTTTTAGACTGTTTTTGAATTTTACTTAGCTCTAATATAAATCAAGTTGTTGTTTAGTAGTGATTAAAAGCAGTTTTCAATGGTTCAATAGCAAATTAGTATGTTCTCTAAATATGTTTGATTAACACTGTTTGTAGGACTTATTTTGGTTAAACATCAGTTATGGATCAAAATGGGAGTAGGTTTATGCTCAAATACCTTAGTTTATAATATTGCATCAGTTAGTATAAAGAGTTTTTTTTATGATTACATTTACCTTTCGTCCATATACCAAACTGCATCAGTTCATTCCTGTCCCATTTGCTCAGTTTCTTTAGCCTTTATCCTGTTCATTCATTGAGTTTAGCTTTTGAGTTTTGGTTCTTTTAGAAGCTCATACTGCTGGCTTGTAGTTTTAGTGCCTTATTCTTCATTTTTAGCTTAATAGTTTAGCTTAACTTGACCCTTAATGTGCCCCATTAGGACTGTTCTGCATCAGCTTAAATTTTCTTAGTCATAAGGTTTAGTCGTAAACTTTTCATTGTGCTATTGAGATTTGAGATCTGTGAAACTTGGTTTTATGAAAACTCTTGTTGCTAATCTTCATTAATCAGTATTGCTTTAGCATTTTGAAGCTCGTTTAAGTGCTTATATATAAGCTTGAAGTAGGCCTTTGACCTGTTTGTTCCCCTGCACCATTCAGCTTTCATTCTAGTTTAAGGTATTCATTAGTGTAGTAGTTGAGAAATGATGTTAAGTGTGTTGCTAGTTTTAGTTATTCAGTAGTGTAGAGATCATATTGTACCCATTACATTTTAGTTTATAGCTCATTAGATACTGCTTATTGCATTTGCTTATTGTTGTTTTGAACCTGTTATCTGTTAGTATTACATAGGGCTGCAATTATTTGATTGAGTCTGATTTTTAGTTTCGTTGTAATTTCTGGGATGATTTAGCTAAGGTTTAGCTATTTTCTTCATTTTCCTTGCTTATAGCTTAATCTGTCTTTAGTACTGCTTATTAGTTTGGAAGCTTTGGCTGCTTATTGATTGCACTTGTTCCATCTGTGTTTTATTTCTCTTTATCTGAGCATTTTTTAGCTTACTGAGCCTAGTAGTGGTCATTGTAGTGGGTTTTCATTGTTACTTGTTCATAGCTTAATCTGTGGCTTATCAGCTTGTGATTTAGCTTACTCGCCCATTGCTTATTGCATTGCATTTGGTGAATCTGTGTTACTTTTCTTTTCTTCTGAGCATTTATGTGTCTTTTGTATCAATATACATCTGTTCTAAGAGTTTGGTAAAGTTTCTTTGGCAAGTGCTTATAAATAAGCACTTGCCATAAGCTGATTTTGGTTAAATAAGCACTTCTGCTGCTTGTTCCTTTTCCAAATTTTTATTCTGAGTTTATTTTAATATTTTAGAATTTCTGGAATTTTTTCAGATTTTTCCAACCCTTTTTACTATTTTTCTTATTTTATTTTGATTTTTATTCAATTTTTAAATAGTTTTAAATAGCAAAAATCCATAAAAAATTAGAAAAAGCTCTGAAAAATACAAAAATATTTTTAGAAATTCTTTTATAATATTTTAGAGTTTTTAGAATTTAATTTTCATTTTTCCAAGTTATTTTTCTATTTTTCCTTATTTTTAATTCATTTTTAATTCCAAAAATAGAAAATAAATTCTAGAAAATAAATAAAAACTCAAAAAAATATTTTTCTTTTTCTTAAAATTCTTTTTATTAGTTTTAAATTTTTAGAAATTATTTCCAAGTTCGTAGGATAATTTTTCGATATACGTTACGTTTTAAATTTTACGGTTGCGTTTCCGTTTTTACGTTTTTCATTTCGGTGCATAGTTAGCTTGTAATCTTTGCATATTTCATAGTTGTTTGTAATTACGTGAACTTTTTGATTGCTATTTTTCACTTTCTCACTTTTCAAATCACGATTTCACGAATCGATATTCTCGATTCCATTCGCCTTCGCTGGGAAAACGACCCGGGAAATACTTTCACCGGTATTTCTTCGGAATAATTATATACTATGAAACGACTTTATCAAAATGGCGCCGCTGCCGGGGAAGGTTGAAGTGAGTTTTTGAATATTCGTTTTGAAAAATCGTGTTTTGATAAGCCTTCCTCTATTTTGTATATATTTCTATAAAAATAAGAAAATTGAAAAATCAAAAACACTTTTCCTAAAGTGTTTTCAAAAATACCAAAAAAATAATAAAGTTACAGCCTCGTTCCGATCGAAAGAAAGGGCGTTGTAAACCAAATAAGTCTCACAATATAACGAAAACGTGAAATTAATTGATTATCGGATTACTTCAATTCAACAACCGATTAAGCGGGAAAATTCGTTTATCTCGTTTCGTCGCGCGTGGTTTTGAAAGAAACGGTTTCAATTAACGTAACGTTTTACAAAAAGAAAATAAAAGAAAATAAAAGTTTTTGTGATTTGTTTTTCAATAAATATAAAAACCAAAAAAATAATCTTCTTATCCTCTAAAATTTGATTCTTTTTCTCAAACCCTCTTACGTTTAATTCTTATGGATACATTTTGTGATAATTGTGGAGAACCGTTTTTCGGAGGGTTGTGTGTGTGGTGTACGTGCGACGAATGTGGAGATAATATTCGAGATGGCGTTTGTTTGAATTGTAATTCTCATACATATGATCAAAATTCGTTCAACAATTCGTCAAATATTCCCGATTTTTATACACCACCACCACCTGCGTTTTATTGCTATAATTGTGGAAACCCGTCCGAAGAAGGAATGCCATGTGGGCGATGTTTTTGTGACGGATGTGGATACACCGATTGTATGTGCTATGCTCCGAATGCTCACACGTCTTACGATTACGACTCGAGCTTAAATAATTTTCCTCAAAATGATTTTTATGAGCCAAATTCGTGCTACAATGGTGATTTTCAAAATACATCGAGTTTTGAAAATTGTGGGGGATCGTTTAAAAGTTCTTATCATGAACCTAATTCTTGTTACGATTCTAATAATTTTTATCAACCCCCACAAACTTCCAATTTCAATAATGATATTCTTGAACTTAAATCAATGCTCGATAAGTTGAAAGAGATGTTGAATAATCGTTACACATCTTCTCCCGAGCTTAATGAGAGATCGATGGAAGAACCTCCTACCGAAGAAAGGAAATTCCAATTTTGCGAGTGTTGTTTGTATGATGATAGTTCCACGATTACGATCAATCTTAATCCTCAAAATGATTCTATCTCTCATACCGTAGAACCCGAAGACTCTCTTACAATGGGGGACGAGCATCTTGACACTATTCCGGCAACGGAATCGGACGAATTCAATAAGTCAAGTGTTGAGAATCTCGTCCCAATCCCAAGTGAGTCCGAGGAGATTTCTAACAATGATTCTGAACTTGTTGAAAATAATCGTTTTGATGATCATGTTGATACGAATGATATCCCGTTTGATGATAATCGTGATGAGATATTCTCCGATTCTGATAACGACGATTCTATATCATGTGGAGAGATCGATTATGTCGATGAAGAACATCTTGAGCTTGAAAGCTTTGAAGATGATAATGAAGAAGATGATGACACGGAAATCCGAGATGAAGCTTTACGTGAGACATTGTTAAATGTCAATCTTCTTATCTCCCGTATTGAGGCATTGAATGATCCTCTTACTTCTCCTCCTATCCCCGTTATGGATAGTGATTCTTTACCCGAGCTTGAAATTTTTCGATTTGAAGAGACGAGTAGTGGCAATCCCACTATTCATGCTGATATCTCTCTTCCGGATTATGAGTGCTTTCACTTTGAGATTGATTCTATTCCTATTTCTGATAATCCGTTACGTGACCCTCTTTTAGAGGATGTCGATATATTTCTTGCTGTGAATGACTTGATACCACCGGGTATTGAGAATAACGAGAATGATATTTCTTCCGATTTGCTTTCTTCTCGTCCACCTGCAAAACCACCCGATGAAAATTTTGAATCCGGTTTGAATGAAGTTATTTTTAGAATGGTGGACGAGGTTTCAGAAATAGATTTTGCTTATACCATCTGGGTATTTCATCCATTCTTTTTTTATCCCATCACTTCGTCACTTTTCCACTCCACCGGGAGTGAGGATACCATATTTGATCCGGGCATCTCTATTTTCAAGTGGCTGTTACATCTGCTCTCCCCAAGGACGAATTAATTCGGGGATCGAGTCAAGCTCATGTGACTCGGTGAACAAAAACAAGCGCTTCGTGGGTGGCAACCCATGCTTATCCAATTTCATCTTCTTATTTTCTATTTTCTAACAAATAACGTGAGGAGGGGGTGTCTCTTCTACTTTTGTGTTTCGTGGTTGTTTGAAATGTTTGTTCAGGATTGTCCGTGATTTATGATGACTCTCGTGCTCGTTATCTCTTCACTTGGAGTCTCATTCATCGGTGCTATTTGGAAATCCTATATCCGTTAAATCTTATCAACTAACGTTTTCTTTGGCATAATTAATAAACGGCCTAGAATTGTGTTAGGATTACCTTAAACCATCAAACATTGAGGACAATGTTTCGTTCTAGTCGGGGGGAGGGTGAATCTTCGATTAGATTTTGACCTTGCATTTTTCACAAAAGTCGTGCACTCTTGCAACTCCGTTTTTCCACCAAAAATAAAAAAATTTGAAAAAATGAGAAAATTTCAAGAAAAATTTTGATGAAAAAGCACAAAAAGATGAGAAAAAGTTGTACAAAAATATAATAAAGTTTGAATAAGTGTTTTGACACCTTGTTAACTTTCTTGCTGGCGAGAGTAGGAATAAATATTTTGACTTGACCGGGCATGTTGAGCCCTAGCTTGTTCCCTTAACCAATGATGATCACATAAGCTTGTGCTAGTTTTGTACACAAGGAGCTATAAAATGCGAATTCTTTCTTAAGAATCTGCAAGTTCCCGTACTTGACTTTATACATGCGCAGCTTAAAAGCTTTCGCTAGTCTTTTACATCAGGAGCTAGAAAACGCGAATTCTTCTTCTAGAATTTGCAAGTTTCCGTATCTGACTTTATATATGCGTGGCTGATTATCGGCTAAGTATTCGCTGGTTTCATTATTTGGAATCTTAAATTATGAAGAGCGAGAAATGATAGAGTTTATTTAGAAGTTAGATGCTAAACGTGGAGTAGTGGTTCTCTTTAGAGCTCATGAGAGGTACTTGTGGCTTCTTACTCCCATCAGATACGTCACCAACATATAAAATAGATGTTCTAGGTTAATTAGTGGTATTTCGGATTGAATAATATTTAGTTTTTTGTTTTCTTAAGAGAATTTTTGCTTTAGAAATTGGGTACATATCAAGGAACACCAAAAATAAGAGCAAAAAGTGAAAAAATCAAAAGTCAAAAGTTGATTATGTATGTGGTTTTGGAGCTACCCGATAAGCTTCCATTGATGTTGAGAAAAAAGTAAAGAAAAAAAGAAAAAAATGAAAAGTATGAAAAAAAGTGAAAAAAATGAAAAAATGAAAAAAAGTGAAAGTTGTAGTATTGTTGAATAAGAGCTATGTATGTATCAATAAGTTGTTGGCGCGTGAGGTGCATGTGATACGTGATTAGTAATCAGTCACATGAGGTGCACGTGATCGTACTCCGCAACTTATATTCTTGATATTGTATGTACCCCAAATTCCTTGAAATGGACCGAATTTCTATTGCAGTGGTTCTTAAGAGAAAATGAATAACTACTTATCGTTTTAACTTAGGTATCACTATTGGACTTAAAAATTATCGAAACGAGAAAATATGAAGCAATTCATTTCTCAAAATAAAATATTGAGATACAAAACCTAGGAAATGGGAGTAAGAAGTTTCCACAAGTAACTGTTATGAGTAGTGTTAGCATCTAATTTGTAGATAATCTGTGATCTCGTTTGTACGCTTAGTTTGGGGACTCGTGAAAAATCAAGGATAACGATTTTTATCCGTATGGTCGCTTCTTAAATAGAAGTGTTTCTACTCGTTGACCCTAATAATTATTGCAAGATAATGAAAGTTCAACAAACCGTCACAAGTATGAAGCATGAAAAGTACAAAAATAGAAAGTGTAAGTGGAATAAAGGAATAAAGGAAAAATTTTGGAAAACGGAGCGTTTGCGGGAATAAATGATTTTGTAATTTTTTTTGAACCTCCTTGCTACTTTACAAAGTTAGTAGAAAGAGTATCAAAATTATTTAACCTAAAAGCGTGAATTGATCACATTGCGTGAGGACACGGCAATACCTTAGTCGGGGGGATTTTGGTGAGTGCTTATTCGCTCACTATTATTTAACCAAATACCAACCCAAAACGACTATTTGAGCTAACAAATGCCAAGAAAACGTGTGTTTTTGTGTTTGTGATATGCAGGTACGGATATTTTACAAAGTGACGAAAATCACAAGAAAACCGAAAAAACCGAGCACGAGAGTATGAAAAAGGTTCAAGAGTCGAAGCCGGGAAAGAGTTTTCAAGATCGGATCACTTTTATGCTCAGACTGTCATAATCTATCCTTGAAGAATAATCAGTTGGCAAGATTAACCCTTGGATTAAGTTTCCTGAATTGGCAGAAATGGCCCTTAAAGTTTCATAAAATTCAAATGTGGTCCTTGAAATATATTACAAAAATAAAACTGGTCCAAGTTTAAATAACACCCAGCCCACCAAATATTACCAGCCCAATCACCCTCCCTTTATTTCATGAGCCCAATCCCAATATCAAACCCATACCCGGTCAAACCTACAACCATAAGGTCAAAACATAATAAAAATAATTACCCGCCATCCCTCACCCCCAAATTACCCAATTCACTGTTCACACAAGCCATAATTACTATGCCGTCCCAAATTACAGCAATTAAGGGTAGTTTCGTACAATCCCTCGCTTCTAGAAGAGCTCTGACAACGTGTCAGAGATTATGACGCATAGGGAATGACATGCTGGAAGAATGGCGAGCTGTGATTTGTTGAGCCACCTCACCAAAGCAATTCAAGGGCTCTAATTGGCTGAGGCTATCATATGGGATCAAATAAAGAATATGCTATGAAGATTCTGATTCGAGGAGCTTCTAATCTCACCTCAGCTCGTGGCTATATAAGCCCCCTCACATCTCCAATTTGAAGCTGTTAGCTTAGGAGTAGGAGTAGTGTAGTATAGCTTATTTTAGTATAATCATTTTAGCTTATTAAAATTTAGTTTCTGTTATTAATTTCCTAAAGCATTGTACTCTTTTTCGTTATATTAATAAATCTAGTTTTTACTCAAATTGCAATTTACTTTCAACAGTCCAATTAAAGCTCTAAAATATTCATTTACATGTTCTCTTAAGCTCAATCAAGCTTAATAATAGATTTTAGTTAGTTTTGTGCAATAGTTTTTACTTAAATTGATGATTTTGCTTCTGGTCAACGGAAGTCAAAGGATGTTAATGAAGATGATTCTGGGTAATATTGTGGTTGATTCGTGGTTTCTGGTGTTGTATTAGCCTATCCAAAGATAGGCTTTTGTTCAAATTTCCTCTCTGTTTAGCTGAGAGATAGCTTGTAAGTTTCATCCTCCATAATTTTCATTTTCATTTGCATAATAGAATTCAGTAGTAAAGTCTCTGTTAACTTAGCTTAGAACTGTTTATTGATACTTATTTTAGTTGATTGTATTCTTACTAGTGTTCATTTTATGCTATTAAATGTGTTAGAGTAATATTAGTTCAAATCTGCTTTGAGATTACTTGATATGTGATTTTGTTAATCTGTGGATAATTGTTGTTGATTATTATTGATTTGGATTCTTCTATAGATTTAAGACTGAGTTTGATCATTGTTTTGGAATTTTGAAGCCTAAATCTCATTTGGCTGTGTTCATCTGTAGTGATAAGTAGTGTTTGGTTTATGGTAGTTTGTTAGTATACAATTAGTTTTAGACTGTTTTTGAATTTTACTTAGCTCTAATATAAATCAAGTTGTTGTTTAGTAGTGATTAAAAGCAGTTTTCAATGGTTCAATAGCAAATTAGTATGTTCTCTAAATATGTTTGATTAACACTGTTTGTAGGACTTATTTTGGTTAAACATCAGTTATGGATCAAAATGGGAGTAGGTTTATGCTCAAATACCTTAGTTTATAATATTGCATCAGTTAGTATAAAGAGTTTTTTTTATGATTACATTTACCTTTCGTCCATATACCAAAATGCATCAGTTCATTCCTGTCCCATTTGCTCAGTTTCTTTAGCCTTTATCCTGTTCATTCATTGAGTTTAGCTTTTGAGTTTTGGTTCTTTTAGAAGCTCATACTGCTGGCTTGTAGTTTTAGTGCCTTATTCTTCATTTTTAGCTTAATAGTTTAGCTTAACTTGACCCTTAATGTGCCCCATTAGGACTGTTCTGCATCAGCTTAAATTTTCTTAGTCATAAGGTTTAGTCGTAAACTTTTCAGTGTGCTATTGAGATTTGAGATATGTGAAACTTGGTTTTATGAAAACTCTTGTTGCTAATCTTCATTAATCAGTATTGCTTTAGCATTTTGTAGCTCGTTTAAGTGCTTATATATAAGCTTGAAGTAGGCCTTTGACCTGTTTGTTCCCCTGCACCATTCAGCTTTCATTCTAGTTTAAGGTATTCATTAGTGTAGTAGTTGAGAAGTGATGTTAAGTGTGTTGCTAGTTTTAGTTATTCAGTAGTGTAGAGATCATATTGTACCCATTACATTTTAGTTTATAGCTCATTAGATACTGCTTATTGCATTTGCTTATTGTTGTTTTGAACCTGTTATCTATTAGTATTACATAGGGCTGCAATTATTTGATTGAGTCTGATTTTTAGTTTCGTTGTAATTTCTGGGATGATTTAGTTAAGGTTTAGCTATTTTCTTCATTTTCCTTGCTTATAGCTTAATCTGTCTTTAGTACTGCTTATTAGTTTGGAAGCTTTGGCTGCTTATTGATTGCACTTGTTCCATCTGTGTTTTATTTCTCTTTATCTGAGCATTTTTTAGCTTACTGAGCCTAGTAGTGGTCATTGTAGTGGGTTTTCATTGTTACTTGTTCATAGCTTAATCTGTGGCTTATCAGCTTGTGATTTAGCTTACTCGCCCATTGCTTATTGCATTGCATTTGGTGAATCTGTGTTACTTTTCTTTTCTTCTGAGCATTTCTGTGTCTTTTGTATCAATATACATCTGTTCTAAGAGTTTGGTAAAGTTTCTTTGGCAAGTGCTTATAAATAAGCACTTGCCATAAGCTGGTTTTGGTTAAATAAGCACTTCTGCTGCTTGTTCCTTTTCCAAATTTTTATTCTGAGTTTATTTTAATATTTTAGAATTTATGGAATTTTTCCAGATTTTTCCAACCCTTTTTACTATTTTTCTTATTTTATTTTGATTTTTATTCAATTTTTAAATAGTTTTAAATAGCAAAAATCCATAAAAAATTAGAAAAAGCTCTGAAAAATAAATATTTTTAGAAATTCTTTTATAATATTTTAGAATTTTTAGAATTTAATTTTCATTTTTCCAAGTTATTTTTCTATTTTTCCTTATTTTTAATTCATTTTTAATTCCAAAAATAGAAAATAAATTCTAGAAAATAAATAATAACTCAAAAAAATATTTTTCTTTTTCTTAAAATTCTTTTTATTAGTTTTAAATTTTTAGAAATTATTTCCAAGTTCGTAGGATAATTTTTCGATATACGTTACGTTTTAAATTTTATGGTTGCGTTTCCGTTTTTACGTTTTTCATTTCGGTGCATAGTTAGCTTGTAATCTTTGCATATTTCATAGTTGTTTGTGATTACGTGAACTTTTTGATTGCTATTTTTCACTTTCTCACTTTTCAAATCACGATTTCACGAATCGATATTCTCGATTCCATTCGCCTTCGCTGGGAAAACGACTCGGGAAATACTTTCACCGGTATTTCTTCGGAATAATTATATACTACGAAACGACTTTATCAATCTGATAATTTCTATGCACACATAGCTTATAGGATAGACTTTTCATATTTGTGCTTATTAAAGCTTTTTGAGCTTATTTGCTGGCTTAATGTAGGGCTGCATATAGCCATTTAGAACTGCTCACCTGCACTCCCATTGCATCAACAACCATTTAACAGATTTTTAGTCAGTTTAATGCTTTTAGCTTTTTCTTATTTGCTTATTTTGGATTCCCTTTAGTTTATTTATGTTTTATCTAGTTGGCCTTAACTCATTTTCTCATCAGTGCAGTCATTAGTATAGCAAATTTTAGCCTAATAATAACTTTTTGATTTAAAATATTTTCCTTTATATAAAGTTTAGTATAAGCTGATCACCTTTTGCTTTTCTAACTGCTTATTCATTTTATTTTAGAAATAGTTTTAGTTATAAAATTTGTTTATTTTCATGAGTTTAAAAAGTTTGTTAAAGTAGATTTTCAAACATAAAATGTTTAATAAAAAGCTGAGGTCCAGGTTCGAACCTGTGACCTCATGCTCACACAGCTTCACACCACAAACCTCAATACCATTGTGCTCGTAGGTCTTTCTTCTTTAACCTTTGCATTTTTAATTCCTTTATAGGATTTTATTTTCTTAGCATCTAGCTTTTAAAGTCTGTTTAGCTTTTTATAGCTTATTAGTAGTAGCTTTTTCTGAATTCTTATTTTTTCTAGGCATAATATAGTATAAAGTAATTCCTATAAAAATTTCATATTTTTCCAAAATGTTTTTGTATTTTTTTTATCATTTAATTCCTTTTTAATAGTTTTTACTTTATAATAAATAAATAAAAAGTAAAAAAAATATTTTTCTTTTTCTGGAAATTCATTTTATTAGTTTAAAATTTTTAGAAAGTTATTTCACATTCGTAGGATCATTTTTAAAATTAAAGTTACGTTTTAATTTGTACGTTACGTTTTAAATAAACGCGTTTGCATTACCGTTTTTACGTTTTTAACTTTAGTGCATCCTTAGCTTGTACCCCTTGCATAATTCGTGTTTGTTTATCATAATTTGAATTACTTGATCACAATTTTCACTCTTACCACTTCTCAATTCACGATTTACACGAATCGATATTCTTGATTCCATTCACCTTCACTTGAAAACGACTCGGGTGATCCGTATTTCTTGCGGATCATTTCGATACTATACTACTATATTATATATAAGTTGGTTTTCACACGAATCACCTTCCTATTCAACTCCTATAAATAACGAGCCACCACCTCTCATTCTATTCATATTCTGCTCGAAACAACACAAACCAACAAACACTCAGTTAGTTACTGATCCTAGAATACTAAGACAAGCCAAAGAAGCAATCTTGGAACATCCTAGGAAGGAGAAGAAGGATAGTATCCATTTTCAAGTCATTTTGCCCAAAACCACTCTCAAAAGCGTACAACATATAAGTAAGTACTCCATTACTTTTACAACTCTTTTGTACATTCCAAATGGTCTTAAACTCAATGGTATACAAGCCCTAATAGAAGTCTTGGGTTAAAGCACATGTTTTCTTTCCTTTCTTTTTCTGTCGAGGCAAACAAACACCCCTAAACTAATTATTTTCAATGTGTATTCTAATTATGGATACTTAATATTGGATATAGATCATCTAAATACATTTATTAACATGTTAGGGTGCATGTCGAATCCAATAATAAGATTTAAACATGAAAGCAAAATAGTTTTGGTATTCTGTTTTGGGTCGAGGTAGGTTCCAGGGTACCAACTTCGCATAATTATTCACCCTATCAAACGTGCTTCTAAAAATCTGAAACCTAGGGAAAATAAAGACCTTATAGCATATATTAATAAGAAACAAAAGCGTAGTAAAATGATCAAGAGGCCTCATTTTTATTAGGACATACTTATGGCCTGTCGCGACCTAAACAAAAACACTTAGATTTTTACATGAAAACAGTTTTATACGCCTGACTTTGGAAAATTATTGTGACTAAACCGTAATGGATTTGGACTTCTGGTTTGAACCTATAGAATGACCACCCAGCAAACAACCAAAAAGAGCAAGAACGTAATAAAAACCCGTTGATACCTCGCCTTTATTTATTGTTACTTTTGGCCATGTCACGTGTTTAACAAACTCATCATTTTAATTAACTAGAACAAATAAGCTGAAGTTATAAGCTGATAAGCTATAGAAAACTTATTTACAAACCTATTTTGACATAAATGAAAGAGTCGTAGAAAGTCGTGCCCTTTTTCTAGGCTAAAAACGCGTTTTTCCTTAAAAAGGACCGCGGGTGCAAAGTTATTTTTGCATGGAGGGTATTTTATGTCAAAACTCTAAACTATTCTTATGAGTCAAACTTAAAATGAATTGAACTAATTGAAAGTTAAGGGTAGAAAATGTTGTATTTGAAAGTATAGGGTAGAAATTGTCATTTCACTAAAGTTGAGAGGGTAAATTGTCATTTCACCAAACTTCAGGGTACATATTGTAATTTCATAAAACATGAAGGGTATGAATTGTAATTTTATAAAACATGAAGGGTATGAATTGTAATTATATAAAATTGAAGGGTATAGGTTGTAAATATGTAAAACTTGAGGGTATGAATTGTCATTTTACAATAGTAGGGTAAGTATTGTCAATACATGAAACTTCAGGGGTAAAAAGTGTAAAGTTCTATATTAACTTGAGAATTGAAATAAAAATATATATGTAATATGTCGATAGCAATTAACAAAACGTAAAAAGGAAACAAGGTAAAATATACTAACTTTTGAAGATTCTTCATGTTATCAACTAACTTTGTAGAGACTTCATGTTGTCTCAAACAAATAGTTAATCATCAATAAACTTTTATTAAACTAATATTAAACTCACAAATACTTGAAATAAATCTCTATCATCAATAAACTTTTATTAAACTCACAAATACTTGAAATAAATCCCTATGTTGCGTGTCGGAGCAGTTTATCCAATAAACATCATTTGTTTTCCATCGAGACTATTGTAACACCAAGGTGAGTTCACGGTCCTACTTTTCATACGTTTTTCAAACTTGTGGGGAGATACATGCTACAAATTGAACACAAGTATTTTTCTGTATGCGAGTGAACGTGAATATAGTGAATAGATATATTGGCAGTTAACGCCCGATTTGTGTTGCTAGATAAGTAGCCAAATGCATTGTATTTTAGAAATATAGGAAATTGGCAAACTCCTACTCGAGGGCACTATTACTCACATTATTATCATAATGTCAGTAACGTTACATTATAGCAAATTACTATAATGTCCACACCGTTAAGGTTTGCGTGTCATAAGACTTAGGGCAATATGCGACGCTCCAATACTTTGTTTTATAACTACTTGACTTGTGTTCAAACCATTACTTATTTATAAACACTGTGGAATCACTCAACATTTTGTTGACTTTTTAGCATGTTTTATCTCAGGTAATTGAAGCATAACATGGCACGGAGTGGCAATGGGCTTTCTTATAAAAAGGGTGTCCATTTTGTTATCTTTCACCGAATAAACTTTTATATGTATTTCAGTACTCCAGCAGGGACCTCTATTATGTAAACTCTAATTTAAATAAATGAATGATAACTATTTCTATTTAAACGTCTCTTTTGAGTCGTTTTCTATTATTATAATTGTGATACATGAAGTAATACCCCAAACTTGTATTCCGCTGCGTAACTGAAAGATGGGGGTGTTACAAAAACCGATGGTAATCACATAAGAGACAAAAATCCCAACCCATGGAGTACCGAATGTCTTTGCTCGTGCTTCGAAAAACTTTGGTAAGTACCCAGATGCAGCCTGACCCAAAATATAAGCCAATGTGAGACTTAAACGCTACCACTGAAAGGGTAATACATCGATTTTTCTTAAATAAATCTTAAATGTTAGATTTAAACTTTGAGTTATCTTCAAAATATAACTCAAAGTAAGTTAAAGAAAGTCAAATAAATTATACTTGTTAGGTTTATATATATATATATATATATATATATATATATATATATATATATATATATATATATATATATATATAGTGTTAATTTTTGGAAAATAAATAAAAAAATAAAAATAAATAAACATCGATTTTTCTTAAATAAATCTTAAATGCATCCAGCACATCTAAATGTGTTTATAGTCTTATTTAGTTAATATACTTACAAAGAGTTTGTTGCACCCGGTTATATTTGTTCATGATTCCGTCCTAAGAAAGCTCCTCTTCTGTTTTTCGTATATATGCTTCTAAAGAGTGACCATAAGTCCATAACCCTGTATCACATATTGGGCCTTTTTTTTTGTCCCACTTGGTATGAAGAGAGTTAGGTTAGTTGAGTCCACATGATATCATCCATAACATATTGGGCCTTTTTGTCATCAAGATTTCGGAATTATGGAGCAACAACCTTTTACCAACCTCATAAACTACTTTTAAAGTTGTGAGAAAAGTGATATAGTGACAGATTTATTGCACTTACACCTAATAGAATGGAAATATAGCTAAAAAATGAAACAACATGCAAACACAAAAATCAAAAGAGAATAGATATAACAAATCACAAATGACCAACCTTGCAGGATCTATATCTGTGACACACGATGACAACCTCTTTCGAGCCATTTTCATGCAACATGCCAACAAGATTTTCTTTGTAATTGTTCTGGATTATTACTCTCTTGTGGTGAATCTGACCCGTTGCATATGTTAACAAAATTATACCATAACTTTCAACAAGCTTGCCATGGAGAAGATTTATAATTTTGGACACAATTTCTATTACTATCAACACACCAAATATGTATGTGAACAATTTTATCCTCACAATACTATTACTCATTATGTTACAACGTAGGCACCTAGTAATTCTAAGTTTTTCCAAAAAGTTCTACAACGGTAGTTGATCTACAAAGCATAAACATTAATCCACAATGGCAAGTGGCAACAATCCGTCTCGACAACTTAACCCCTTAATCACTATAAATCCTATCACTACTAACAATCAAATAACATTAAGCATTTCCCAGTTACCTTAAAAACATAATACAACAATTCATACCTTAATTTCCTTTAAGAAACATACAACATGTGACATACGCACACTATGATCATATAAAACCATACTTATACTAAATCTTAACACCTAAAACTTTGTAAATATGCATTAACAACTAAATTTGCTTGTCTTTTTAAAAATGTGAACTTGAGTTGGGGTTGTAGTCTTCAAGACTTGATTTTGATTTACCCATGATATTAAAGCTTTGATTTTTATCTAAGTTTTTGTGTCAATAATGAGAATTAAGAATTGCCTGAAATAAATTTTTTTTTTTTTTTTTAATTTTCGAACCTTTTTGGAATAATGGTATTTTCTTGGTGGGCTAATAAATACGGCATGCCAATTTGTAAAAATAAAATAAAATGAAATTTATTTATAAAAGATAAGATGCTAGTTCTTACTAAAAATTAGGATATGTCTTAACATAGTTATAACTACGTATAAGTATTATGGTATTAATTATTGCCAAAAATTTATTTTAAGTATCAAAATTTGATAAATATTTGGGAAATTTACTAAAATAGACAAGTCGTCTCGAAACTTGTCACTTTTTTGACCAGAAATAATTTTAACTCGAAATAGCCCAGGCGATCAGGCAACTAGGCAACTTGTCAATGGGACACTTGTCGAATTCATAAGCCGACAAGTGTCCAATTAGTTAAATTTCAATGCCCCGAAATGATTAAATTACCCCTCTGTACTAAATGTTATTACAAAATAACCATTTATACTATCAAAAACTCCCCAACCTACTCATCTCTTATCAAGATCAGTGGTAGTACTGCAAATCAAGTGTGACCAAAATCGAAATATTATATCACCAACAAAATCGACCCCCCCCCCCCCCCCCCACATAGCATGTGATTACCTCCAACTTGTCACCAACCTCCCAACAAAATCATCTGCATCTCATCTTACTGTACAAATCTCCTCATTTCATCCGGATCTCTCCCAATCTACACTCCACAATCCTAATCACAAGGATGGAGAACCTTTCGATGGTGTTTTAGGAGTTCTGGCACATGCTTTTTCACCGAAAATGGGAGGCTTCATTTAGACGAAACTGAAACATGGGCCGTTGACTTTAAACCAACGAAATCGAAAGTAGCCGTTAACTTAGAATTAGTTGCAACGCATGAAATTGGGCATATACTTGGGTTGGCTCATTCTTCGGTTAAAGATGCAAGTATGTACCCGAGTTTGAGTCCAAGAACTAAGAAAGTGGATCTTAAGATCGATGACGTGGAAAGGATTCAAGCTTTATATGGGTCAAACCCGAATTTTCATTATAATTCTTTGATGAAATCGGATTTATCTTCGGGTTGGATTGTTACAAGTTCCTTAAAACGGTTGACTTATTTGGTTTTTTTTCAGATCGAGTATTTTTTCAGATTGAGTGTTTTTTTTTTTTTTTTTTTTTTTTTTTTTTTTTTTTTTAATTTATTTATTTATTTAATGACTATGATGATATGAATCTGGGTGATGAAAGTGATTAGCCTAAATTTGGGTGATGATATTATTAGAGTGAGTGTGATGAATTTGTAATAAGGTTTGGTACATAGGGGTATTTTAGTCATTAGACAAGAGTTGCCCAAAACAAGAGTCGACCCCGGTCTATTTTCGAGTTAAAATTATTTCTGGTCTAAAAACTGACAAGCTCCGAGGCGACTGGTCTATTTTGGTAAATTTCCTTAAATATTTTTAGTCACATACGTATTTGATGCGCATCATCATTAGTTGTATATTACTATTTGGAAATTTTTAAGTGTTTGAGTGGCATCATAATTATTATCGTGAACATAATTTGTTTAAAAAAAATTGGAGTAATTCTCATAAATGTAGTATCAATATTAAAGGAAAATCAAAAAGAAAAAAAGAACCATAGAATTAAAAAAATAAAAATAAAAATTGTGAGACATTAAAACACCCCATCCACATCTAGTAAACGCTTTTATTAAGCAAAATGTCTGAGCACGTTTGAATGAGTCAAATTAAAAGGTTATTAAGAGGCTCTTTTTGAAAAACAAACACTCCCTTGTTTATATAAAAAAGATGTTTGAGCACTCGACTTGCGTACAATACAAAATTTACTAAAAGGGTTCTGAAATCAACACAATCATTCCATGATGCTAGATCTTATGAAAAATAACGGAGTCTATTAGTTATTCTCTGACGTAAAAGCATCAGATTCTCTCATTTCGTCTTCTTCATTTCGCACTCTACTCATCTCTGTATGTTTTTTGATCTTCTTTTTTAGCTTATTATGTTTAACTGATTAGATCTATTTATTTTCATCTTATTTGTTGATACATTTTGTTATTTAGCTGATCTGATTGTGTTGATATTGCATTTTTTCATATTGTTTATCTGCAATCATATACATGCATTTATGCGTTAATGAGTTGATGAATTTTACCTTTTTACATAATAAAATGATGGGTCCCAGGTATTGCAATTTATATTCTTATTTAATGAAAAAAAATAAAAATTAGTTGGTTAGAAAAATGGAAAAGGAAATAAAATTGAAGGTCTAAAAAAAGATGTGTTTTCCACTACCTCCTTTAACTACAGAAGTTTAAAAGATTTTTTTCTTTTTTATAGGTTGATCATCAGGAGGCAGAAGTTGCATAAGATTTTCGGAAGGGAGTATGGGGAGATGAGGATATTTGTAGGCATATTTTCCAAAAGTTCACTGTTTTGGAGTCTAGCGTTTCTGTTCCATTTGTTTGTAAGACACGTAGGAAAACAATTGTTGTTTTATCTTGCAGAACAAGAACTTTAAAGAAATGTTTAGAGTGTATCTGGCAAGAGTTGGGAATGCTCTGATAGTGAAGAACCAATTTATCCAACAATTCGGTACCAGAAAAAAGTGAATTCTTGTTTGGATGAATACTTACTAGTTAAGGAATTTGATAAGAATGAGCTTTTTGTGATTAATCAAATTAACGAAACAAAGGTTCAAGCTTCCAAAAACAAACACAATAGGAAAGCATGAAAATGACACATTTACTCTCTTGTACACTTGAAAATTTGCATTTAGTATTGATATGATTTTTGCAAAAGTTAGAAGTAAATAATTTTATCATTTAACAACTGAGTAATAGTTTTACATAATTTTAGCTTTGAATAACTATATCTAAGAAAAATATACATAATAAACAATAATATTATGATAAATAAAATACTTTTTTTCGACTTAAATTATAAGTTTATTTTTATTGTTTGATTTGTCTCATAATAAGTGTATACTTTCATATTTAAATTTAAACCAATCAAAAGAGTTTTCAAAGTCATATAACAATTTTTTTTATCTAAGTTTTTTACTCGACATTGTGACATGCTATTGATGTAAAGTGTAATGGTTTTTAGTAGTTTTTGACATTTCTTAAATTGTGTGCAAAATGAAACTCAACTAATAGTTTATGACAGTGGGACTATATGTTTATAGCATAAAAAAACTGTTAATATTTTGAGGAAAAAAATCAAGTTTGATGGTAAATTCTTAGTTTCGTTCTAGTTTTTAGATTTTTTTCCAATGTATTTTACTGTGCATCAGAATAATATTTTTCTTACTTCATAAAAAAGACAGTTTTTATTTATTTATTTATTTATTTTTACTTCTGTACCATTAGTTCTACAACATTTCTAATAAAATTTAAACAAATAGTCTTTTGATTGATGAAACTTTAACTAAAAGTTTAAAAAGTGACCACCAAACAATCTGTGTGCTGTATTCGCAAAAAATTTAGACAAGTCAATCTTATATACTCGTAGTAATTTTGGCCACAAATATTTATCACATATTGGGCCTTTTTTTGTCCCACTTTGTATAAAGAGAGTTGGGTTAGTTGAATTCACATGATATCATCAACATAACATATTGGGCCTTTTGTCCTCAAGATTTCGGAATAATGGTCCCGCAACAACCTTTTACCAACATGAATACATGATAAACTATTTTTAAAGGGGTTGTGACAAGGAGTTTCATCGGTACGGTTATCGGGTCATTTAGTTTATTCGGTTTGATTAGTTTTGGTTAAAAAAATTTTATGTGTCAAACTGAAAATCGAACAGAACCAAATTCAAATTTGATTCAACCGAACCGAAAATCGAACCCTTAGAACCGAAAACCGAACCTAATAACCCGAATTACATAATTTTTTTTCTTCATTTAATTATATATCTTTTTAGCAAAATTTTTTTGCAAGCTTAAATAATGTTCTGTTTATAGTATTTTATACTAAGAAAGAGTTTTAGTGATTTTTTTTCTTCATATAAATACATAGAAAAAATATATATTTCTATGAATTTGATTTTCGGTTTTCATTTCCAAAACTATATCTAAACCGATAACCGAATATTTAGTTCGGTTCGGTTTTGACCAATTTTGTTCGGTTACGAATTTGGTTCAGTTTTTTTCGGTTCGGTTCGGTTTCAGTTTTCGGTTACTGTGAATATTACCAGATCCGTGAACACCCCTAGTTGTGACAAAAGTAATATGGTGACAAAAGTGCGTTGGATTTATTGCACTTACACCTAATAGCCAAAATGAAACAACATGCAAATGCAAAAATCATAAGAGACCAGCAATGACATTATTGTCCATGATCATTTTGGTAAACCTGAAAATTAAGAGTAGCAACAAGATAGGTGAAATGTGGTTGAAAAGAATGGGAAATGCATGCAAGTTAGAAGGTATACAAAGTAATCCCTACTTATCTATAAAGACAATATTATGGATCTTCTAGCCCATAATAGCCTCAAAAGCATGGAACTTGATCACAAAGATGGTGATCCTTACAAGCTTGCAACAAAAAGGTTGTACTTTTGTCCACTAAGCTATTTTACCATGTTGTAATTTTTATATGTTTGTGTGATGACCATATATATGTTTGTGTGTGACAAGGTTAATCAATAAAGTTGCGGTGGTAACGGGAGGATCAAGAGGAATAGGAGGTGCCACGGCGAAGTTATTAGCGGAACATGGGGCACATGTGATTATTGCTGATGTTTTGGATGAACTAGGAACAAGTCTTGCTAACTCGATCAATGGTCTTTTTGTACACTGTGATGTCTCAGTAGAGTCGGATGTTGAGGCTGCTATTCAACTCGCTATAACTTGGAAAGGAAAACTTGATATATTGTTCAATAATGCGGGAATTGGGGGTACATTTTTTTTAGCTTTAAATCATAGATAGAGTTAGACAAGATAAACAGGCCAGACGGGTTGGGCAACGGGTCAAAAGACGACATCATATCAAAACGGGTCAATTTTTTTATAAATGTTGGAAAAGTTGGGCTGACCTTAAAAACATGTCCTTGCCAATTTTTAGAATCTTAGAAAATAACTAGTGCCCTTAATGTGTACAAAATTAGTACTATTACGATACTTGTATAAATATGAAAATTACACTTAGAACGGCTTTTAACTTGTTTATGGTGTTTTAGTTGACCCGTTTAATACTTATTCACTATGAACGAATGAGTTCAGTAGTTTGTTTACTACTTTAAAGACTCAATAAACCTGGCCCGAAATGAACTCTCATATGTTCTTGTAGATATCGGAGGAAGCATAACAACTCTTGATATGAAAAGGGTCTCAAAGCTAGTTGAAGTTAACATAAATGGAGTTGTACACGGGATCAAGCACGCTGCACGTGCAATGATTTTAGGCGGTAATGGTGGTTCAATTATTAGCTCATCAAGCACAGCCGCAATCATGGGAGGCCTTGGATCACACGCATATACATTAACCAAAGAGGCGATTCTAGGAGTGACAAGAAGCTCATCATGTGAACTAGGCACATACGGGATCCGTGTGAATTGTGTGCTACCACATGCTGTGTTATCAGATATGTTAGTGGATGCGTATCGTAGTTTCAAAAAAGATGTTACAACCGAAGAGATACAACAAACAGTATGTGAGAACGCGAGTTTATTAAGAGGGAGATGTGGTATGGTTGAAGACGTTGCGGAAGCTGTTTTGTTTTTGGCTAGCGAACAATCTGGATTTATAACGGGTCATAATCTTGTCATAGATGGAGGATATACTTCTTCTTCCATCAATATGAGTTTCATATATCGTGAGAAAAAATCGTAACTGCATCATGTATTCAGATAGTATATGACAAAAATCAAAATATGTTTAAAATTGAGTTCATTCCTTTATGTTTGATAAGAAATTTCAGGTGTTACAATCCGAATCTGTAGGTGTATTATACAAGTCTTGTTGTGGCTTATTTTGTAAAAATAAGCACACGGCAGAACAATCGTCCCTCTTTGATGAAGGGAACTTTTGTTTCCATGCTGCGATAGCTGCAACGATTATTGCTTTTGCTGCTGATTCTTCACTCTCTGCTCCCCACACGATCGATGCAACTGTGTTGTTGCTAAGCACATCCCATACCTGAAAAGATTTCACCAAGGTCAACTTAACATGTACCCAAGTTATGCTTTATTAAGCTCTTCTTCAAATATAACCCAAATTGATAAGTTCTTTTACAAATAAGATAGGATTTATCCGACTTACCCCGTCACTTGCAAGGACAAGAAACTGATCATTGGGCGTCAATCGGTGATAGGTGACTTCCGGAACGGCTATGATCCCATGGCTTTTGAGTACAAAATCACCAAAAGCACGAGACATGGCTAGGCCAGGCGAGTCATGATGTGGCAACCACACTCGGTCTATATGTGGCTCTTCTCTTAGCGCCATCACCCTACCATTTAAGCTCCTTATTCGATCAGCTTCCGCTGTTCAAAATTGTATCATCCATTAGTTCATATAAAAACATAAATATGGTTCCAAAGTTTAAAGACGCGCCTTTTTATTAATACTTACAAGGTACACTTGGTTTGAGATCAACAGTTAATTGCACCGGTTTAATTCCATTTTCAGCAATTGTTCCTAGGACTGCTCTTGAATCACCAAGATTAGCGATAACAAGATCTTCACCCTGTCGAACAAAAACCAATAAGTTAATTACATGATTTTGAACTTAGTTTCGAAGATTGAAATCATGACAAGATTGTGTTACGGTACCTGTCTAATGACGATAACAGCAGTTGTACCACTACAAGAACAATCTATATGTTCCATGAGCTTAATCTCTTTGTCCATGACCTTAAAGGCACTATAACATGCTTCTTTCCAAATATGGAAATCTTTCGATTCAAACTCATCTTGATCATTTACTGTTTTATTACCCTTTGTCATGGTTGCATTTCTTTGGTTGATGATTAATGATGGTAACTTGTTTCTCACACATTTACTCACTATTTGACCATTCCTTCCATGCCCATCAAACACACCACCAAATACTCCATTTTTCATTCCATAGTCCTTCATCAAATATCAAAAACTAAGGTTACAAAACTATATAAAAAAAAGGTCTATAATCATAAAAATATTAAAGTTTGCCCCCTCGGCAATAACTTTCTGGCTCCGCCTCAGATAACAACACGAAACAAGTAATAAAGGAAAGTAAAGTAACTCCCAATACCGTCTTCTACTGGTTATGGGTCCCAATACCGTCTTCCACGGTGTATGGGGAGGTTGAGACGTAGACAGCCTTACCCCTACCTAAGGTAGAGAGGCTGACAACTTCCGGTTCTACCAAAGGTAGAAAAAGGACCTCCGGCCTTGCAAGGGGTACCACGAAACAAGTAATAAAAGATGGTAAACAAAAAGTAAATTAAGAGATGAGAAACCTGATAAATAATGGCAGCATCTTGATTGAAACCTTTAGAGCCTTGATGAGTATGAAGTGATCCAATTTTGTGATCAGTAATGGTATCTTGATAATAAATAACATTTTCATGACCATAGTCTACATCATGAATCTCATGAGAATAAGATGCTTTGGATATGCAGATGCCCATTTTGCAAGTGTTATAATGTTTTAATGAATCTCAATATTCTGTTTTTATAGAAAACCAAATGGGCGCTAGAGTTTATATATGATAAGTTATATGTATGCATACATCACATATGTATGTTTTAATAATATGTCTTTCATTAACATCCAAGAGATAATCAACTTAATTGTCTAAATATTTTATTGGTTAAGTGATTCAATTTGAGACTTTTAGCTAGATGATTTCGTGTGGTTTGAATATTTTATAAAAATAGTGTTACTTAATTGTATTTGTTAATAGGTTTATATGAATATACAAGACGCAACTTTATTTTAAAACACCGCAAATTGATGTCAAACATCAATTATGCAAGTTTAAGTATTTAATAATCATTAGAATATACTTATTGACCACATCTTTGCAAAAAGTCAGATTCAATGAGTCATTAGCTATTCATTATGTTGTATTTTATCAAACATGAAAAATTGCTTTGTTAACTTATAGGACATGAATTAGCCAAACCAAAGTTATCTTATTTTTTTTAAATACCTGAAATTTGGTTAAATAGTTTTGTATAGCTTATTAAAAAATCATAACTCTTTCGCAAAGTCGAAAGAACCTTGTGTTATTTAAAAAATACTAGTATAAGTACACTTGTCCAACGCGTCTACAAAAGTAAAGATTACATATATCATAGCTAGTGTGTTATGAGATGATTAGCAAAATACATAAAATGATTTAACATACTATAAAAGGTTCTTTTTAAGGAAAATATAAGAATTAAATTGTTAAGAAGGAATCAAAGCATGTTTAGTTTCGACACAATAATTGAAAATAAATTCTTTGAGAAGAAAAGAATATTATTAAGATTTGAATATATAAAAAGAGAAAGTTGACAACCCAAGATTCAATTGAAAGGGCATCTTAGTTGTATCATCTACGTAAGCTAGTTATCTTCTAGTTCAAACCTTACTCGTTAATTGCCACCAATTAATCACCACCTTTAAATTATTTTATTTAGTTAGAATATATTATAAACCGTACAATCCGGCTAGTCGGCCAAGACAATAGGAAGATCATCCTTTGCCTTGGTTTGTGTTGAGGTTACAAGAACAAGTGGGTAAAGATAATCATACCGGATATTACAATGAATCGTGTAATATTTTTAAAATGATAACTATTCAACCCTATTTGTCTCGGTTACATGAATATATCTTTGAGATAATTCAAAATGTTTATGTTCTTGATTTAGGCTTAAAGTTAAAAACCTTTTCACTTATGAGTGTTTAGGTTTTCATGTACTTTCCTATGCAGATTTGTTTCTCTTATTTAGAAAGGAAACTCATTCAATAAAATTACGAGAAATAATCCGTCAATAAATCTTCTCACAATGTTCCTCTATGAAGGGTTGAACCATTAGATGAGACTACTCCCTGATGAGGCCGTTCAAAGTCTACTCACTTAAGAGTATAACTCACTAAGCTCGTTCAGAGTCTACTCACTAAATAGTATAACTCACTGAACTCATAAGCACTACAAAAATGGGATCGATTTGGGTCGACAATCTCGACCCAAATAATGAAGTGGCGTCGTACCAAACGATTTGGGTCGACAATCTCGACCCTTTTTGGTTGTACCAATTTCCTTGTCCCAAAAACGTTTGGGTCGACATTTTTAAAACGAATGGCACGACATAGAAAGGGGACCCACTAACCAGTCAAACATGTATATTACATTTGGAACGACATTGTCGTACCAAATCCTTATTTATTTTTTGTAAATCATTTATTTAAATACACGAAATATTTTCGAAAATGCCAAATGGAACGACATAGTCGTACCAAAAATTTATTTATTTTCCGTAAAATATTTTCGAAAATGCCCAATGGAACGACATTGTCGTACCAAAAATTGATTTATTTTCCATAAATCAGTTATTTAAATACTAAAAATATTTTCGAAAATACCCAATGGAACAACATTGTCGTACCAAAGGTTTTAAATATTTAAACATTTTTACCAAATGGCACGATTATTTGCTTGCATGTTTGTCGTCCCATTTTGTGAAATATGCAAAAAAAAAAAAAAAAAAAAAAAAAAAAAAAAAAAAAATGCAGCAGCAACCTAAATTTCCAGGTTTTTTCCGAAATATTTTCTGGAAAAAACCTACCATTACACAAGCTGTAAATCAACCAATATCCGCAATACCAATTCGGCAATATGATACAATACCAAATTACTCATCTATGACTTAAATTCGACAAATACGATACAAATTAAACTAACAAATACGAACTTAATACAAAAACAAACCAAGATTCGGCAATATATAGATTCTAGTATTACATAACTAATAACAAATACGATACAAATTAAACTACGCCTACTCCTCCTCTTCCTCCCCCTCCGGATTCCCCCCCCCCCTCCTCCTCACTACCACTAGCATTAAAATTCTCGGGAATGTGGCTCATATGAGGATTAGTTTGTCGTATATACTAATAAAGAAAACATACTAGTTGTCCCAAAACACTTTAACACAATTAAAAAAAACATACCTTTAAATTAACAAGTATATATATATATATATATATATATATATATATATATATATATATATATATATATATATATATATATATATATATATATATACCTTTAACGTGGTGGTGGTGCTGCTGCCGCCGTTGCTTCACGGTGGTGGTGGTGCTGCTGCCATCTAACGCCAACACAAACACAACACAAAATAGAAACAAAGATTATCAAACCAACATTAAACAAAACAAATTAAGAAAATGAAACTAACAAAAAAATCATACCTTTACACAAAACAAATTAACAAAAATTAAACAAATTGTGCACAGTGGTGCGTGTGTAATTGGTGTTTTGAGGAGATAGTGGTGTCGAATGTGGTATTAATTTGGTTATGGTGGTGTGGAATTGAAGAAGAAGATGATATGGTTTTTTTTTTTTTTTTTTTTTTTTTTTTTTTTTTTTTTTTTTTTTTTGATAATTGGTGTGGAATGAACAGATCGATGGCCTGGGCTTTTTATTTTAGCACCTTTGTTTAATTACCTTTGGCACGACATTGTCGTACCAAAGGGTGTGGTTTTTTTTTTTTTTTTTTTTTGCTCCATTGTTTTTTAATTTAGGAACGACAATGTCGTCCCAATTATTGTGGCGGGATCAGTTAATTCATGGCGGGTTCATTCAATTTTCGTGAAAAATTTTGGTGAAAACTAAAGGGACGACATTGTCGTTACTTACGTTTTTTTTCCCTTTATCTTTTGTGAAAAAATAGATTTGAAAACCAAAGGGACGACATTGTCGTTCCTTACGTTGTTTTTTTTTTTCATTTAATTCATGGCGGGATCAGTTAATTCATGGCGGGTTCATTCAATTTTCGTGAAAATTTTTGGTGAAAACCAAAGGGACAACATTGTCGTTCCTTACGTTTTTTTTTTTTTTTTTTTTTTTTTTTTTTTTTTTTTTTTTTTTTTCATTTATCTTCTGTGAAAAATTTTATTGAAAACCAAAGGGATGACATTGTCGTTCCTTATGGGTTTTTTTTTTCATTTATCTTTTGTATACTAAAAATGATTTTAATTATTTAATTAATACTAAATAAATTAAAAATGATTTAAATTATTTAATTAATACTAAATAAATAAATAATGATTTAAATTAATTAAAAAATATATTTAAATAAATTAAAATTATTTAAATAGATGTTGTAATCTTGTTTTGAATTATTTAATTAATACTAAATAAATAAAAAATAAATCGCGTCCTAAAAAAATATATATATTTAAAATTAATTACTTATATTATAATTAAAAAAAATCATTTAATAAAATATAAAATAAATAATAATTAGAATATCACAAAATACTAAATCCCAACCATTAGATAACCTCGAGATCACAAACGGTAAAAATTCAAGTCTTGTATCCTTGACCCAATGTTTTATAAAAATTCAAGTCGAGATGCAATGGTTATACATGAGATGTTAAACGAACGAGTCGAGATGCAATGGTTATACATGAGATGTTAAACGAACGAGTCGAGATGCAATGGTTATACATGAGATGTTAAATGAACGAGTTGAGATGCTATGGTTATACATGAGATGTTAAACGAACGAGTCGAGATGCAATGGTTATACATGAGATGTTAAACGAACGAGTCGAGATGCAATGGTTATACATGAGATGTTAAACGAACGAGTCGAGATGCAATGGTTATACATGAGATGTTAAACGAACGAGTCGAGATGCTATGGTTATACATGAGATGTAAAACGAACGAGTCGAGATGCAATGGTTATACATGAGATGTTAAACGAAGAAGTCGAGATGCTATGGTTATACATGAGATGTTAAACGAACGAGTCGAGATGCAATGGTTATACATGAGATGTTAAATGAACGAGTCGAGATGCAATGGTTATACATGAGATGTTAAACGAACGAGTCAAGATGCTATGGTTATACATGAGATGTTAAACGAACGAGTCGAGATGCAATGGTTATACATGAGATGTTAAACGAACGAGTCGAGATGTTATGGTTAAACATGAGATGTTAAACGAACGAGTCGTGATGCAATGGTTATACATGAGATGTTAAACGAACGAGTCAAGATGCAATGGTTATACATGAGATGTTAAACGAACGAGTCGAGATGCAATGGTTATACATGAGATGTTAAACGAACGAGTCGAGATGCTATGGTTATACATGAGATGCAATGGTTTTACCTAACAACTTTTTTTCTACCTAACACCTTATCCTCACAATATAAACACACACACACACATACTCATCTCACTATATCTCTCTCTAGCAGTTTCTGTTTTCTGGAATCTTTTTCTGGCCACCACCTTTTATCACCTCAACTTGTAGATCGGGCCACCCCGGTCACGATTCAACCACTCAACCTCACAACTACAAACATACACTGTTATCATGGTGAAGAAGATGACAGAATTTGAAGCTTTTCCTTGTCCTTGTGAACGAGGAGACGTGATTCTGCGAGAATCGTGTAAATCTTACTCTCGTGGTAAACTATACTATGCATGTCCTTTCTCGCAAGTGAACAATTACATATTTTTTCGTGTATTATATAAATAATTTGGTTAGTTGTTAAAAATAATAGTTTTTACTCTTTAACAGCCTGGGACAGAAGACCATGGATGTAATTTTTTTTTATGGAAGGAGGAACGACTCGCCAAAATGATGATCAGTTCTCTGGGAGCTTCAACATCAAGCGGTTCTGGATCTGCTCCAAAAAGGTGCTCAAACTATCATGAAAAAAATCTTAGAATAAACATGCTGGAGGCACAAAAACAGGTGCTAGAGACAAAATTAAGGATGCTGGAGGCAAAACTTGACATGACAACGTATCCCAACCACGACCACGCATGTCAGTCGGATGCAATACTCCGTGACATTTTAGGTGACATGGATAAATTTCATATGTAGTATTGTTATTGTTGTTGTTGCTGTTATCTTCGTATATAGTGTTGTTATTGTTGTTGTTGCTGTGTTGTTTGTCATTGTTGTTGTTGTTGTTGTTGTTGTTGTTTTTTGTGTTATTGTTGTTGTTTAATAAAATGTTGTTGTTGTTGTTGTGAAAACTGATGTCGGGATTCGTTGTAAATTCATCCGTTTAACATGTTATGCATATCTATAACAACTCGACTCATCCGTTTAGCATGTTATGCATATCCATAACAACTAGACTTAAACATGTTATGCATATCCATAACAACTCGACTTAAACATGTTATGCATATCAATAACAACTCGATTCATCCGTCTAACATGTTATGCATATCCATAACAACTCGACTCATCCGTTAAACATGTTATGCATATCCATAACAACTCGACTCATCCGTTAAACATGTTATACATATCCATAACAACTCGACTCATTCGTTAAACATGTTATGCATATCCGTAACAACTCGACTGATCCGTTTAACATGTTATGCATATCCATAACAACTCGACTTAAACATTTTATGCATATCCATAACAACTCGACTCATCCGTTAAACTTGTTATATATGCATATCCATAACAACTCAACTCATCCGCTAAACATGTTATGCATGTCATAACAACTCGACTCATCCGTTAAACTTGTTATATATGCATATCCATAACAACTCGACTCATCCGTTAAACATGTTATGCATATCCATAACAACTCGACTCATCCGTTAAACATGTTATGCATATCCATAACAACTTGACTCATCCGTTAAACTTGTTATATATGCATATCCATAACAGCTCGACTCATCCGCTAAACATGTTATGCATGTCATAACAACTCGACTCATCCGTTAAACTTGTTATATATGCATATCCATAACAACTCGACTCATCCGCTAAACATGTTATGCATGTCATAACAACTCGACTCATCCGTTTAACATGTTATGCATAGCCATAATAACTCGACTCATCTGTTTAACATGTTATGCATAGCCATAATAACTTTTTAAAATTAATTTATATATAAGTATTTTTAGATGGATTATTGGATTTAATTTTAAATTAAATTAAATAATTTTAAATATTTTTTATTAAATAAAAGATTGTCTCGTTTTTGGACGCGATTTATTTTTTATTTATTTAGTATTAATTAAATAATTCAAAACAAGATTACAACATTTATTTAAATATATTTTTTAATAAATTTAAATCATTATTTATTTATTTAGTATTAATTAAATAATTAAAATCATTTTTAGTATACAAAAGATAAATTAAAAAAAAAAAAAAACCCATAAGGAACGACAATGGCGTTCCTTTTGTTTTCACCAAAGTTTTCCACAAAAGATAAATGAAAAAAAAAAAAACAACGTAAGGAACGACAATGTCGTCCCTTCGGTTTTCACCAAAATTTTTCACAAAAGATAAATGAAAAAAAACAACAACATAAGGAACGACAATGTCGTCCCTTTGGTTTTCACCAAAATTTTTAAACCAATGGCACGACATTGTCGTTCCAAAATGAGTGGACCCAAAACATCCGGGTTGACTGCTATATTTGTTGAAAAAAGTGGACCCTTTATCCATTTGGGACAACATATGTTGTCCTATTTGTTTGCCCCGTCCCAAAGGCTTTCATTTAGTGTAGTGAAGCTACATGATTTCTACAACACCACTATTTAAGTCATGTAGGTTCAGTGACTTAATAATTGTACACTTTGTATTGTCAAACTCATTTCCAAATATGAAATGAACCCTGAATTACACTAAATTTTCAATTTCCGACAGTTTGGTTATTTAAAACCGATATGTATTAAAAATAGAGAGCATGCAAAAATGGTGATATATTAAGTTGTTCGGAAGTAGCTGTATAAAGCAAAGATGAAAAGGAAAGATGATTTATTATAAACGTAGAAACAACCATCTATACATGTTCCAACACCTTATACATAAGGGGATCATTACGTTTAACAAACGAGTATATTTTACTGTAAAAAGTGACTGGAGTGTAATTTAATGTTTATATTTGTCTTAGTCGCGTTCTTTAATTTATTCTTTGGTTAATTTAATGCCTTGAACAGTAAAATGTCCTTTCCATAATTTAACTTAATTGTGAAAAGAAGACGAAATCATCAAAATGCCGCGTAGGAATATATATATATATATATATATATATATATATATATATATATATATATATATATATATATATATATATATATATATATATATATATAGAGTTAGGATCAAATAAGAAGAATAATAAAAATAAGAAGGATAGGAAGTAACCACAACCACACATTTTAGATGCACCTACAAAAATGGATGCATCTTCATTCAAATTTTCCCTCCCACGTTAAAATGTGTGGCTAGAATTACTTCTTACCCTTCTTATTTTAGTTATTCTTCTTATTGGATCCCTTCCTTATATATATATATATATATATATATATATATATATATATATATATATGGTAAACCCATGGGGAAATGTAAAGGCAATAATATACTTTCATACTTTCTGCCTCAAATAATACCGTCGTTATGAAAGATACACTTATATTTTGAGAAACAAAAACAACAAGTTAAACATATGAACTAGGTAGATGGAACCTAATAGTTAAAGCTAGAGAAGTAGAGAACAAGAAGGAAGTGCTAAAATATTAGGTTCAACCATGGCCCCTCATGCACTTTACAGAGCAATGACATTCCAAAGACAATGATCTGTTCAATCAAAATTGATTGATCCTTGCATGTGAATTATTGTATGATAATAATCCACTTTAGTCTTTTATGTAGATAAAGTTCTTTAGACATACAAAAAGTGACAAAACAAGATACTAAGTTCAACATCTTAGTTGCAAACTTGAAGTGGTCACCCCAAGATGAATGTAGGGTTTTATCTTGTTTAAGTTTATGCAACGGTGAGTTCAAACCTCGTAAATTAGTCTGCTGAAAAGGCAGAAACCATAGTTATCAGGAAAAAATGAAAGAAGATATTAAGTGAAACTGAAAATCCACTTTTGTTTATAAGCGCGTTGCTTAAATGTGAAAAGAAAAATATGTTGCATAAACTTAAAACATTTGTCAAACTTAGTTATCATTAAACATAACTATCCTTTATAAATTATAAGAGATAGGTCATATATATATTGAAAAATATAAAAATTAAGGTAAACTCCTTGCAGAGGTACACGAACTTTAGCTTTACGTGAAAGGCCAAATTAATGTGTCATCAAAATATATTTCATGCATCTTTCAATGTACTTTCATGGCTAGAAATTAATATTACGTCATTCAACTTATTATAATTGTGGTTGTTATTATGGTTTAAGGACAGCTTCTATTACTACGTCATTTGTCGCAATGAATTGAAGAACAAGGTTAACTGATCAGCCGAATACATGGTGCCGATCGATTTGCATACATTGATCGATCTGACGTGTTTTGGAAAAGGTTCCTTCAACCTTATAACGTGAAAATGAACGAGTTTAATTAGAAGGATCGGGTCATGTATATGTCGATGCCTTATGGAGTGTTATTATTGTTAGAAAACTTATATATTGAGGACACATCTGTTGTAGGGGTGTTTATCGGTTCGGTTATCGGGTTATTCGGTTCGGTTTGTTCGGTTAATTTTTTTTCTAGGTCCGAAAACCGAATCGAACCGAATTTAAATTTCATTCAACCGAACCGAAAACCAAAAACCGAACCCCTATAACCGAAAACCGAACCAAATAACCCGAATTACATAATTTTAATTATTTTTTCATTTAATTATATATATTTTTAGAACAAAATTTATTTTCAAGCTTAAATAATGTTTTATTTATACTAAAAAAGACTTTTAGTGATTATTTTTATACATAGGTACATAAAAAAAATATATATATTTATATATTTTCGGTTTTCGGTTCGCTTTTCGGTTTTCATTGTCAAACTCATATCCAAACCGATAACCAAATATTTAGTTCGGTTCGGTTACGAATTCAGTTCGATTTTTTTCGGTTCGATTCGATTTCGATTTTCGGTTAACGTGGATATTACCCTATCCATGAACACCCCTAATCTGTTGTATGAAAGTTGATCATGCACAAGATCTAGAATAATATTTAATTTCTCAAACTTTATACAATTATACAAATGGGCCAGCTGGTTATGTCATAACACTACATTTGAATTTCATTATTTTGACTTTTGTATAACTGATCATTTAATCAACTTATATTTGTAAATAGCGAATATATATATGATTCTTTTTTAGACGCACAGCGGCGGCCTCAGAACTAAGAGTCATCAAGTTTATTTTATAAAAAGTACCGAAAAATTGTGTAAACCTAGCTTTGGATGAAAGGTTGGCAGTATAACATTGAAGATGCAAGCACTGTTGATAAGAATTACTACTAAAACTTTTCTTATACTGCATGATAAAATTATTAATTCTTTTTAATGTAATATTACTAGGTTTAAGCGTAATGAATGGTTGTCTTAGTTATGAGCTTGAGAAAATTCTTAAAGAAAGATTGTTTCACAAATTATAGCTCAAAGGTGAATCTTTTCGAATCAAAAGGGACCACCAAAATATAGTCAAACTCTCCATCTCCACTAAAGTTACATTACACCCTCTTGCTCTCATTCAATTTCATTTTCTTCTTAAATTGTTAATGCCAAAGTGTAATGGCAGTCACCACTTCCTACTAGCGGTGATTAACATGTGCAAGTGAGTCACTCGCATAGGGTCACTAGCGTAGCTATGTGGAGGGTAAGGAGGGTCATGACCCAACCACAAAACCTAATAATTTTACATATGTATCATGTAATAAAGCCAAATATGATAATGTGTATCTAGTATGATCTCTAGCCCACCTTAAAAACTGTTACACTGTTACGTTATACTAATTCATGTATTAATTTTTGGCCCACTTTTTGATGCTATAAATATCATGCAATAAATAGTTTAGACTTATTTTTAGATGATTTTAATGATGCTGATAAACGTCATGTGCAACTAAAATGCTAATTGAACAAATTTGTTGCTATATTTCTGTGTAGCTATATATTATGATGTTTTTTTTTTAGTATTTGCTAACATCCTTAAGAAAAAATTTGCCCCCCCAAAAATAAATTTCTGGCTACGCCCTTGCATAGGGTCACAGTCTATGAGGGACCTTCGATTTAATATATGTTTATTAATATTATACATGTCTAAATACACGTCTAACTTCAATTTTTGTAGCCTTTTTAAAATATTATGTGAGGGGCTTCCGATTTATAACGTTAGAATTTTTGAACTATTCATCACGCACCAAAATGCCTAGTCACAAAACATAATAGTTAGAAAATAAAGTCAACTATAGATGATAACGCATTCCTTATGGGTTTTTAGTCTTTTATATGCGTTGAAAAAATTCCAATAATTGAGGGATGACTTATTTCACAACTAAGACTATCGTGTTTAGCTTAGCTAGTGCGTGGTAACGATGATATAGATAAGAACATTGACCACTTATGATATAACACCATCCTTATCTCTTTGTGTGCACCTAATCGATTCTAAGTTTTATATACACTGTTTGAATGTTTTGGGATAAATATATTAATTAATGAAGTGTTACGTAGTAACTTGAATCTAGTGGAGAGAGCTGACGAGCTATTTGAAATTGATTCATAAACTGCTTGAAGTCAACTCGAGCTCGAGCTGCTCAAGAATACCTTTGAGTCGAGTTCTAGCTCCAATATACTCGGTTTCTAGGCTCGCGTAATAATTGAGCTTTAGCTTTAAATTCTGCGTCTCTCTTACCCATCAGACAGGCTAATCGAAAAGGAAATTCTGCGTGTTTGTCATGTAGCATTGGCATGCATTCTCACAGATCCAAAGGCTAGGCCGACCATGAGAAACGTTTCACAGGAATTATCGCGTTGAGGATATCATGATTCAGTTCAGTCTATCTCACAGCTTTATTATATGGAGAACAACCTCTATACTTATTCGTATCTCGTTTTCAGCATAAGTGTAGGTCCCAACTGAATGTATAAGATAAAGAAAAAATAAAGTTTCATTTTCATGTTCAGCCTGCAGTGTTTTTCTGTGGAATTAGATGTGTTCTGTATAAATGAGATTATGCAAAAATGGTGATTGTTCTGTTAATTCTCTTAGTTGGAATGATTTTAAGGAATCACATATGAGTTGGTCACATTAATAACACTTACAAAGAAAGTCACTAATTGTCTGTAATAAATGTTATAAATTTCATGTTTATGTTATTCAATCTTAATCCTTTAATTCAAATACCTCACAAATGTCTCTAAGGAAACTTGTACACACAACCTTTTCGTTGATGGGTCACTCAAAAGCATTAAATTTTGAAGATGTTAGTGAAATTGCTTGGGACATGCATCTTTTAAGAATTGAAATAGAAGTTAGGTTTTGCATCAATCGTTGTGTACACAGAGACCTCTTATACAAATTGCGAGTTTATTACATGACATTGTACGTTGATCTCATCTCTAAATTTATCTTATGCAAATGGACTTTTGTGAAGCGAAGTGAAAATGAGTCTAGCCACGTTATAGCTAAGTTCTCGTGCACCTAATTCTAAAAAAGTTGATTACTTTAATAAAAACATGCTACATTAGCTTATTGGACCAAGACTTAACAAATGAAAAACTTTAAAAATTGGGCTATCAAACAGGTTTGGGTGTTCACTGATCGACCAATCATCAAGTACGTATTAAATTCATTCATAATCCAGTTTACTATTTTATATTTTAAGATTGATGAATATTGTGTGTGTACGTGTTGATCTTGTTACGTGTTGATCTTGTTTCTTCAGTAGTTGTTTTTTTTCCGAATATGAATATGTTATGCGTGTTTAGCAATTAGTACAATGTTAGTTTTCGGTATTATAAGCGTAGTGATCATAAAATGTTAAGACAGATTTATGCTTTAGGTTATAATTTTTTTTACTTAATATGTTCACTGTAATTCTTTTTATTTCATCAAAATAGAATTTACATAGTGGTTGAAGGCAAACGGGCAACAAGCTGCACCGCTGTTGTCCCAACTTCTAGATCGATATATGAGTTGCAAGTAAAATAATGAATAAGTAAATTTGTATTATTGTCTAATCTTTCTAATCATTGTATCGTTACATGTATGTAGGGCTGTAAACGAACTGAACGTTCAGTGAACATTTCATGAACCGTTCGGTAAAAAGTTCGTTTATGTTCGTTCGTTTATTAAATGAACGAACATGAACAATATTTTACGTTCGTTTAATTAAATGAACGAACATGAACAAAAGTCTCGTTCGTTCATTTATGTTCGTGAACATCCGATTAGGCGTTCGTTAAAGTTCGTTTATGTTTATTTACCTATTTATGTTCATATATCATATCTTTTAATTTTATAATTTTAAAAATTGGTTTGTTTAAACAAAATAACACTTATAAAACAATATATTGTGAAGAATTCAATAAAGTTTATGTTTGTTTGTCTATTTTCATTTACGTTCAATCGTTTATGTTCGTTTAGCGTTCGTTTAGTGTGTTAATGAACGAACATGAACAATTTATTTTCTTAATAAACGAACATGAACAAGAAAATTCGTCTGTTTACGCGTCCGTGTCCGTTTATTTGTCCGGTTAAAATTAAATAAACAAACATGAACAGGGCTCCGTTTGTGTTCGTCCGGTTCGTTTACAGCCCTACATGTATCTACATATATATAGGTTGTGAATTGACATGATCCAACCATTGTGTCTTTTCGAAAAGGTATAGCTAACATAACTAACTTCTGTAACTACCTTTTGTAACCGCCATAACTAACTTTCGGTTACAAACTTTCTAACTAACATTTTTTGGTCCTTCGAGTTTTTAAGAAGCAATGGAGCGAGATTACTTGGTTCACATTCTCCTCCTTAATCTTGATCGTTGCTTCTTCCTAAATCTTGAACTCCGAGCATTTGTCGCATTGTCGTGAACTTTAATCTTGGTAGAGCCTTTGTTAGTATATCTGCTCTTTGTAGTTCTCCGCTAACGTGTTCCACATTGATGTGTCCATTCTCTACGCATTCTCGAATAAAATGTTAGCGAATGTCGATGTGTTTACTTCTTCCATAAAAAACTGGGTTCTTGACTAGTGCTATTGCTGAAGCGTTATCTACCTTTAACGTTATCTTCTTTTCTTCACTTCCAGTTAATTCACTAAGTAATCTTTTTAACCATAAGGCTTGACATGCTGCTGCAGTAGCCGCCATGAATTCTGATTCACATGATGATAGCGCCACTGTCGGTTGCTTCTGAGTACACCAGGTAATGGGTGACTCTCCAAAATAAAATACCATCCCAGTAGTTCCTTTTCCTTGATCACTGTTAATTCCATAACTACTGTCGATGTAACCTGTAATCTTGCAGCTGCCTTCTTTCTTGTAAACTATGCCATGCTCCTTTATTCCTTTGATATATCGGATTACTTGCTTTACCGCCTTCAGATGATGTTCCTTCGGGTCTCGCATCCATCTGCTGAGTAGTCCGACTGAATAACTAAGATCTGGTCTTGTATGTAGTAAGTACCTGAGACTTCCAATTAAGCTTCTGTAGTAAGTTGCGTCAACTGAGTTACCATCTTCCGCCTTGACCAACTTAGTACCGGGATCCATTGGTATCTTCGTATCATTACTATCCATCATACTTGTTTCCTTCAAGATCTTGTTAATATAACCTGTTTGCTTGATTGTAATCTCTCCTCCTGTCTGTGTAACTTCTATCCCTAGGTAATAAGCTAACAATCCTAAGTCGCTCATTTCAAACTTTTCTTCCATCTGGGATTTAAATGCTTCTAATTCCTTCTTTGGAGTGCCTGTTATTATCAAATCATCTACATAAACTCCAACTATAATCGTAGAATTCTTGTTTCTCTTTGTATAAACTGCTTGTTCGAGATTACACTTCTTAAAATCTAATGACTTTAATGTTTTATCAAGCTTCACATTCCATGCTCTCGGTGCTTGTCTTAAACCATATAGAGCTTTAATAAGCTCATATACTTTTCCTGAATTTCCTTGTTGTACAAATCCTTCAGGTTGTGTAACGTAGACTTCTTCCTTCAATTCTCCATGTAAAAATGCTGATTTTACATCCAAGTGATGAACTTGCCAACCATGATATGCTGCTAATGCTAATATCAACCGTACCGTTTCTATCCTAGCAACTGGTGCAAATACTTCATCGAAGTCTATTCCTTGTTCTTGTACATATCCTTTTGCTACTAAACGTGCCTTATATCTAATAATCTTTCCTTATGCATCCCTATTGGTTTTAAAAACCCATTTGAGTCCAATTGCCTTCTGATTTTCTGGCAATGTAGTAAGAATCCATGTGTTATTCTTATTTATTGAATCTAATTCAATTTCCATGGCCTCAATCCATTTCTTATCTACTGATGCTTCCTTATAGTTACGAGGTTCTTCTTCTGTGAAGAATAAACTTGGTGTTTCCACTATACTTGCAGTTTCGTAGATTTCTGCTAAACCTTTCAATCCTCGTACTGGTCTATGACCATATCTTTCATCTGAGCTCTCTAATGAACTAATAGTAGCCTCTTCTTCGTCTGAGTTAGGGTGGTGAGTGTATGTTGGTGGTGTAATTGGTGTAACTGGATCTGGTATTGCATCTGGTTCATGATACGTATTATCAATGTTATCATTGATTTCTATGTTAACTGGTGTAACATTCTCATTGTCAACTCCTTCTACCACAAAACTAGCCCAAAATGTGTCTTGTGTGTTCGTATCTTCTCCATCCTTATCCCAATTCCACGGTTTCGTTTTCATAAACTTAACATCCCTACTAACATGTTTCTTCTTTGCTATTGGATCATATAACCTACATGCTTTTGATCCTTCCTTTACTCCTAAGTAAATCATTGGCATGCTTCTATCATCCAGCTTCTTTATGTGAGGTATCGTTATCTTTGCATAAGCTGTGCATCCGAATATTCTTAGGTTTTCCAAGTTTGGTTTTCTATTATAGAGTGCCTCATATGGAGTTTTATCTATCAGGGCTCTTGTAGGTACCCTATTGAGTATGTAAATGGCATGTTTCACTGCTTCCGCCCAAAAAGTTAAGGGTAACTTCATGGTTTTCATCATACTCCTAGTTGTTGATAACACTGTCCTATTTCTTCTCTCCACTACTCCATTCTGCTGTGGTGAGTAAGGTGCTGTCAACTATCGTGCTATTCCATTCTCTTTACAGTAATTTGTGAATTCATTTGATGTACTCTATCTGGTCTTAGCATCCTGACTTTCATTTTCATTTCCATTTCTATTCTCTGTCTAAATTCCTTGAAAGTACTAAGTGCTTGATCTTTCGATGTAAGAAAGTAAGCCCACATAAAATGTGTACAATCGTCCACTAACAAGAATATAAGTTTCTTGCCTGAGTGTGTTGCTGGACTAATAGGACCACAGAGGTCTCCATATATTAAGTCCAATGGGTGTGTCCGGCATGATTATTCTTGGCATTCCTTCCACTAGACCCTTCCTAGTCATTTTATTGATATCATCAAAGTTCAAATGACCTAATCTAGCATCCCATAACCATGCTTGGTTATCTACGTTTGCTAAGAGACATATATGTGTGTCTATCTGTAATCTAATACTATAAAGTCTATTCTTAGATCTTTCTACCTTCATCAGCAATTTCCTGCTCTTATCATACAAAGTCAATTTATCTCCGTTCATTATGACCTTACAACCTATCTCTGTAAGTTGTCTTAGACTTAGTATGTTGCTCTTAAGTTTTGGTATATAGTATACATCCGATACTACCTTCTGTTCTTGGTTTCTACAACCTGACAATATAGAGCCTTTTCCCTTTATCTGTACATACGATCCATCTCCAAAACGTACTCGTACTGTTACGCTCTCATCAATATCCTTAAAATGACCCCTAGTACCCGTCATGTGGTTACTTGCACCGTTATCTAAATACCATATGCTTGCATCCTTTGAAGCATATTTTCGTGGTTGAATTTGGCCTTCATTCAACAACACTTCCTCGTGTTTGGTTTCGTGCATAGTCATTATTAGTGATGGTTCTTCGTTTTCTAAGATAAGGTTTGATTGCTCTTGAGCTGTTGATTTTACTCTACAAGTACTCATATAATGTCCAAGTTTGTTACATTTAAAACATTTAACGTTATTCAAATCCCTGTTATTTGTATTCCTATTTGGGTTTCCCTTATAATTTGAGTTTCCTACTTGTGAGTTATTCCTGTTTTTATTATTTCGCCAGTTTCCTCGTGAATAATTTGATCTACCTCCGCGCTTATTAAATCGCTTTCCTTTTCCCGAGTGTTCGCCATGTGCGAATAGTAAGTTATCCTGGCTTTCAACTTGTCCTCCCTTCCGGAGTTTTATTCTTTCCTCAAACGCCTTGAGTTTTCCAGTGATCTCATCTAGGGTAATGTCGTCTAGATCACTTGTCTGTTCTATGGATGCTACTATCTGAATGAATCTATCGGGTGAAGAGTCTAATAGTTTTCTAACTAAAAGTGATTCATCTATTGTTTTCCCTAGTTCCTTTGCTTTTGTGACATATCCGTTTAACTTGTCTGCAAATGCATCCACCGTCTCATCTTCCTTCATTTGAAGTGAGTGAAATCCAATCATCAATGATTGTAACCATGCTTGCTGCACTCTTTCTTCTCCAACATGTCGTTTCTTTAACGATTCCCATAATTCCTTAGCCGTTTTACAACCCGCTACTTGTAAAATCACATCTTCCGTCAACGCTTGATATAACAAGGCCGTTGTTGCCTTATCTTTCTTATCATCTAATTGCGTGTTTTCCTTAGGTTCTATTGTTTCCCACAATCCATGTGCTTCTAGTATTACTTTAATTTGTATAGCCCATACCGTGTAATTTGTGTTTTTCAACTTAGGGCATTGGTATTGTGCAATAGGTGTTAAGGGTTTTAATGTAGTTGATGTGCTTGCATCGTCGGCCATCTTAATTAAAGTATTAATTATCTTCACTTTCTATTATGTATGGGAATTATTCTTCATAGTATGGTATCTCTTCTACTATTGGAATATATATAGTTTTCGGGAATCCTAATAATACGGGATCAATAATAGTTTTCGGGATTTCCTAATAGTATAAACTAACAAGATCTATACTATTCTAATATGAATTGAAATCCAGAAAATTTAGAAACTTGTGACCTCGTTATAGTATTGAATACAAGTTGTATTCCCTTGTTTCGTTAGTAAGAATCTTTCACCAACGTTTTTTATTCCCTTCACTCTTTTGTTTTCTCCTGCCTCGTTGTTTTCCCTTTCCAAATCGACTTCAAATTTCCAAGCAAACTAACCAAAACACCAAAGTGCTTTTTTTTCTTGTCGAATTGTTGTTGTTGTTTTTTTTACCCAACGAGCCTAAACAAAATTTCAACGCCTCCTAGCCTTGATCAAAATCTTTCTTGAATCAAAACAAGTCTCGGCCTCCTTTGTTCTTGTTGTTGTCGAATGTTTTCAATAATTCGACAGAAACAAAACAAAATCTTGTACCACACTACACGTTCTCTTCCTTTTGTGTGTTGTTCTTGATTTCAGTCCTTCGAAATTCCTAAGAAACCTTCTACACACAATACTTGGTACCACACCTTGGTAACCAAATCGATCCAAAAACAGTCCTTCGTTTCTGAATTCCAATGAAACAAATCAGTCCTTCGTTTGTTTCTCCTTCGTTGTTGTTGTTCTTGTGTCGATATGCCACTTACTCCACACAATTCCTTTGAGTACTCCTTCTTCTTTCTACGTATACGATTTTCTTCCACAACAACGTTTCATGCGCTTCTAGAAACTGCGTCTTATAATGGTTTGTATTCTTGTCTTCAAACCGGTTTTTGCACAAAGTCTCCACTTCTTCCTCAACACCAATAACGTCTGATGTTGTACGCTTGCAATTACTTCTAACGGAAAATAGATCGTGCACTATCTCTTCTACGTTTCTCCTTATTCACTCTTGTTTGTTTTCCTTGGAAGATAAAGAAAACAAATCGTTCTCGCAGAAAGAAAAACAGCGGTGTTTCTTCTTTTCTCTTTTTCTCTGCATCTTTCTTGGCTTCTCGTTGATGGCTTTTTGTTATAGAAACAGAAAATGTTTCGATGTATGAACCCTTGCTCTTGATGCCAATTGTTGTCCCAACTTCTAGATCGATATATGAGTTGCAAGTAAAATAATGAATAAGTAAATTTGTATTGTTGTCTAATCTTTCTAATCATTGTATCATTACATGTATCTACATATATATAGGTTGTGAATCGACATGATCCAACCATTGTGTCTTTTCAAAAAGGTATAACTAACATAACTAACTTCTGTAACTACCTTTTGTAACCGCCATAACTAACTTTCGGTTACAAACTTTCTAACTAACATTTTTTGGTCCTTCAAGTTTTTAAGAAGCAATGGAGCGAGATTACTTGGTTCACAGCCACTAGCCCTTTTTATTTCATAACCTCCTGGTATATGAATATTAGATTTTGTACAACATATACTGACCAGTTGTTATAGCTTAAAGATTATATGTACGTTATAATGCTATGCCTAAGTTCTTGGGAAGTTTGGGCATGCAATTTGATTCTGCTCAAGCACATTCTATGATCCAAATGAGTTTGAGAGAGGATTTAACAATGGGCATACTGAGCCAGAGAAAAAACTTGGCTTCTTTGAAGGTTTGAGCAGGAGATTGACTGACATAGATAGGACCCTAACCCCCAATGAAACTGCTGGTGATAGTAGACCTTTCGGGAGGGGTTTTGGCCCATCTGAAGGTAGGAATACGAATTTATTAAGGGGAATCACGAGAGATAATCAAAAAAAAAAAAAAAATTATCGATCTGGGTTGGAACAAATTGCAGATATCGTCCATGTTAAAATTACACGTAACAACACATTTGTCACAGTAACAGATTCTAAAGGTAACAAGAAAATGGGAGCATCTGCTGGAAGTTAAGCTGAAACGAGTGGAGGACCAAAAGTTTCTAAAGTATTCCGCTGAAGCAACTGCTGAACATGTGGGACGGGTTGCTAAAAGTATGGGACGTACATGAAGTCAGTTGTAATGAAGGTTAATGGGTTTACTCATTTCAAAAGAAAGAAGCTGGCGATTTTAAGTTTTAGAGACGGGTACACAAACTCGAGATCTGACAAAAGCCCAATTATTTACATTGAAGACACAACACGAAAGCCACATAATGGGTGCAGGCTTACGAAGCATCTGCTTGATGTTGTTATGTTTTCACCACCATCAATTGGTAGCTTTGTTTTGAGGATACTGAAGCACGGATTAACAACTTTTTTTAATCGGATTATTTAATTGAATAACGTTTGCAATGTGCTTTGGTTGATTGCTTTTGCGCATGTATGCTTATTCGAACAAGTAACTTTTGCTATTATGAAGTAGTTTTTTTACTCAGCTGCGTACACAAGGTTTCTGTATGGTTTAAAGACTGAAATTAGGATCAATTTAGATAAGAGGGAGGTTATTCATACCCCTCCCACCCTCTAGGTTGTTTTGTCGATTTTAATTTTGACAAGGTTGTATTATCCGTGCTTACGGAGGGTTGTTATGTGGATCGTTTCCTGTGGTTTGTCCAAAATTACATCTACTGCACTGGTAGTTTCATATTTTTACATTTGGATATATATTTTTTGTTGGTAAATATCTTGGTGTAGATCTAGTGATTAAATTTTGAGTGACTGGTGAAATATTGGGGTTTATTTGTGGCTGAAAGAAGAGTATGGTGAGTTGATGATTTTGAAGTTTTTTTATTGTTTGAAGTTAGTTGTAGTTAGGGGTATCGGTCAGGTTGGTTGGGTTCGGGTCAATTCAGGTTGAGGCTAAAATAAACATACCGACCTAGAACTTGGGGTGCACGGTGTAAGGATTTCCACTCCAAGTTAATGCTTAACTCAAATCGACCTGCTTTACTGTAAATGGGAACTTGTTGGAACCATTGCATGGAAAATGTGCCCAACCCATAGGATGGGTTAAAATTTTTCGACAGAGAAACTTGGTATTGACTAACGTTTAGTCATTAACTTTATCATTACAGATTAATAATGTGGAAATTAACTGTGCTCAACCCATAGAATGGGTTAGAATTTTTTTGACAAAGACTTGGTATTAACTATCGTTTACTCTTTGCCATTGACTTGAAATATGAGAAGGTTTTGTGTATGCATATATATACATGATCATTACCAGTTATATATCATATGATCAACCTTGATTACTCACTTTTAAATTTTGACGATCAAACAAGCAATAACAATGTGTCCTACTTCCTCCAAAAATCTTACTGTTCATATGCACAATTTCACTTATGTGCTTATGATGCTCATTTTCGTGTTAGCAAAAACCAGTGCTAATGATTTCAACAAATCATTAGAAGGAAAAGCTTTGCGTGCAACAAATTGGTGGGGAGACAGAAATGCTTCTTCAGATCATTGTACATGGCCTTATGTTTATTGCAATGAAGAAGGAAGTGTCTTTTGGATACACTTTTACTGTGATGATAATGAAGGTCTAGGTGATCTGAGAAGCCTCGACTTTGCTTCATTTCCAAACCTTGAGAAGCTTTGTATTCGTAACTGCAAGCTTGAAGGGAGCATCCCAGAGCAGATTGGTTTGCTATCAGATTTAACACATATTTCACTTTATAGTAATCATCTCACAGGTACATTACCTGCCTCGTTTACCAATCTCACCCGTTTGGAACACATTGATCTTAATGATAACAATCTCACAGGTAAAATACGTTCCTTGTTTGCCAATCTCACCCGTTTGGAATACCTTGATCTTTCTAATAACAATCTCACAGGTGTTTCGTTTGCCAATCTCATCCGTTTGGAACACCTTTTTCTTTCTAATAACACTTTAACTGGCATTCTCCCAGCTCATATTGCGGGTTTGAAGAATTTATATAATATAGATCTTAGTGGAAATAACTTTGTTGGTCAAATTCCTTTATCATTTGGTTCCATGGTTAATCTCACCAACCTGGACCTCAGCGCAAATCAACTGAATGGATCAATCCCACCTGCACTTATAACTAACTTACCTAACCTCGAAACGTTGGACCTGAGTAATAACAATTTTGATGGTCCAATTCCCTCAAGAGCTAATTTACATGTTTCCTCCACAAGTTTAAGATACCTCAATCTTTCTCATAATAGTTTCAATGTTTTTATTCCATCTCAGCTAGTGAGGTTGAGAAATTTGGCTACGGTGGATTTTAGTCATAACCAGTTAATGGGTTCGATCCCATCATATCTTGATTCCATGGCCAATCTCACCAACCTGACCTATCTTTCATTTCGTGGGAATCTACTCACAGGTAAGTTACCAGTTTGGCTAACCAATCTCACACAATTAGTTAACCTTGATCTTAGTCGAAACAACTTTACGGATCTCATCCCGCCATCTTTTGAATCCATGGTCAATCTCAGTGTTCTGGACTTGAGCGACAACAATCTTGATGGTCCAATTCCGTCAAGTTTTGGTAATCTAGGCCAACTACAATTTTTAAACCTTTCCATGAATTCTATCAGTGGGCCTATTCCCCTAGACATAGCATTTTTGATGAAGTTGGGACATTTAGACCTTCATCATAATCGTCTTGTGGGTGCTATTCATCCAGAATTTGGGAAGCTTTCAAGTCTTTCTTACCTTGATTTATCATCAAATCAGTTGTCAGGAAACATGTCGTTTGGTAATCCATGTTCTCTTTTATATCTAAACCTTTCTCGAAATCTGATGACGGGCGCTATCACAAGTGTGCGTGGTTGCAGACACTTAGAATCCTTGGACATTGGTGGTAATTATTTTGTTGGAGAAGCACTTAATCACTGCGACTTCCCAGATTTATTGCTCTTAAATCAGTCTCAGAATCATCTTACTGGAGAAATGATCTGGTCATCCAATAATTTGAGGAGTGCAAAATCAGCTTGCAATGAACATAAGCGAAGAAAACAGCACCTACCCCGTTTGACTGTTTTTCTTCCCATTATCGTTGGACTTTGCTTCTTAGTGGTTGCGTATTTTTTTTACAGTCGTAAAAAGGCTACCACAAAGAAACTACAGCCTGAAATCACAAAACATGGAGATGTGTGCACGATAATGAATTATGATGGAACAATTGCATATGAGGACTTCATCACAGCTACAGAGGATTTTGACCTCAAATACTGCATTGGAACTGGTGGCTATGGTAGTGTTTACGAAGCAAAACTGCCTAGCGGTCAAACATTTGCTCTGAAAAAACTTCACCGGTATGAAGCTAAGCAACCAGCATTCGACCAGAGCTTCAAGAACGAGGTCCAAGTGTTAACCAGCCTAAGACACAAAAGCATTGTGAAACTCTATGGGTTCTGTTTGCATAACAAATGCAACTTCCTGGTATATGAATACATGGAAAAAGGGAGCCTATTTTGTGCATTAAGTGACGATGAATTGGCTGTTGAAGTAGATTGGATGAAGAGGGTGAACATAATCAAAGATGTAGCCCATGCTTTAGCTTACATGCATCACGATTGCAATCCGCCGATCGTTCATAGAGATATTTCAAGCAACAACATTCTTCTAAACTCAGAAATGGAAGGATTTGTGTCTGACTTTGGAGCAGCCAGATTGCTTGACCCCGATTCATCCAACCAAACAGTTATCGCAGGAACTTTGGGATACATTGCTCCAGGTAGTTACTTCTACACACTCTTACGCTTCTTAGGTTTAATTACGTCTAGCTAGTAGCAGCTAAACTTTGCTAACATTCGTTTTTGTATATGATAATTTAGAACTTGCATATAGCATGATTGTGAACGAAAAATGTGACGTGTATAGCTTTGGAGTGGTGGCACTCGAAACAATAGGTGGGAAGCATCCCGGAGAGCTTCTATCATCTCTCAACTGCTCTACTAGTCCTGGGACAATGTTGGAAAATATATTAGACCAACGGCTTGCTTACCCAACAGACAGGCTGATTGAAAAAGAAATTCTGCGTGTTTGTCATGTGGCATTGGCATGTATCCTCACAGATCCAAAGGCCAGACCAACCATGAGAGAAGTTTCACAGGAACTATCACGTTGAGGGTATTATTCAGTGTATCTCAGAGCTTCATCATATCCCGAACAACCTCAATACGTACTTTTCCTGGTCGCATATTGTTACAATACTTTGTCAGGAGTATTATATATTTTCCTTTTTTCTCATACTTGGAGCCAATAATTGCTTTTAAAGATATTTATATAACAATGTATGGTTTGTAATAAAAGCTTAAGTGCAAAGGCATGAAAAATATACGAAACAACTTATTTGATGCAACATGACAGCTGGAAATATATAGCGTTCATTTTGGAGAAAGCAACTTATTTTGACTAAAGTTTCTTCTTTGCCATTGACTTAGAAAAGTAGAAAGTTTTAGCCTTTTGGCTTTGGGTATGCATATTATCTGTAGCAAATGTATATTCTGATTTTTCGCTACTTTGTTGGCGATTAAACAGAAAACATCAATAATGTGTACTACTTCCTCCACAAGTCGATCTAACTGTTTGTATGCATGATTATGTGCTTATGATGCTCATTTTCATGTTAGCTAAAACCTGTGCTAATGATTTCAACTGCGGCAGATAGAAATAATGCTTCTTAAGATCATTGTTCTTGTGACTACTTTTACATAAGCATATAAATTATATTATAGATAGGTCATATTGAAAAATATAAAAATTAATTAAGGTAAACTCCTTGCAGAGGTACAAGAACTTTAGCTTTACGTGAAAGGCCAAATTAATGTGTCATCAAAATATATTTCCTTGCAGAGGTACTAGGTTTAAGCGTAATGAATGGTTGCCTTAGTTATGAGCTTGAGAAAATTCTTAAAGAGAAGTTTTTCACAAATTATAGCTCAAAGGTGAATCTTTTCAAATCAAAAGGGGCCACCAAAATATAGTCGAACTCTCCCTCTCCACTAAAGTTACATTACACCCTCTTGCTCTCAATCAATTTCATTATATTCTTAAATTGTTAATGCCAAATTGCCAAGTGTAATGGCGGTCACCACTGCCGAGTAGCGGTGTTAGCATGTGTAAATGATTCAGTAGCACAGGGCCACCGTTTGTGAGGGATTTTGATTTAATATATGTCTATTAGTATTATACATGTCTAAATACACGTCTAACTTGAGTTTTTGTAGCCTTTTTAAAATATTATGTGAGTGCTTCCGATTTATAATATTAGACACGCACCAAAATGCCTAGTCACAAAACATAATAGTTAGAAAATAAAGTCAACTATAGATGATAACGCAATCCTTATGGGTTTTTAGTGTTTTATATGCGTTGAAAAAATTCCAATAATTGAGGGATGAATTGTATTTCACAACTAAGACTAGACTATCGTGTTGAGCTAGCTAGGTAGTTCATGGTAACGATGATATAGATAAGAACATTGACCACTTATGATATAACACCATCCTTATCTCTTTGTGTGCACCTAATCGATTCTAAGGGTGCGTTTGGTATGCTCTCGTGAATCACAATAGGTATGAGTTTGATAGTAGTGGTGGGCCCCTCGCCTATGATAGAGTCATTCCTCCCTTCTTGGACTCCTATAGAGTATGGATAATATCCATGTTTCATTCCCATGTAATGTGAGCCCCTCATCTTAACAAAACACTTAGAATCATTACCACTATGATTCCCTCATTCCCATAGGAGGATACCAAACGCACCCTAAGTTTTATATACATTGTTTGCATGTTTAGGGATAACTATATTAATGAAGTGTTACGTATATTTGGCGTACAACACGTTTTTGTGTCAACATAGTAACTTGAATCTAGTGGAGTGAGCTGGCGAGCTATTCAAAATTGATTCATAAATTGCTTGAAGTCGACTCGAGCTCGAGCTGCTCAAGTATACCTTTGAGTAGAATTCTAGCTCTAATATACTCGAGTAATAATCGAGCTTTTCGATCAATTTACACCTTTACCTTTTTACATACATGCAATCACCTCATTTTAAGGCAAATTGCAAAAATGGTCACTAATATATCACGAAATTACAAAAATGGGACCGTGTCATAAAGGCTTGCAAAAAAGCCACTAATGTTACGTAAAAGTGCAAAATAGCCACCGAGAGCTAATTTCCGTTAGTTTCCTCGTTAAGTGTCACGTCACTGAGGGTATTATAGTCATTTCATTGCTTTAAGGTGAAACTGTTACTTTAAGGACTAAATTTGCGATTTAAGTTTTATCTTTATTTCACACTCACCACCACCACCACTCTCTACCATCGCCACCACCACCACTCTCTACCACCACTCTCTACTCACCACCACCACCACCACTCTCTACCATCGCCACCACCACCACTCTCTACCACCACCACCACCACCACATCACAAACACAGCCACCACCACCACCACCCTCTACCACTATCACCACTCTTTGAGCCATGGATTGTAAAAACATTAAAAGTTATGATCTAATAAAGTATTTCATATTAAAGGTGTGCTACGTATGTTCGAGCACGGAAGCAATTGGCTATACAGGAGGCTTCAAATATTTTAACAATTGTATTGAAAAGATTTCAGGTAAACAATTGTATTAAAAGTTATGATCTAATAAAGTATTTCATATTAATGGAGGGGATATGTTAACAACTCCTTGAGCTTGTCTTAAATCAGTGGCAACTTGGTTGACTTTTACATCTCCAGCTGCCATTGTGATTTGTGAACAAATAGCAAATGAATCGTCTAGTAAAGTAGTAGTATTTGCAACAAATCTTAAAGTAATGGGTTATTTGTTAACTAGTTCACTAAATGAATAACGAGAATACTAGCCTGTTCTACATATGTTTATTTACAGTGCAATATAGAGTGTAGTTTTTTTTGGGTAAAATGTCAAAAGACCCGGTAAATATATTAATTCAAAAAACGTTTAAGTACAAAGGATATGAGTGAATCCCATATCTCAGTCCGTTACATAGGCGGAGAAGCTTACATAACAAGATATTTTCAATTCTCTAAATAAGAAAAACCACTACTCAAAGGATACCATTAGACTCCTATGAAATCAAAATTACTTTCTACCAAGACCTTTGAGCTTGATACCATAAGTGTCATATTAAGCATCCAAATTCCCTGGAAGATCGTAGACCTGATCCGCATAGTTATCATAATCATAGTCAACATAATCATCTTCACGATCATGACCACCACCAAATAGGTTCATGGACTCATCAAACGGATTCACAACCTCGTTTTCTCAAACAACAATCTCTCCCACCTTAGAGAATGGGTTAACCCTCTTAGTAGAAGAGGTAGACCCCGGATAATCAACCTTTTGAATAGGATGACCATCATCATCCACAAGAGTAGCTTTCCCATCAATAAGTAGCTTTTCAAGCATCCCAATTTTCTCAACTATAGGAGTAGAACCAACTTCCTTTGTTCCCATTGAATCACTCACAAGCGGTTCTTGTGATGCATTACCAGTCTCTAAAGACCCGTCCTCCTTAGCTTCCCTTGTAATACCAGAATTCACATCCTTAGTCACTTCATTGGTAGGAATACCAAAGTCATCAGTATCATCCATATGAAGGGCATCAAACTGGTTTGATGTAGCAATCTTCGTACCACTCGTACTAGCCACATCAGTGGCCTTCTTTTTTGTAGTATCCACCTTCTTGGGTTCAGGAGGAGGTGCTTTAGGTTGATACCTAAACTTAGGACCCATAGTAGGTTTAGTAAAACCTCCTTTACCTGGAGCATTGTGACCACCATTCTTACCTTTATTCTTGTTATTGACGGTTTGAAAACCATCATTAACACTCTGTTTAGGCTGAGTAAGAGGTGGAATAGACTTAGGACAATCAAGCAGCGCATGACCAAAAAGCTTACACGTATCACATCAAGACGGTTTCCACTCATATTCAACCCAAATCTTTTCAATAATAGAACTCGTCCCATCAAGTAATGGTATCTCAACAGTGAGGCTCTCCCTAAGAACCTGATCTGCCTTGACTTCTATCAAGCACCTAGCGAAACTACTTCGACCCCATGATTCCAAGCACATTTGACTAGTATAAGCATCTAACATTTTCGGCGTACCAATCAATGTGGCTAGGAGACTAAGACCATCATCCGAGAACATAGCAAGAGGGACATCATGGAATTTAACCCACACCGGAATGTTCGTCAAATCCTCTTTGAGGAGATTAGTGTTTAAAGTCCAATTTTTAAGTATTATAGGAACATTCCTAATCATCCACGGGCCATTCTCAAGTACATCTTCAACACCTTTTTGAGAGGTAAATTTAAAGAAGAAGAATCCATTTGCATTCATCATAACTTTTTGAATGCCATACTTAGCCCACGCATTGCGCACATAATAGTCAACAACCGGAAAAGCAATACACTTACCAAGAAAATAACCATATAATGTATTCTCAAATCTGGAATTCACCTCTTCCACCACTTTCATAGGTAAAAAGGTTCAAGAGTTGAGCATGAGAGGGGAATAAGGTAGTGAGGAGAGGGGCTTTCTCCCAATACCAAACAAGGACAATAGAAAAAACAAGGACAACGGTGATGAAGAGGAAGCGGGGCAGGAGGTGGTTCTTGGTCCTACTAGAACGTTCATACACGTTCACTCCTTTCATCATTTAGTTGTTTGGCAATACCAACAACAACAATAATAAGATATTGTTGTTGTTGTGATTCTGCTGCTGTTGCAAAAATAACAACTACAGTAGTATTAAAAAATAAATCAAACAAACAAGAGAATGAATGAATGGATGGAAATCAAGCAAGAAACAAAACCAACTAGGTTAGCTATAAAGCATGTACAACGGAGGAATGTCATCTTTTCCTGTCATAAATGGTATCATGTCCAACATTTCAGGATAAGTAATACATTTATTTAACTTTCCATAACTACCCTCTTGATAACAACCAAAACATGAAATTTGTTAATGGCATGCAAAAAAATCAACAAAGAACTAGGTTAGCTATCATTGTTTATTTGTTTTTGTTTACCTGAAATCTTTTTAATACAAGTGTTAAAATATTTGGAGCCTCCTGTATAGCCAATTGCTTCGGTGCTCGAACATACGTAGCACACTGTTGATGCATAATCTGGCGCGGGCTGGATTTGACGACTCTCCCTGGGCCGTTCGTCGTCTTCTCGAGGCCTGAGTAGACCTGTCAACAAAGAGAACCCGTTAGGAGTGGACCCGAGGCCGTAGCCCCGGGATCCACCTCCGACGGTCAAGTTAGTATTGGTGCGATATAACATAGAAGAGTTAGGTTTAGGATAAACTGTTATCTTGTGTTGTGAAGGGAATCCCAGCCATGTATTTATAAGGCATGAAATTAGGGTTTAGGTGTAGAGTGGGCCGCTGTCTGCCAGGCCTGGCCCATTCCTGGCCCAGTCCGGACCATACGTCCACAAGCCCCCCAAGTCTAGTGTGACATAGTGCATGGCTATGTTATGCTAGACTTAAGTTCTTTTCATGGCCGCGTAGGCCCAATCAACCATGACGGCATGGCCCATGTGTGCGCAACTTCTGTGCACATGGGACGGACCATACTGCGCAGCCCACATGCGACAGTGCGCACTGGGATTACGATTGTGATTGTCTCACAATGGTGAAGGTGGATCTCGTATGTTGCATCCTGGGTAAGGGCGTACCTTTTGTACCAGTAGCGATGCAACATGGTGCGACAGAAGACGTGCTTCTGTGGCAGAAGTGCGCACTGTGCACGACAAGGATGTGCGTGCTGTGCGCGAACATTACATTCGTCTTTACAACCGACAGAGGACGTCTCCCCTGCGGCAAGATGGTGTGAATATTTAAATCTGTCTTTGTACCGGGCTTGCAATACCTCTTACGTACGATCTGCTTTCAAATATGCTTGCGTGACTTGTACGGAAACAGTGGTATTATATACCCTGGTAGCCACCCAAGTTTGATGGTGCTACTCGTGTAGGAGTATTAAACTTAGTTATTCAAATCCTGAAAAACACTTAATGCAAATATTAAAAGTATATGCCGTGAATCGCAACATATAAAACTTAATGAAGTGAAAGATTAGCGTGAAGCAATATATAGCACATAGCATGTATAATTAATACAAAAGAGAAGTAGTAGTGCGAATTACACCTATCTTGAGGTTTTACAAACTATATAAGCGAAGTAGTACGTAGCTAATCTACGAACGCAGTAAGCTCATGGCGATTGATTGATCTTTTTCTTTTTTATTATAAAAAAAAACAATGGCGCTGATGGACACACCGTGACAGCGACTAATAGTTTCAATCGCACGTACAGACGCAGATGGATGTATCGTGACCGCATAGACTCTAACGTTTGTGGATGATCGCAGATGAACATAACATGATCACGGCTTTTTTCCAGTGCGCTCATGGCGATTGACTAGCATCGTGGTGCCTGTACGTGACCGTGTGCTCATGGCGCTAATCTGCGAAGATGTCTGGACGCATGGCCTAACGAGGGTAGATTTATCGAGACTGCGTTGTTCGCGGCTAAAAGATAAATAGGTCCGATCGTGCGGATTTAGTGCGGTTATAGACTATCCGACTGAACTGGATGGATCCATTTCTCATCCACTGCCGCGTGTAAGAGATAGGCTATCTTTTCAATATTTAAAAGATATTATATACCCTTTTTTTATGAATATTACGAATATTACGAGATTTACTTGTTGTAGCTCAAACACAATCAAATCCTATAGTAAGGATACGTTGGATCATATATATAAAAGAGAACAGTAAACAAAAGAACAATAATTATAATTCTTGTTGTATTCGAGCAAAACAAATATAAGATCTTATGTCGCAACTTTTGACCAAGGAATCTTTTGTCAGCGAATAGAACAAAAACGTTTTAGGTTTTGTTGTTGTGTCGCGTCTTAAACTCGATGGTTGCGTATATTATTTTGTATCTGCGCATCGTGTGCTAGCAGAAAATAAAGAAAGAATACCGGCTTTTGAACTCGATGGTTGCTTTCCGGTGATGTGAGAACACGAAACTTGTCGTAGTCATGTCCCACCGATGGCGCCAATTTGTTGATGCATAATCTGGCGCGGGCTGGATTTGACGACTCTCCTTAGGCCGTTCGTCGGCTTCTCAAGCCCTGAGTAGACCTATCAACAAAGAGAACCCGTTAGGAGTGGACCCGAGGCCGTAGCCCCGGGATCCACCTCCGATGGTCAAGTTAGTATTGGTGCGATATAACATAGAAGAGTTAGGTTTAGGATAACATGTTATCTTGTGTTGTGAAGGGAATCCCAGCCATGTATTTATAAGGCATGGAATTAGGGTTTAGGTGTAGAGTGGGCCGCTGTCTGCCGGGCCTGGCTCAGTCCGGACCATACGTCCACATACACCTTTAATATGAAATACTTTATTAGATCATATCTTTTAATGTTTTTACAATCCATGGCTCAATGAGTGGTGGTGGTGGTTGGGGTGGCTGTGTTTGTGATGTGGTGGTGGTGGTGATAGAGGGTGGTGGTGGTGGCGGCGGTAGAAAGTGGTGGTAGTGGTGGGTGTGAAATAAAGATAAAACTTAAATCGCAAATTTAGTCCCTAAAATAACAGTTTCACCTTAAAGAAACGAAATGAGTATAATACCCTCAGTGACGTGGCACTTAACGAGGAAACCAATAGAAATTATCTCTAGGTGGCTATTTTATACTTTTACGTAACGTTAGTGCTTTTTTGCACGCCTTTATGACTCGATCTCATTTTTGCAATTTCGTGATACGTTAGTGACCATTTTTGCAATTTACCCCTAATTTTAATATAAACGACTCGAGTCGAGCTTGATAAGCCGACTCTTTATCAAGATCGAGCTTGAAATGTGGAAATAATCAAACTCAAATTGAGTTTCGACCTCAAGTTTTAGTTCACAAGACTAGCTCGAATTTGAAATTTAAGCTCGACGGAGCTCGAGCCGAGTTTCGAGCTCAAGTTTTAATAATCGAGTCGAGCTTAGGCTTATTAGTATTTGACTTGACTTGACTCGTTTACACTTAGATATATGTAAGAATCGTAGCCTAGGTTTCTGCTTAAAAAACTCTCGTATATTACTTTATATACATTGTTTGAATGTTTTGGGATAAATATATTAATGAAGTGTTACGTAATTTAGCGTACAACACGTTTTTGTGTCAATATAGTAACTTGAAACTAAGTGGAGAGGGATGGCTAGCTATTCGAAATTGATTCATAAACTACCTTAAATTGACTAGAGCTCGAGCTGCTTAAGTATACCTTTGAGTCGAGTTCTACCTCAAATATACTTGGTTTTTAGGCTTGTGTAATAACCGAGCTTCGATCAATTTACACCTTTACCTTTTTATATACATGCAATCACCTAATTTTAATAAAATTCATGCGGATAAAAAAAAGGAGGAAGTCAATAAAAAAGAGATGTTAATGAATCAAAGGTCCAACTGATCGCCGCGTCTGTATTGTAAATATGCAGTTACGAATAATCCAACCAAAAAGTAATAGGAATTAGACCTAACACGATTCCAAATAGAAAAACTTCAATCATTTCGATTTATTTGAAAAGGGCAAAAATAAGCCGACTCTTAATCAAGATCAAGCTAGAAATGCGGAAATAATCAAACTCAAGTTGAGTTTCGACCTCAAGTTTAAGTTCACAAGACTAGATAGAATTTGAAATTTAAGCTCGACGGAGCTCGGGCCGAGTTTCGAGCTCTAGTTTTAATAATCGAGTCGAGCTCGGGCTTATTAGTACTTGAATCGACTCGACTCGTTTACACCTAGATATAAGTAAGAATCGTAGCATTTCTGCTTAAAAAACTCTCGTATATAGTTTAAAACATGATTGATGAAAATCTTGATATTTAAGCGTAGATGAGTTAATTAATAGAATGTTTTTCATGTTTCATATTTTTTGTCTCGATCGCTCCAAATGCTAGGTGATCGAAATGGCCAAAAGTTGCGCATAAATGGCAAAGGGAACACATAAAAACCTGGTTCTCCAAGGGAGGATTCTGTTCATTTTTATCTCGGCTAAACCAATCTGAGCTCCCCTTCTAGCTTTAATAATTTGCCTATGTTTTATAAATTTTATTTACAATATCACGAACGTTATTTATGAACCATTCTTGAGAATTAAGAAGTTTTAGTATCCACTCCAAATAAATGTACACACATACTGATACCATTTGTGTATGCTGATATTTCTTTGTGTCACTGCTACATTATAGGTATAAGGAATTTCCTTCGAGAGTTTCATTTCCATACGATTATCCTCTATGCAATAGCGTCAAAGATTTTTATCAGGTATACCGTCCGACATCAATCCCTCTATTCATTATTGTGTTTGTATAAGGGCGATCGATGCACAAGCAACTGCACTAACTCTTAGTATTAGTTGAGACGTGATCAAACATTAACAAGTGCATCTGAATACAAATAGTTTTTTTGTCGGTTCTTGAATTTAAGTTGATTTATGATCGGATAACTAAACATGATAAATATGATAGCTTCACTTATCGTGTATTTTGTCCTATGAGTTATCTTGCTAGATGAACATAGAGTGACACATGCGCATCAAACAATTTCATAAGATTACGTATCGTAAACCATATAGTATAGCTTTGAAACTAGCTAATATCTAATACCCGAGAGGTTTGGAAAATTTTCAAAAGGTATCACATCACGAAACTAATGATCCGGAAAGGGTCCAATACCCAAAAGCTATGTAACCTTCTTCTTAATTACCAGCCACACGGTGCGGGTCCTTTCTTCTGCTCAAGCTTGCCTTCTTATTCTTCTTCCTATTAACACCCACTGCATTGTGTACTGAGGCACGGAAATGGACGGACAAACTCAAACAACCCGGTAGACAAGTCAACGTCAATGCTTGCAGCATCGACGGTCTAAAGAAAGAATATACTATGAAGTTAGTATGGCGTTGCAAAAACCTCAAACTACGACAACATTAACAATAATGCAACGGAAAACAGCTCATCCAGCATATACAAAAATAATTTATATGTAAGACTTTATGCCAATGGTTTTCTTCATCGCTTTTATCATTGTCCCCCTAAATTAACAGGAAATTCAAAATTTCTACACATTTACTTATGACGGGTCGACATAGGCTGGCTGAACAACAAACATGGCATGATTCGGTTAAAAGATATTCTTATCTAGCTTATTCATATGTCATCTATTTGGGTTCTATCGGTGTTTGAAAAAAAACCATCCCCAGCGAAAAATTGAACTTATTAGATACTGTATACAGAAAAATGTTTGTTTCTTGTTTACTCTTGAATGGATGGATTTTGTTTGAGTTTTTTAGTTGATGAGTTGGCTAAAACAATTCGAAAAACAGCTTTAAATTAAAAGGGCCGGTTAAAACTTATGAGTAACCATGTTTTTGACGTGTTGACGAACAATTAAAAGGATGGGTCAGGCAAGGAATGTTAAGATTCTTTGAATATCATACGAAAGCAATCACTAAAAAATGTATACGATTCTGGAACAAAAACAATAAAAGTAAAACTAATCTTACCTAATTAAAAGATAGTAAATGCTGGCAACTTCTTTTCAAATCTGTTTTTTTCATAGGGAAGGAATTTGTGCCAATGCCATGGATGGAAAACAGCTTATTGGGATGCATAAAAATACATGGACAACGATTCTCACGACTAACAATGTTGGTTTTGTGTAGAACGCCGCTTTTGAGGTTGTAAACGACGAGCTTGCACTTTCCACGACCTTCGTTTCTTATTAACATGTCCCCGTCGTTATTCCAACACCCCAAAACCGTTATGTAGCTATAAGGTAGAAATTGTTTTATATCAAATCGACAGTGTGGCACCCAATATTGTTTCTTTTTCAATACCCAAACCTCCCAGGTCTCGTGTAACACATATCCAACTTCACCATTGAGATCAACCAAGTGATCACCACCCAAAACATAAAATAAATTTGACATTGATTTGGGGGGATTAATCAGCCCAAATTCCTCTTTGTTTACATCAAACCATATTACCCCTCTTCCACCATCTTTGCTAATACGACTAAACAACCAATGCAAACAACCATTTGCAAATATGGCTTCTCCAAATATTGGATACGATGGGACTTGGGGAATTTCTCGCCATGAGTTTGTGCCAAATACATGCACCATTGTGCATAGTTTTTGCATCACTATATCAGAGTTATTAATTGGTGCACGCTCTTTAAAAACACACACCATTTTCAAAGTGTTGGTGGAAGCATCAAAGCCAAGCCCACATGACAATTGGCTGTTCATGAAGTCACACCAAGACAGAAGAAGAGGTATAGGTGGAAGCTCGTAACATTCTTTCCTTAAAGGGTCAACAGCAACCAAAGCCGTTACTACCGTATTGTCGTCTTGTGATAAACACAACACCCCATTGCAAAAACCTAGAACTACACTTCGTTTCGTGTGCAAAAACTCCGAAAACGGTCTGTCTTTCGGCTTCAAGACATAATCATGAGTACTTCCAGTTTGTGTTGATTCGATGACATGGAAACATAGGCTGCGGGTTTTTCTATCACGAGAAAGATGTTGTTGGCACAACATGGGCGTTGGTTCTTCTACAACTCGTTTGTCATGAATGATCGTTAGGTAAGGATCATCGATATAGTTGCACCATACTTTTGACACACACCGGGATCGAGCCAAACATTTAGGGGGTACTCTTGAGAAGATGTCGAACATGATGTTTGAAGGTAATACATCCATGACGGAACTGTACGTTTAATAATAAAAACTATGATTATTGTCGTGATCATAAAGCTTTTAGATGATATAGGTCAAGGCCAGGCTTAGGGTGTACATTTAGGTTTAGTGATATCTTAGAGAGAGTAAGTTAACATATCATTAAACCTAATGGATTCCAAGTAGGCTCGGGCCTTAAACCTTTTTTAGCATCTCGGGCCTTAACCTGTCATCTAATAATGTTAACCTACTTTTTCCTAAATTGATGAGCCCAATTTTAAGAAAGACATATACATAGAAATTTAAATTTTTTCTCAAAAAGCATGACATATCCATCTAGTCATCCTCTAGGTAAAGTGAAAACCTGAAAGATAAGAAAGGAAAAATACCCCAAATTAACCAATGACGCAAGTACATCATCTTTCCCTAACTTCATTAGAAGAAGAAAGAAAATCCGGACCAACACTACAAAAATGGGATCGATTTGGGTCGACAATGTCGACCCAAACGCTGAAGTGGGGTCGTACCAAACGATTTGGGTCGACAATCTCGACCCTTTTTGGTTGTACCATTTTCCCCGTCCCATAAACGTTTGGGTCGACATTTTTAAAACCAATGGCACGACACCAACTAACCAGTCAACAATGAATATTACGTTTGGAACGACATTGTTGTTCCAAATCTCTATTTGTTTTTTTGCAAATCATTTATGTAAATACACGAAATATTTTGGAAAATGCCCAATGGAACGACAATGTCGTTCCAAAATTTGATTTATTTTACATGTTTTACTTATTTAAATACTAAAAATATTTTGGTAAATGCCCAATGGAACGACAATGTCGTTCCAAAACTTGATATATTTTCCGTTTTTTAGTTATTTAAATACTAAAAATATTTTGGAAAATTCCCAATGGAACGACATTGTCGTTCCAAAGGTTTTAAATATTTAAAAAATTTGCCAACTGGAACGATTTTTTCTTGTAATTTTGGGACGACATTGTCGTCCCATTTTGTGAAGTATGCAAAAAAAAATGTAGCAGCAGCCTGCATTTCCAAGTTTTTTCCGGAATATTTTCCGGAAAAAACCTACCATTACACAAGCTGTAAATCAACCAATATCCGCAATACCAATTCGGCAATATGATACAATACCAAATTACTCATCTATGACTTAAATTCGACAAATACGATACAAATTAAACTAACAAATACGAACTTTATACAAAAACAAACCAAGATTCGGCAATATATAGATTCTAGTATTACATAACTAATAACAAATAGGATACAAATTAAACTACGCCTACGTCTACTCCTCCTCCTCCGATTCCTCCCCCTCCTCCTCCTCCCCCTCCTCCTCACTACCACTAGCATTAAAATTCTCGGGAATGTGGCTCATATGAGGATTAGTTTGTCGTATATATTGGTTAAGGTCGGGTGTCGGGTCGGAATAATTAAGATTATGATTCGGGTTAGAACTAGTACCCGGGCATGTAGTAGAGTTATGAAAGACGGGACGATAACAATTTTCGAAGGAATTAGGGCTGGGAAATGGGGGAAATGGGGGATTTTGTGGTAATCCTGAAAAGTCAACAGGAAACGGATTACCTGAGCTGCTGTTGTTGCTGTAGTGGCTGACAAACTGGCCAAACATAGATTCGAAGTTGGCTTGTCGAGACTGAATCTGTTGCTGCTGAAGTAGGAGTATTTCATTTTGCCTCCTCAACGATGGGCCAAGTGTTAACCACAATGTCTCACCATGCGTAAAGCAGTTTATTAACTCGCCTGTTTCGTTTAACGAATGAGCCGAAATGATATGGTTGTACACAAGTTGTTAAACGAATGAGCCGACCAATTATGGAACTCGTGCTCAACAACAAAGTTCCAGCTTATCTTGTTCTAGTATTTATACAATGCAAGTATTTATACGAAAACAATGCATGATATGGTTGAGCACTTTTAGAAGTCCACAGTACAATGAATGATATTGTCGTATTAGTTTTTCTATATCGAAGCTGTAAATACGTATCATATTGATTACGTTTTAACATCAAAAATATTTTTGATTTTGATAAATAGTAAAGTATTGATTTTGTAAATTTTTTAATTTATGTAAATTTTAAAATTAATTTTTACTCTAACATATAATTTTAATATTGATTTTAAATTAAAAACTGATTTAAAAAGCTTTTCAATTAAAAAAAAAAACAAATACACGCAGAATGGGTCGACATTGTCGTCCCATTCGGCTTTTTAAAAAGTTTTAATATTAATTTTAAATTAAAAACTGATTTAAAAAGTTTTTAAATTAAAAAAAAACAAATAAACGCAGAATGGGTCGACATTGTCGTCCCATTCGGCTTTTAAAAAAGTTTTAATATTAATTTTAAATTAAAAACTGATTTAAAAAGTTTTTAAATTAAAAAAAACAAATACATGCAGAATGGGTCGACATTGTCGTCCCATTCGGTTTTTAAAAAAGTTTTAATATTAATTTTAAATTAAAAACTGATCTAAAAAGTTTTTTAAATTAAAAAAAATAAATATATGCAGAATGGGTCGACATTGTCGTCCCATTCGGCTTTTAAAAAAGTTTAATATTAATTTTAAATTAAAAACTGATTTAAAAAGTTTTTAAATTAAAAAAAACAAATATATGCAGAATAGGTCGACATTGTCGTCCCATTCTGCACAAATATTCAATTTGCTTTGACTGATTTTTTGGTAGAAAAAATAGTGGGCCATGGCCAAATTTTGGGACGACAATGTCGACCCAAAGGTTTTGCTTGTCCCAAACCTTTGCTATTGGTGTAGTGCAACCCAATTAACTTTCTCAAGAAAAGATAGAAAAAAGATGAACAAAGGACCAATGCCAATGACTACCGTTGATTATTCGGAATCAACCCAGATAAATCATAGGAAAGAGCATAATGCATATCTTGCTAAATTCTCATGGCAAAAAATTTAGAACAATCAAAGCATTAAGGAAAATAATAGGAGAATGTTCATATGGCATAGATAAGCCGGCCAATCTATGCCAACAAAACAAGTAAAATATCTCACGAAATGGTTTAAACAGGAAAGGTAGATTTAGTCCTTGATGAGACTACGGCATAGAGCTCCAAGCAGTCTACGCCGTATAGCCTCTACGCCATTAAAATTTGATTTTTGGTTTTTATCAGTTTTTGATAACCTCAGAGTCAACCTTCCAGCTCAAATTACACTAGTTATGTTCATTTTAATAATATTTTCTACTCTTAACTGTTAATATCACAATAAAACTTGCACAGTAACAATTTTTCTTCTAAAAGAAAATGCAAAAGTATCGACAATGTGTCTTGCTTAGTGTATACACAAGTCCCCTATAAACGTTAGAGAGTGAATTACTCTTGCCCAAAAATATCAAGTATTTGGCCGCTTTAAGAATTTGACGATCCAGCTAATAATATAAGTCTATATCAGTCTTTAATCAAACATGGGTACCCAACCGCCTTCTCAAACTTGAAGTTTGTAACATCAAACCAACTTTGTTTTTTTTTCTACTGCTCACTTGTTACCTACGAGTAATTGTTTATTCACTTTATTGGGTACGTGCTACGTTATATCAATTGAAGTTATATTTTGCTCCTGCACGAAGATGGTGGGAAAAAGATAGAGCTTAAGCCTGGGTTTTACATGGAACATGATGAAAATGCATGCATTTACCATTTCTGTCATGTCATACTCAAGGCCGTCTCATAGATTTCGGTGGCCCCATGCCATCACCATAAAGAGGCCCTTAAACACACATACAAAATACACATGTATCACTAGTGCGTGAACTAATTAAACTCAAGCTTCATGTTGTGTATATACATATAATAAAGTGCATGGAATTTTGTGACCCTCGTTAAGCGGTAGCCTTGTGCAATGGCACCTCTGGCACTCCCTTAAAGCTGGCCCTGGTGATACTTCAGCTTATTTTTTATTACATCAACTCTTCATCATAACTTTATGAAGCTTGTTTTCCAATTTGTTCTCTGGTTTGGCAGATATGGGACTTTATGTACTAGTATTCGAGAAAACCCCGGCTGTCTTTTCCTAGCTACAATCCGTGATGCTATTACTCATCTTACAGACGCACAAGAATTGGCAGGTTCAACCACCTCCGTTTCCTTTTGACATCTTTTTAATCATCATTTTTTTATATATAAGTAATTGCCTTGGGTTATTGCTTCGATAGCGACGACTCTTATATTGAAACAGCACGTGTACGTGTTATTGTTACATGGTCATCCACACTACCAACTCCACTCTTGTCCCATTTAAAACTAGCAAAATCTACATGTCAGATATCCGGGACACCGACACATGCCTAGCTTAATGAAACTATAAAAGACTTTAAAGCATCATTTGCTCAACGAAAGCATATAGTACGTATACACAAAAAATGTGTTAAAAATGAAACTATATAATTAGATAGATAGATTGTATCTTGGGACGAGGCATTGAAAACAATATGTACGTACGTCATGCATTTTTATTTTACACGTACTAAGAGCATGTTTCTTTCTAAAGAATCCATGCCATTCATTACATATATAGATATGGAGTACGTAATGCATGATTATTGCATGGTCAACCATCTTTTATAAATATAAAAGATTGTTCAACCTTAATGCTTCCATGCATGATCATGATCATCAGTTTTGAGTTTGTTTGTAAGCAGATGCTTCTGCAAATGTGGCACAACACTTGCATCCTCCTCCATGGTTGTAGCGTCCTCCACCGCAGCAACCGTACCTACATCCATGGCCACCACCACCACCACCACCGTTGTGGGATCCACCACCGTTATTGTATCCGCCACGTCCTCCACCATTATTGTATCCGCCACGTCCCCCACCATTATTGTATCCGCCACTTCCTCCACCATTGTTGTATCCGCCACGTCCTCCACCATTGTTGTAACCTCCATGTCCAAGTTCATCAACCTCACCTATATCATTCATGCTTACTTAAATTAATTAGTTTGACTGCACGGTGTGTAAGCTCTAACTTATGATACGAGAATTATTTTCACACCAAAGTTAACCTAACGTATGTACTGCAGTTTTTTTCGTCCGAAAATATGTATCCACCACACATAGAGCAAGAGGTGTTAAAAGAGTGTGATTATTACGATTTTACACATGAAATTATTAATTAGATGAATTCATATGAACTTGTACAATCTACCTATAAACATAAAAACTTTACTTACCGTCATGGTTGGAGGCCAAGTCCTTAGCCGCAGTGACTTCGGAGGTAATGAGAATAGCAGCTGCAAAAGCTAGAGCAAGAAGAAGGAAAATCTTTGAAGCCATTTTTACTTGATTAAGAAGATATTATAAGTAAGAAGGATGAGGAAACTAGTGTGTTGCTATTGTCTATTTATAGAAGGATATTATGCATAGGTTCAAATTAACAATTAATTTGTATGGTCCATGTGTTGGTTGGTTAGTAAAGATATGGGACAAGATTTCATTTTCTTTGGCATTTTGCAACACATTTTTGTCAGTTAATCTATTAAATTGTTACTTTAGCTATGAGGGAGTATACTATATACAGTACTGCCACTATTTGCTTCGATCTGCTTCGACTGTATTATTGGTTAATAGTCTAGCAACATTTAGTATTACTTTTAGATCCCGAGCACAATATGTTTTTTAATTTCATCTTTGTTAGTTTGATTTTGTATAATAAATGTTAACACAGGGTAAAAGATTGGGCTTTAAAAAAAAGACTTGGTAATATTATACTATCTCTGTTCCATATTAAGAGTCAACTTTTATAATGCATAAAATTTTAGAAGATTCCACTAACTAAACTTTCCACCAATCAAATATTACTTTTACCCACTAAACTCTCATCTTATTAGTTGAAAGGTACAAGTGGACACTCAATTTGAGACATCCAAATATTTCATTGTGGACACTTAATATGGTACGGAGGGAGTACTTAAATAAATGGTTTTTGTTTTTTTGTTTTTTTTAAAAAAAAAAAAACAATACTAGACCCACTCATAAAGTCCAGTGGCGCAGCTTCATAGGGGCGGGGGGGGGGGGGGGGGGGGGGGGGGGGGGGGGGGGGGGGCCGACCCCCCCGAAATTTTTTTTGCGATGTAGGGGTATATAGTTTTCGTGTAGAAAAATTTCGGTATTTTCGGTTTCGCCCCCCCAATTTAATTCGGTTTCGACCCCCCATAGTGTTAGGAAAAAAAAAATTTAGATCCCGACCCCCCACTCGAAAAATCCAAGCTTCGCTACTGATAAAGTCCACATAAAAATCCACTCGCTAACATATCAGCGAATAATTGATGCATTTTCTGACAGTTTCTATCTCATCTCTCTTATATATATATATACTCCAGTAAAAAAGTTTTTTTTTAAAACAATTAGTTAAGTTTTCTTATTTTAATTGAAGCTGTATGAATAGTGTTTAGGGTAAATTGCAAATTCTGTCCCTAATGTTTTCAGAAAACACAAGGAATACCCGAGACGGAATTTGTTGCAAAACAGCCACTAATGTTTCTGTTTTTTTGTAAAACAGCAACGGAAAGGCACTATTTGCTAACAGGGGTTAGTACTCCCGTTATATGGCCCCACCCTGAGGGTATTATCGTCATTTCATTCGTTTTCCGCCATTGTCTAGCCACACTTGCCAAGTTGGTTTCCCAATGATGGCTTTTTTTCAAGGACAAAATTTGCAATGTTCTTAACTTATGTTTGTGTGTTTCGTCCCCTTCCAACCTAAAACAAATGGCAACCGAAGAGATTGGCTAGGGACTATTCATTTTCGTGTCTATCCCACTTATTTAAATGAACCCACCCCCCCCCCCCCCCCCACACACACACATATCCCAACCCTGTTTTCCCCCAAAACACACATAACCCAACGAACCAAACCACTAATGATGGCAAAAAAATTGATAAAGGCAAGGCTTTGTACATTGAGTCTGATGAAGAGGAGTGGGTAAAAGTTTTAGACAACTATTTTCTCTCTGATTTAATTCCTGGGGGGATTTTACGATGAACCAATTGCTGAAGATGGTTTGTATATGAAGATACCTAAGGAGTTGAAAGAAAAGATTCTGAATTTGCTTAGGGAACAAAAGTACTACTATGAAGCTGTGAAACCAAGTTATCAAAAGTTGATGATTTGGAAACGAGGATTAAAAATCTTGAAGCTGTGTTTCAAAATCTAAAGGAAAGGAAGGAAAAGGATGATAGGAAAATCAGTGGTTCTAGCTAACTGTATGTTTAGATGATAGGGAAATTTTGTAATGTCAAAAGCTATTATGATCAATAAAATTTTGTTCTTTATGTTACTGATCTATGTTTGGTTGTAAATTGCAAAACTGAACTTATATTTACATCAATAAATTTGTTGTAACATACTAGACCATTATGCATACCAATTAGTCTAACATTTCCACTGATGAATTCCAAATAGTCTGTGTTGGGAATTAAACCAACAACTGAAACTGCTAAGTATAAAGTTGGAACTGCTGAAGATTAAACTAGCAGTACTAACTCAGTTAGTACTGCAAGCACAAATACTTAGTACTGCTTATGTTCTGGTGAAAGCATGTAATGTGATAAGAAGTATAGTAATGATTTAGTGAATATTCTATACAATTAGTATTATACGAATATTATGTAGGTTATACTTATCTTGTAAAGGACTTCTTATACTATAAAAGGAGGTCTTAGATTATAGTTTATGTACGTATCCTTAGAGAAGCTTCAAGGTTGTAACCCTAGTGATAAGCAAAGATCACTCGTATTATATCAATAATATTGAAGCTATTTGGTTGAAAAACATTCTTGTTCATTCTCATACAAATACTGTTACATTCATACACTCACATACATAACATCTTCTAAGTATTGTTTAGTAAATTCCACGTGTTAATCACTATAAATTCAAAGTATCACTAACACAAGGAGTGTGTTTAGTTTCTCTCAGTCTGCAAATGCATAAACTATTAGAAAGGGGGTGTTTGACATTAGTGTATAGATAACTCCCATTTAGCATTTGTAGTTTAACTTTAGAAAGTCAAAATGCATTTGCTAAATAGGAGTTTTGACTACATTGGATAAAGGGGTGTTTAGCATGAGTGTATTCATGAGCATTTGCATGATTTCCGGCCAAATACCCACCTTACATAAACTACATGATAATTGACTTTAGAATGTCAGAGTAAGCAAACATGCACTACAGTCAATGAGTAAAGTGGAATGAGATTGTGAGTAATGTGAATAGGTGGTCGGGATAATGTGGTAACGAGTTAGGGCGGCAGAGCAAATAAGGTTTCTATCTGAAGATAAAGAGGTATATTAGTCATTTTATATGTGTTTGACCTTGACCAATGAGATAACTAACGCTTGATAGCAAACGGTGCCTTTTTTATGGCTGTTTTGAAACAAATTTCGTCTCGAGGTATTGCTTGCGTTTTTAGAGAAACATTAGTGACAAATTTACAATTTACCCTAGTCTTTATTACCGAGATAAAAGTCAAAAGGGTAAATTGCTTAATTTATGTACAAGCAAGTGACAGACTATTGACTTATTGACACGTACGTAGCCAAAGTTGATTTGGTAACACCATCTATTTATTGCAACAAACATCTACACAATGGTCCACATCCATTAATATATTTGTATCGACAGTAGTCGACACAACTATCCAAAATTCAAATTTACTAAGTTACCCGGATTACATGGCATGCATCTAGAACCTCAATACTTTTTAGCTTAGCACAAATCACGTTGGTAAGAATAACTAATGACTTTTTTTCTTTGAAATCTTAATTGAGTTTTGATATGAATGTCTGCTAAATAAGCCTAATAATAGGCCTAATCACAATAGTATGACACTTGTTTTTATATTATTTGTCGATCAAAATTTTAATATTTTTCCTAATTTACCCCAATAAATAACTGCTTAATATTCTCTCCTTTCGTATTAATGGAAAACATATACATGCAGAAAGATGGACATATACATGGAAAACAAAATTAAAGTTATTAATGAGGGGCATATCAGGAATAATATAAAAGGTCAATTCAGTTTTTAAATTTATATACAAGCTAAGTGCACCAATTAGATTTTTAGGTCTAATGGTCCACAGCAAATATATGGTGCTTCGATAAGTGAAATATGATCAAAGTTTATGAGGCGTTGTGAGGTTGTCTCGAATGAATTTTGTAGTTTATTTAATTCATTTAGCAAGCTCCATACTTGTCATTTATATGTGTGTTTCGGTATGTTATTGATGTATTATGACGACTTGAAATCACAGTTACCAGACTTGAATATACATCATGATAAATAGATTATAGATTGGTTAGACTCAGCTCAAACATCAAAAGCACATCGAAGCAAATTTGTCGTTTCTAATATAACAACTACAATATTTCAAAGGATAATCCATCTAGCATGAAACTTAAATATGATTATATCAACTGTGTTCTAGCTAAGAAGCATGCATCTAGAAGATCAAACAAATTAACTTTCATGTATTCCCATTGTTTGAAGCTTGTCACATATCGGAGTTGGAAAATCTCGGCGTAGTAAATGATGTTTCTTTTCATAAGCACAATGATCCAGGGCATACTTTATGTATTCGTTCATGATAAGATCTTCAACACGCGCCTTGCATGAGTTCCAACAGGATATTCTTTCTCAAACTCATCTAATGATTTCACATAAAACTCGATTCCACTTCTGTCATCATCGGCAACTCATAATCTTTGTGCATTGTTATTGAATATGAAGGGAATAAAACTTTATAGCCAATGCTTGTAACAAGACAAATGGTAAGCAACTTATACATCACCAGTTCCACTTGTGCTTGTGCTTGTGGATTCACTTTTAATGATGTGCAACTTATCATGTGTATGGCAATATAATGTTTATACAACTCGCATCATGCATTGTAGTTTAGTTTTCTTAAATCAAGACGAATGTGTACGAAAGATTTTACAGGCTTGAGACTACCACAACACCCAATCCCCAAATGCTAACTAGTGATCAAACTTTTTATTTGGGTTCGATCGATGATTTGGAAATTCTTATCTAGCTTATTCACTTGTCATCTATTTGGGTTCTATCGATGTTTGAAAAGTTCCATCCTGAGCAAAACTTGAACTTATTATATATAGAGAAAAAAGTTAGTTTCAGCTCTTTTACTCTTAAATGGGTAGATTTTGTTTGAGTTTTTCAGTTGACGAGTCGACTAAAACAATTAAAGATAATAATAACAGCTTTAAATTAAAAGGGCCGGTTAAAATTATGAGCAACCATGTTTTTTGACGTGTTATTTAGGCATGGAACGTTAAGATTCTACGAACATCGTATGAAAGCAATTAAATGAAAGCAACATACAAACACATACCAATCACTAAAAACTGTATACAAATCTGGAACAAAAACGATAAAAGTAAACCTAGTCTTACCTAATTATAAGATAGTAAATGCATGTTGGCAACTTTTTTTCAAATCTGTTTTTTTCATCGGGAAGGAATTTGTGCCGATGCCACGGATTGAAGACAGCTTATTGGGATGCAGAAAAATATCTGGACTAATAAACCCTTCATTCGGACCAACAATGTTGGTTTTATGTAAAACGCCGCTTTTGAGGTTGTAAACGAAGAACTTACAATATTCACCGCCTATGTTTCTTATTAACAGATCCCCGTCTTTATTCCAACACCCCAAAACCTCTATCCAGCTTTCAGGATCAAATTGTTTTACGTCAAATTGACAGTGTGGCACCCATTGTTTCTGCTTTAATACCCAAACCTCCATGCTCCTGTTAGATAGATATCCAACTTCACCATTGAGATCAACCAAGTGTTCAGAACCAAAATCCCACCGTACATCAGACATTCTTTTGGGGCCATTAATCAGCCCAAATTCCTCTTTTGTTACATCGAACCATATTGCTTTATCTATGGAACAATATCTGGCCAACCAATGCAACCAGCCATTAGCAAATATGGCTTCCCCATATATTGGATACGACGGGACTTGGGGTATTTCTTGCCATGAGTTTGTGCCAAATACATGCACAAGTGTGCATGCTGGTGCAGAATCTTTGTGCACAACACAAACCATCTTCAAAGTGTTGGTGGAAGCATTATAACCAAGCCCAGATTCTGTCGAAATACATGCACCAGACGCTTCGAAATCAAGATCAAAACGCAAAGGAAAAGGTGGAAGCTCGTAACACTCTTTCCTTAGAGGATGGATCACCGTGGTTGCTAAATTATCATTCTCTTGTGACAAACACATCAGCCCATTGAAAGAACCTATGACATCAATATGCTTATATGAAGATTCAGAGAGAGGTTCCTTGCGCAAAAACTCCAAAAACGGGCCCTCTTTCAACTTCAAGACATAATCATGAGTAGTTCCCGTTTGTATTGACTCAAAGACATGGAAACATAGGCTTTGGGTGATTTCGCTTTGGGTTATTCTATCACGAGAAAGATGTCGATGGTATAAGATGGGTATGGGTTCTTCTACACCTCGTTTGTCATGAATGATCGTTAGGTAAGGATCATCAATATAGTTACACCATACTTTTGATACGCACCGGGATCGAGCCAAACATTTAACGGGTACTCTTTTGAAGATGTGGAACATGATGCTTGAAGGTAATACATCCATGACGGAACTGTACGTTTAATAATAAACACTATGATTATGGTGGTGATATTTATAGGGAAAAAAGAAAAGAGCAAAACGTAATAGATGGGGATATCGATCTTTGCTATGATAACGTATCTACTCTTTCCTAAATTGATGTGCACAATTTTAAGAAAGATATATACATAGAAATTTACCTTCCTTTAAAAAAAGAAGCTTTTAAAGTATTGCACTTTTTTTACTATTAGAGCACTTGGTGTGTTGACTGCAAGTTATTCAATAACTTAGTGTCACGTCAGCTTCACATCAGCTTTAACCTTTTCACAATAACTCACCAAAAAACACTCTTTACCTTAACTTACCTATAACTCAGAATAACTCAACTTTTACTTAAATATTTTCAAATTCAACACCTAAACTAAAACAAATATTACATTTATTACAAAACATAACATTCATTCATTCTTAAAATACATATATTTTACAATACGGAATAAAAAAAAATAAAAAATAAAAAATAAACAACGAACTAAAAAAAAGACATAACCGAATAACGGAATAAAAATAAATCTAATCCTCATGAGGAGGCAACTTATATTTAGCGATGATTCGATCTTTTTCCATGTTGACCAGCGCCACATAGGTTGGATCTTTTCCGGCGGTGTCGACGAGCAAATATTCAAACTCCTTGTGTCTAATTAGCATTTCTTCTTTTTCTGCGGCCACCTGATCTCGCTTGGCGGCCGCCTCATACGCCTTCGCCGCAAATTCCCGTTTTGCCCGAAACTCTTGCTGCATCATCTCCCCGAATTGTTGCGACGTAAAGGATCCTCCGGTGCTTGTTGTGCCCCCGGTGTCATCTCCCCGAGTTGGCTGGGAGAATTGAAGATTTGAGAAGTCGGTGTTCAGGGTGTTTTGTTGGGATTGTTGCCAATGTTGTAACTCTTGATGTTGTTGAAATAGTTCTTGGCTCAACAAACCAAGTATGTTTGGGTCATCCTAATTCGGATTTGACGAGGAACCCACGTTTGTAATAGAGAAATGAAATGGGTATATAATAGAGAATAATTGGTGGTGGAAGTGTGAAAAAAAGTGATAAATGAAATGGGTATTTATAGTGTTAGAAAAGTGATTTTTTTTTTCAACGGCTATATTGCCGTTTTAGGGGTAAAACGAAACCTTTCTTTGCACTTCCGTATAATAACGCAACGTTATTATAACAACGCCCCACGTTAACGCAGCAATAACGCAGGTCGCCGATGTCTTAACGCCGTGTTTTTCGGCCGAAAAAATCCAATAACGCAGGGCAGTGGGCAAGGTACCTAGTGCTCTTAATCACTTTATGAAAGAATGCATTATTTTTATCATCTAAAACTGCTTCTTGATACTATTTGCTGCAAACTCATTAGCTTCACAACTCAAACAAACACATTCTCATTCCTCCATCTTAAATTGTTCAGACTATTTTTTAAGAGTTTCAGCTTCTTAACTAGTTTGAACATTTGAAAACCATTTATTTCCACATTCCAACCTTGTTGTACTACAGTTGGAATAAACTTAATATGATTGAAAAATCTGAATGACTTGAGCTTCTTCTTATCTTGTTTGTTTTCCAAAGAGCATATATAACATGCTTTGTATAGTCATATTCAAAATCATTAGGTTAATAATACTATTATCCCACTGATACGACCCTGTTAGAGGTTGTATCGGGATAATTATCCAACACGGGCGTATCACTCCCCACTCCTTCAAAATCACCTTGCCCTCAAGGTGTTATCTAAAATAAATCTTGATTCCAGGATCCCACGTTCTTCTTTGAATTTTAGCCTCCATTCCCAGGGCAACATCCATATTTTCAAAAGTTACCAATAATAACAATGTCTTTGATATGCGGGTCTGTACCCACTTTAGAATAACAATCAAACTCTCACCAATATCAAAAACACCGCCTATCGCGCTTTTAACCTCATCAACACCAATATCTTCATCAACATCGGACCCTTTAATCTCAGGTGAAGCGAATTCACTTTGTAATGATGGAATGACATCTGATTTCTTTTCAATTATATTCTCTTTCTCCTTCTCTGCAATTGCCTCAAAACGAGCCTCGACTATATGGGCTAAGGAAAAGGCTTCTCCTAAAGTTGTAGGCCTTGCCCTCAATAGTTCTATTTGTAACGTAAGTTTAAGTCCGGAGATATAAAACGATGTAAGTAAAGATTCAGAGATCCCTGTTACTCTATTTGAAAGTACCACAAACTCACTCTCATATTCGGCCACCGTACCCATTTGCAAAAGCTTAGATAGTGCGTTTTCCGCGTCCTGATCGCTGCCGCTTGATTCCATGAATAATAACTCGAAGAGCAAAAAAAAATTTTTTCCTGATGAATAGTGCCGATGAACAGTACTCGTGAATAGTACCCGATGAACAGTATTTTTTTATTTTTTTATATATATTTTTTTTGATTAATTGGAACCCTAATAAAAAACCCTTTCAACGAGAGCTCTCAATGAAAGCACCAATTGATACGACCCTGTTAGAGGTTGTATCGGGATAAGGCACCACTTCAAGCGTGTGCTGGCTCCGTCAGAAAATAGAATAGAAGAACTAGAGAATTATTGATCTTAAAACTTTGATTGATTGATTCATTGATAACATATGACACCTTAAATAATAGTTTATGAGATAACTCTCACAAATATAAGACTTATCTTAACATGACTCAAGACATATCCTAAATAATGACTCCAGCACTTATCTTAACTAATTATAAAGCAAAAATGGTCAACTTGAGTCAAATGTGAAAAACTGAATTTTGCCTTAATACCAAAACTGCCTTTGTCCATTCATCTTTAAGATTCAGACAACCAAAGCAACCTCAAAACCTAAATTTACATACACCTAACCAATTACCAAACCTAAAACACCCGAACCATGAACAAAAATCAACTAGAAATAAATACCCCCATGGCCCCATCATTCTTCTTTTACAAAAACACACACAAACCCTTTTTCTCTCACCCTTCTCTCATCTCACACAATAAACACAATCATCACCACACTACCCACTGCCGACCACCATCACCGAACCTATTATGAACACAGCCACCATTGAGTGTTTTTTAATATCTATTTGCATTTTATTCCGTTAGTGTCACAACTCGTAAATTCTGGTCTTTTCCCGAACTTTCAACATTTACTATTCATCGGTTACTATTCATCAATCACTATTCATCATTTTACTATTCATCATTTTTGAGGTCAGTTTGATATTCTGAGAAGCGTTTTAAAATTTTACTATTCATAAAACACTATTCACCTCCGGAGAAAATTTGTCATTTATACGTGGGTTGCGTCCTTTTTGTAAACGTACGATTATCAATCTAATAAACGTTATCTTATGAACTATTATTTTAAATAATTGATCCGTCAATCCCAACTATGGTCCTAACACATTTTTATACTCATAATAATAATATAAAAATTATATTATTAATTTACCCGATGTTTTGGAAATTTATTTAATTTATATCGTACGCCTGATTAAATTACGACGATTTTCGTAAAAACTAAACAATCATTACCCGAACACCCAATATTTATACCCAACATATTTTCACAATTTTTATAACTTTATTATGACCCGGTTAACTCTGTTAATATTTATTTTTAGTTAACTCGGTACCCGGTACACTTTAAAACCATATCTATACTCAACACACTACACCAAATAACCAACAATTTCTTACACACTCAACTTCTCCCACTCTTTTCTTACAAGTCTTGACTAAAATCCACTAACTCTCATAAATATTGAGTGTGCAAGTTGAATACATAAGATATTATACACATTTTTCTTCTCATTTCTCACAACTACCAAAAACTAATATTCTCTCTTCCTCTCTACTCACTCACACGGCAACAACAACAAAATGGGGCAAGACCAAATTTTTTTCAAGATTCAAGTGTAATATCTAGTGTTAATTGTGTTCCTTTTTGAGTTTTGAAATAAAAACTCAAGGTTTCTTTGGTTTTTCATCATCACAAGCTCACAAATCTTTCTATGTAAGTTGTCAAACTTTTGTTCATAATTTCTTCATGTTCTTATTATGTTCATATGATTTCATACAAGGTTTACATGCATATGTTAGTATATACCACTTTATTTTTAAACTTTTGATCATACAAGCCTTAGAAATGATTTGTGGTTAGATCCTTGTTAGATCTACTTGGTTTTGGTGATTAGGAACCCATGACACCCTAAGAAGGTGTATGGTAGGATTAGATTAGTTTTGTGGTGTTTGAAAGTGGTTTGATGGATGATGGAACTAGTTTGGAGACTTGAAAATGGTTTTTGAAACTTTTGATATACCTACTGTCCCTATTTTAATTTCGTGGGAAAATCAGTAAGTGGTGGGTAATTTTTGACCAAAGATTTAGAAAATACTTTCAAAAACGAAACTTTTGGCGAAAGAACGGATTAAAACGAGTTAATAACGAAGGAGATACGCTAAAAACGAGTTTAACGACGAAAACTATATTTTCTGAAAATCCTTTGCTGATGAACAGTACTCACGGGCTGTTTTGGGCATAAAAACTTGATCTAGCCATCCCGACTTATCAAAAATATGTTAGTATGTTGTCCCACGATTCCGGGAATGTAAAGAACGTAGAAAACGAGCTTAAAACGACCAAGTTATACACTTTTGAAACTAGGCAAACTATATATATATTTGACAACTTCTAATAGCATATATTCTCTTAAGTTATGGAAACACTATAAATCAACGCCAACACTTATTTTCAAACTACGAGTGGTATAGGCTTCATGTGCATGTACATTCATCGCATCCCCTCATAATTTAAGTAGATCGTATCATTCGTTCATTATAGGTCGCGGTTAGAGATCGAACTTCATTTCTGTGTATCCACTTTTGTCGTCATTGCTATCGCTTCGAGGTGAGTCATAGCCCCTACTCTTTTAATTGTTTTGTCAACTTTTGGGGGAGAATACATGCTCGTTTTTAAATGAACTATTATTTGACTCTTTGAACTTGTCTTGACCTTTTGAACTTGACTTGACTTTTGAAATTGACTTAAACTTTTGAACTTAATGCACCGTACGTGCTATAACCTAAAGTCTCCCATGTACGGAGCAATGCAAAGTCTCCCCTGTCTACGGAGCAGCATTATAAAGCCTCCCTTGTTCGGAGCAACCTAAAGTCTCCCATGTACGGAGCAATGCAAAGTCTCCCCTGTCTACGGAGCAGCATTATAAAGTCTCCCATGTTCGGAGCAACGTTAAAAAGTCTCTCATGTTCAGAGCAACTTAATAAATCTCGCCATGGTGGAGTGACTAATAATTCTTCACCAAGTCGGTGGAGTGACTAATAAATCTTTGCCTAGGTGGCGGAGTGACTTGAAGTCTCCCATGTTCGGAGCAACGTTATAAAGTCTCCCTTGTTCGGAGCGGCCTTGACTTATTATTGACCACGGGTGCTTGTCTATTAGACATAAACTATTTTAGCAGTGGGTTGTAAACACACAGGTTACAAGTCTCTTATGGCGGGACTTGTAACTGAGTGGATTTACGATGCCTTTGCTGTGTGATCATTTTTTTCTATAAACTTTATTTGTTAAACAAACTCTATGAACTCACCAACCTCGTGTTGACACTTTAGCATGTATTTTCAGGTTTTAACCTATGGCACGCTACAGGAGGTTTCGGCAGGGCATGGCATGGTCATAGAAGACTCTGATAATTTATATGGGGACCATTTTAAACTACTTTTAAGGGCCTACTTCCGCACTACTTTTAACGATGTAAAATCAATATTTTTGAATTAACCATTTTATTCTAAATGATTGAAGCGAAAACCATTTTTGAACTTGTGTTGTAATACTAATTGAGTTACACCCCAACTACACGTATGCTTCCGCTGGACCCGATTTTTGGGGGTGTTACAGTTAGATCTCGCCCAGATCTGTTTTTTTGGTATAGAGTGTATGCCATTTTTTTATATAGTGTATGCCTTGTGTTTAGTGTAAAGTTCTGAAGACATAAATTTGTTTGTAGAATGTTTTGATAATATAATGTTTTGTTGGTAAAATGCTTAAATGTATAAATGTTTGTGTGTTGATTACTTGATTCTTATGTGTTTATATTTCTATCTCTTGCTAACATATTTTTTATCTCTTATTTATTTATAGATTTTACACTTCCGTCTCCTCAAGAATACGTTATTGGAAAAAGAAAACGAGTTGCCGTAAACGAAGGTTGTTAGATTTATATGTTTTTCTTTTTCAATCTAAATGTTTATGGTTCTTTTGAAATAGTTATGTGTTTAATATTGTTTGTGCATCTATCTCATCTACGGTGGTTTACGAAGTGGTTCGAGGTCTATTAATAAGTTTGACTTTGTTTTCCGAAGTGGTTCGAGAGTGTTTTTGCACGATATAGTCTTGTTTGTTTTTGGTAGTTTTCGATTATTTGGCTTTTGTTTCTCACAAGTTTGGTTGTTTTAGTGAGTGGTGGTTTTTCGTTTGGTTTGTTTTACCTCCAACAGGAACTCGATTCATTGGTTTTAGATGGGTGGATTGCAAAGTTTTCAGGTTTTGATGTTTATTGATTTTGAAAATGGTTGGTTTAACTTATCGTCTTGGTTAAACATGTGGTTTTCTCTTTTTGGTTGTTTCGATGTTTAGTGGTTTTGGCTAAACATGGTTTTCTGTAATCACGTGATCAAAGGGTGTCGGAAAAGAGGTAAAAATGTGGTGCAGACTTAACTGTAAAGTACATTGATTTGTGTGTATAAATTGCGACTTAGACAATCTACTCAGATTTCAAATTCAAAAGAGTTTGACTTGGACAATGTGCTCAGATTTAAAATTAAAATGAATATCAAAATATTGGTTAAAATTTGACAAAAAGTAAATCTATTTGATACATTTTATCTAGCTAACTATTGTGTCTTTATTTGAAAACAATAAGGTGTACAATACGTATACAAGAAATTGATCGATATAAAAAACTTAACATATTTACCTTTTCATTAGTGGGACAATTTCTAATATGTTGAGTTTTGAAGCAGTTTCAATATTTGAAGTTGAATTAATATGAACAAAAATGTTGATAGTCATTCTTAAATTGTCAATTAACCATCGATAAACTAACCAAGAACCATCAGTACATTCGCCAAACTAGATGTCTAAAAAAAAAAAAAAAAAAAAAAAAAAAAAAAAAAAAAAAAAAAAAAATCACACACAAGTGGTTTAATCTTTTGAAATTACACGGACATACAAACTAAAGAATTGCCGAATCAGATCTCACACCCAAATGACCTCGCAAACTGAATCTTTAGGCCAATGGTAATGTTAACCATAAGTGTTGTGGTTAGTTGGTTACTCCCGCCACAAAAGCCTCACATCAGCTTTCTCTCTCCAATACTATACTCTAACTACAATTTGCTAATAAGTTAACCACAACCACGACAAAAAAGGTTGGGTGGGAACGTAATTGAGCTCGGTTGAGCTAGGGGTGAGAACTCGGTCGTCCATTAAGTTTTGGGGGGGGGGGGGGGGGGGGGGGGGTTGACGACCGTATCATTAGCATTGGCCTTATATATATAAAAACTAATAGGACTAAAAAATAAATCAAGTACTTTTGATTGGGCTCTTCATACATTAGCTATGTTTGCAAAAGTAGTTGTGAGAATTAGCAGTGAGCTGTAGCCGCAGCTCACTGCTCACCGCTCACAGCTTTTTAAAAAAGTATTGGAAAAATTAACTTTTCAAAAAAATAGCAAAGCTAACCGCTCTTTTGCCAAACGGACATTAAAAATCAAAAAGCTCATTACTCACCGCTCATCGCCCAAAAAGCTTTGCGTCAAACATAGCCGTTACCCTCAAAATAATACAAAGTATCTTTTAAAAACAATAGATTTGTATTTGAACGGACCAGGATTCTCAATGCAAAATTATCTTTTTCACTCTTTTTTTATAGCTGTTGTGACTTAAAAAAAAAAAAAAAAAAAAATTAATTAAACGTTTGAATTTAAAAGATCCCGCCTTGTATTTAATTTTTGAATTTAAAATTTATCCGGCGCAAGTACTTGACCAAACAATAATATTGCTGGAAATAATATTGCTTTGCGATGACTATTAATAAAGCTCAGGGTCAAACAATTCCAAAAAGTTTTGGGGGGGGGGGGGGGGGGGGGGGGGGGGTTGACGACCGTATCATTAGCATTGGCCTTATATGTATAAAAACTAATAGGACTAAAAAATACATCAAGTACTTTTGATTGGGCTCTTCATACATTAGCTATGTTTGCAAAAGTAGTTGTGAGAATTAGCAGTGAGCAGTAGTTGTGAGCTGTAGCCGCAGCTCACTGCTCACCGCTTACAGCTTTTTAAAAAAGTATTGGAAAAATTAACTTTTCTAAAAAATAGCAAAGCTAACCGCTCTTTTGCCAACGGACATTAAAAATCAAAAAGCTCATTACTCACCGCTCATCGCCCAAAAAACTTTGCGTCAAACATAGCCGTTACCCTCAAAATAATACAGAGTATCTTTTAAAAATAATAGATTTGTATTTGAACGGACCAGAATTCTCAATGCAAAATTATCTTTTTCACTCTTTTTTTATAGCTGTTGTGACTTAAAAAAAAAAATTAAAAAAAAAAATAATTAAACGTTTGAATTTAAAAGATCCCGCATTGTATTTAATTTTTGAATTTAAAATTTATCCGGCGCAAGTACTTGACCAAACAATAATATTGCTGGAAATAATATTGCTTTGCGATGACTATTAATAAAGCTCAAGGTCAAACAATTCCAAATGTGAGTGTCTATTTGCCCGACTCTGTTTTCTCGCATGGTCAGCTTTATGTGGCATTATCTAGAGGGATACCTGTAGAACAACAAAAGGTATTGGTTAAACCAGTCAAACAGTTCCGTCAAGCAGAAATCTACACCTCAAATGTCGTTTATCAAGATGTTTTATACGAAGAGTAACGTGTGTTGTTACTTTTTATCTCATAACTGATGTAATGTTTTACTTTCAGTTTCATTAAATGTTTTTATATGTTGTTTGACAGACGTTAAGATTTTTTTCTAGACTTTAGTTATCGTGTGCAACCGTTTGCAATTACATTATGATTTGTTCACGTTCTATTTTGAACGCTACACAAAACACTCACCACAATATCACAAATCATTAATTATCTGCCGCTAGGAACCGTTGCTATGCACGGGTACTCGTCTAGTCCTAATAAAACATAATAATAGACTACGATAATTATCCAACACGGGCGTATCACCCACCCAACAACAATATTACAACCATTCCTACTATACATGTTAGAGACCAAATCTCATCCCAAAAATGCCTTTTCATCGACTTTTATTATTTTTATGGCTTTTCACATGAGTCTCTAAAACAACACAAACTTTTAAATGCTTTTCAATAATAAAATTCCTGATTCATACTACTAATGTTCCAAACGGTTATGTTTTTCTCCTTAATTCATACGTGTGCAGTCAGTGCCTTCAAAATCTTCAGCTATCATATTCTGAGCACCCAAAGAATCATCTTCAAGCACATCCTTAATTTTTACCTCAACCAATTCCTGCATTACCACATTGATGTTGCTTTTCTTTTTCCCTACTAGCTTCCCATGCCATCTTAAAATACTTAATTATATCTTGCGACCAATTACTTGTTTCGGTACAGGATGATTATAACTTCTTGTTATGTTTAACTCCTCCATATCATCACTTGTAACATCAAAACTTTTTTCCTTACTGCTATCCTGCAAATTTTTATCGTAGACTTTTTTCTTATTTCATTGTTTCTTTGTCTGCAAATTCTTAACATGTTCTGAGACATTACTCATATTACTATGTTTCATGCAAAGAACCCCATAATAGATGCTAAAAGAATTCACAAACATGTGACAAACAAGATAGTATAACCAAGTTTACCATGATCCGGATCGGTTCCACTTGTGCTTTTGGATTCACCTTTCAATGATGCGCAACTTATCATCATGTCTATGGCAATGGCGTCTACACAACTCGCATCATGCATTGTAGTTGTGTTTTCTTAAATCAAAAAGAATGGGTCGAAAGATTTTATGCTTGAGACTACCTGCACAACACCCAATCCCCAAATGCTAACTAGTGATCAAACTTTTTATATTTGGGTTCTATTGGTGTTTGAAAAACCATTCTAAGCGAAAATTGAACTTATTATATATACAGAAAAAAGTTTGTTTCAGCTTGTTTACTCTTGGGTAGATTTTGTTTGAGGTTTTTAGTTGATGAGTCGAAAATTGAACTTATTATGAGTAACCATGTTTTCTGACGTGTTGACGAACAACTAATAAAAACAATGTGAGCAAATAACATATGAAAGCTAGACATGGAATGTTAAGATTCTTTTGAATAACATATGAAAGCAATTAAAAGGAAGCAACATACTAACACCAATCACTAAAAACTGTATACGAATCTGGAACAAATTAAAACGATTAAAGTAAACCTAATTGTACCTAATTATAAGATAGTAAACGCTGGAAACTTTTTCTTAAATCTGCTTTCTTTCATCAGGAAGGAATTTGTGCCAATGCCATGGATTGAAAACAGCTTGTTTTTGGGACGATCCATAAACGTATTCTGGTAACGATCACTAACCGGATGAACAATGTTGGTTTTATGTAAAACGCGACTTTTCAGGTTGTAAACGAAGAACTTATTTCCATCGCCTATGGTTGTTATTAACATGTCCCCGTCTTTATTCCAACACCCCAAAACCTCAATGTCACCATAAGGAACAATTTGTTTTTCAAATCGACAATGTGGTACCCATTCTTTCTGCTTCAATACCCAAACCTCCATGCTCCTAAGACACACATATCCAACCTCGCCATTCAAATCAACCAACTAATCGGAAGCACAACTATAGTTTCTCCATAAATCACCCATTCTTTTGGGAGGATCAATCAGCCCAAACTCTTCTTTCTCTACATCAAACCATATTACCGGTCTTCCACCTTCTTGGGTTGGTGCGTCAAGATGACTAACCAACCAATGCAAACAACCATTAGCAAATATGGCTTTTCCTGTTATTGGATAAGACGGGACTTGGGGTATTTCTCGCCATGAGTTTGTGCCAAATACATGCACCATTGTGCATAGATCTTTCCTCACCATATCATGGTTATCTGGTGGCGCATAAGCTTTAAGCAAAACAAGAACCATCTTCAAAGTGTTGGTTGAAGCATCAAAACCAAGCCCACATGACTCTCGGAGCATGGAACTATCAAAACGCATCGGAAGAGGTGGAAGCTCGTAACATTCTTTCCTTAGAGGATGGACCACAACCAACGAGTTTACTATGTTATATTCGTCATGTGACAAACACATATGCCCATTGCAAGAACCTAGCACTTCAATTTGCGCATATGAATATTCAAAGAGAGGATTCTTGCGCAAAAACTCCAAAAACGGGCCCTCTTTCGGCTTCAAGACATAATCATGAGTAGTTCCAGTTTGTATCGATTCAATGACATGGTACAAGATGGGTTGTTCGTCTACAACTCGTATGTAAGGGTTTGCGTAATCAATGTAGTTACACCATACTTTTGATACGCACCGGGATCGAGCCAAACATTTAGAGGGTACTCTTGAGAAGATGTCGAATACAATTCTTGAAGGTAATACATACATGACGAAACTGTTTGATAATAAAAACTATGATTATGGACTATGGTGGTACGGTGATCGATATTTATAGGGAAAAAAAATAAAAGATCATAACGTAATAGATGAGAATATCGATCTTTGCTAAGAAAACGTACCTACTCTTTCCTAAATTGATGTGCCCAATTTTAAGAAAGACATATACATAGAAATTTACCTTTTTATAAAAATAAATAAATAAATAAAAAGTATGACATATTCATCTAGCCATCCTCGAGATAATATTTGTTAGGTTTTGGATATTAGGAAACTATTAATAAGATGGAAAGTTCTATATATGTGAATGTCAAAGATCGATTATTCTAGATCTTATTTAAAAGATCTGAACTAAGGGGTCTCGCGATGTAACGGGACTCTGATGGATTTTATTTTGTTGAATTAGTCCATCGCTGAAAAATGAACTTAATTTTCACTTGACTAATCATTTCAAGTGAAAATTGTATTTTTTTTTATTTTTTTTTTTCTTATACTATAAGTAAAAATAATAAATAAAAATAAAATAAAATAAAATTGTGTATCCAGTCACTTTAAGCTATGTTTCGTCCGTGGTTGTGGTATCATTTGCTTGAAAAAAAAAAAAAAAAAAAAAAAAAAGAAAAAAAAAAAAAAAAGAAAAAAAAGTTTTGGCTCAAGCCAAGGAATCGGCAATGGCTTTGACGCCGGTAGAACACGGTATGGTGGTGTGCGTTTGACATGGGTCCGTGTTAGATGGCGCCAAGAAAATGATACCACAACTACGGACGAAACCAAAGCTAAATAAGAAGATTCTTATTTATGATACCATGGTAAATATACAAATTGTATGTCATCCTGATTGTGATGTGGCTATGTCACCAAGTAAACAGGACCGTAAGATTGAAGATCCCCGAGACTCTATTAATCTGCCCAAGTGTTATATATAGCATGTGAAACTGGTCCTTCATTTTCTTTATGTGGTTTTCAGAGTGCTGGCTGTTCCTCTATTATGATTCTTGTCTTGCTATGTTTATGGAACTTATCCATGACTTTTTTAGGCTTTGTTCTTCCATTAAACTCTTCCTTTTTAGCCTCTTTCAAAGCATGTAGTGTTGATGCCGCAAACTTGTTGTGGCCACAAGGCATGCGTTTTCACTTCCTTCAAAAACGGATCATAACCAAAATTCAAATTTTAGGAAACAACGAACATACATACAAGTCTACTCATGTTTTGCCATCGGCTAAGTAGATAGATTATAATATCAGATTAACGTGAATACCTGTGCAAAGTCCAACTGGGGATACTCACAGAATTTGGATACACGGGAGACTTGTCCATTTTTAATCCGAACAGAAGAAAGTCGCGATTCTATACAGGATTAAAAGAAAGTTCAAATGCTAACAAGACTGTGATTTCGTATAAGTTTTAGTCGAGCAAAATACAAGACAAGGCAACCTTGCAGCTCAAATTACACTTACCGTTAATATCACAATAAAAGTTGCACAGTAACAATTTTTTTTCTAAAAGAAAATGCAGAGTGACATACTCTTGGCCAAAAATGTGAAAGGTTCAACGAAAGCACATGTTAGTATATCAGGTATGTGGCCGCTTTAAGCATTTGACGATCCTGCTAATACTATAAGTCTGTATCAGTCTTTAATCAAACATGGTTAATACATCAAACATTGCACCAGATATGCAAACATGCATATAGACAGCCAAAATCCCAACAAGGATTAAAAATCCGACATTACCCGACCACATTCTCAAGTATACTCAGGATCGGTACCAGACCTACATAAAGTTTGTAACAACTAACCAGCTTTGTTTTTTTCTTTTCCAAAACACTAGAGTTGCACAAGAGGCAAAGCCATTACAAGACCAACAAATGAAACTAGCAACACCACCATCCAAGTCGGGAATGACTGTTTTTTGGCTTCTTCCTTTGGAGTTTCTACTCTCTTCACCTCGTCTCTCGTATCCAGCAAAGCTTGTAAGTTTTCTTCCTTCTCAGCGAGTCGCTGCTGTTCAAACTTCTCCACATACTCTGGAAAGATTTTCTTAAACGTTGCACTGTCAACAAAAAATTGGAGAACAAAAAGATTATTAAAGAGGGTGTTAACAACCGTGCAAACTTCTCCTCTAGGTACTTGTTTGATTGTAAACCTATCAAAGTTCTGAATTAAAGACTTGGTTTTTTCAAGGTATTGGATCATGTGTTCATCCTTGGCTTCATATTCGCCTAGCACGTGGTTAACTACTAGCCTGGAATCCACATTTGCCTCTAGGTTGCGTACACCCATTTGAATTGCAATGCGCAGTCCATCGAGTAGGGCTTCGTATTCTGCCTCATTGTTTGTGGCTGTTAATTCGAAGCGCAGTGCGTAGGTGAATTCTACTCCTTCTGGATTAGTGAGGATAAGGCCTGCGCCTGACCCATCCACGCATGAGGATCCGTCTGTGAATAGAACCCATGGTTCTTGTAACTCTGTCTTGCTTGCTGAAGGTGGGGTATCAGTATCTGGCTTCTCAACAATGAAGTCGGCTAATATCTGCCCCTTGATTGCAGTGTGTGGTATATACGAGATGTTATACTCACTCAACAACACACTCCAGTTTTGTAACCGTCCTGATGCGTCAGGTTTAGAGATAACTTGTTTGATGGGCTGGTCCGTGATTACAGCTATTGGGTGCGCCTGGAAGTATCTGCGCAGTCTTTTAGCTACGAATACTAGAGCTAGGACCAGCTTTTCCATAGTTCTGTAGTTAGTCTCTGTCTTTTTCAGTGCCTTGCTTACAAAGTATATGGGCGTTTGAACGGAGTTCCTATCTGTCAATAGTACTACGCTAACTGCTCCATGGGTTGCAGATAAGTACATGATCAACTCTTCTCCTGGTCGCGGTGCGACAAGTTTGGGAAGTGATGCAAGGTGCTGTTTTAGTTGTTGGAAGGCTTCCTATGCCTCCTTAGTCCAACGAAAGTCTCCCTTTTTTGTGCACTTTGTGAGTGTTTTAAAGAGAGGGAGTGATTTGTCTGCTGACTTGGATAAAAAACGGTTTAGCCCAGCTAGCTTTCCGTTTAATGACTGGACTTCTTTCAGTGTGCGCGATGAGGGGAGATCGATGACAGCTCTTGTCTTTTCTGGGCACGGCTTGATGCCGTCAGGTTCTATTAAGTATCCAAGGAACATTCCTTCTGTTGTGCCAAAGGTGCACTTCTTGGGATTTAACTTCATATTTATTCTTCCCAGTGTTTTGAATGTCTCCTCGATTTCGCGCACCAATTCTTCCTCCGTATGACTCTTTATAACAAGGTCATCGACATAAACTTCCAGGTTGCGACCTACTTGTTTTTCAAAAGCCATGTCCACCAATCGCTGGTATGTTGCGCCCGCGTTCTTTAGACCAAAGGGCATTTTTGTGTTGCAATATACCCCTTGACTTGTGTGGAAGGCTGTTTTTTCTTCATTCTCCTCTGCCATCTGAATTTGATGGTACCCTTTGTATGCGTCTAGGAAGCATTTAAAGGGATATCCGCATAGGGATTCTATCTTATAGTCAATTTTTGGTAGCGGATAGCAGTCTTGTGGACATGCTTTATTAAGATCAGTGAAGTCTACGCACATTCTCCAACTGCCATCACTCTTTTTTACCATTACTGGGTTGGAAAGCCAGTCATGGTAGTAGACTTCCCGCATGATGCCTGCGTCTACTAGTTTGTGTACTTCTTCCAAGATGGCTTTTGCACGATCTGGAGCTTGGCCGCGCTTTTTCTGTTGTATTGGAGGAAATCCTTGTCGGATTTGTAGCTTGTGCTCCGTGATGGATCATGGTACACCAGTCATGTGCTTTGGTTCCCACGCAAAGATACTTAGGTTCTTTTGCAAGAGTGCGTACACAGCTGCTTTACCTTTGTCAGATAGAGATCCTCCAATCGATATTTGTTGATCTGGGTAATCAGGGTGAATGCAACCTTTAGGTTTGGTATTTTTGCTGCGTGCTGTTCTGGAACACTCTCCACCTCACTGGTTACTGCGTTGCATTCTTTAGGCGGCACCATGGTATTGTAGAGGGTAACAATCCCTCCTTCTACTGGAAATTTGAGCATCCCATGTACTGTGGATGGTACAGCGCGCATGGATGATATTCCAGGTCTCCCAATGATGCCGTTGTACGGTGAAGGAGACTTGATTATCATGAAGTTTATCCACGTTACTGTAGAGTGTTGTTCATCACCCACAACTACAAGTAAGCGTAATTGCCCCATAGGCCATATCTTTTCTCCTGTGAAGCCAGTCAGCGACGTCGTGGCCGGTATTAACTGACTTTGTATCTCAGGTCGCAGCCTTTTGAAGCAGTGTTCATACAGAATGTCTACGGATGCTCCTCCATCGATATACATGCGGCGAATATCATGTCCCCAGTATGTATCTCAATGGTTAGTGGCTCTATTACTGCGTTGTCCGTAGCTAGAGTGGGGAAGGATATCTCATTCTGTGAAGAGAATTTTTGACTGACTTTTTGCTTTGTTTTGCGCTGCCATGACTGTATCATGTAGATAATGTCCGTTTTTTCTTTGGAAGGTTCTTTTTTACCTCCATTTTTTTGTTTGTCCTTCCCTTCTTTAATATTCTTAACGAGGTGATCCATTCTACCCTCCTTTACTAATTTGTCAATTAGTTGTCGTAGCTGGACACACTCGTTGGTGGTATGGCCCTTTTGTCCATGGTATTCGCAGTATCCGTTCCCTATACGCTTATCCTCTGAGGTGCGCATTGGTGGGGGTTTTGGGAAGTTTGCGCTTTCTGTTACAAATATTTCCCTCGGAGTCTTTGTGAGGGGGGTATACTTGTCATTATCTCGTCCACTTCTCTAACTGCGATAATTCTTGCTGCGATTGCTGTTCTGGTCATTGGATTGTCTCCTAGGCTGCTCTTGCTACCTATAATTTGAGTAGCCTTTTTTACAGTCCGCAGCGGTTGCTTCTCCTTGGATGAAGGATCTTGTGCACTTCATTAGTTCATCGAAGGTTTGGGGAACCTTGTCGTTTAATTTCCTAATGAGTTCTGGGTTATTAATCCCATTCATGAACCCTGAAATTTTTAGGACTTCGGGACACGCCTTGACATGTATACATTCATCTTTGAAGCATTCCATGTAAGCACTGGTTGATTCCCCTTGGCGCTGTTTTACTCTGGCTAATTCAACAGGGTTCTTAGCGCACTTCTTTCTTTGGGTGAAGTTTAAGCGGAATGCTTTTCGCAACTCTTCAAACCCATCTATGCTCCTTCGGGGAAGCTTGCTAAACCATGTGCGCGCATTCCCTACTATTGTGGAGTTAAACATATGACACCACACCGGTTGTGGCCAATTTTCGATAGTAGCAGTGGATTCGAAAATTTTTAGGTGGTCATCAGGGTCACCCGTTCCATCATATGTTTTAACATTAGTGGGCATACGCCTTTTTTATGATCGGAGTAATCGCTGATGCGTCGTGTAACTGCATCAATTTTCTGACGACGCCAAGGAAGAGATATGTCTTCGTCCTCCTCCTCGCGGCTTCTTCCTCTGGACTTCCAATGTCCTGTCTCTTTGTCCTCGTTGTCCGAGGAGTCACTCGAGGAATAGTTGTCTCTTTTACGACGTTTGCGTCGTTTCTCCTCAGAATCTGAACTTGGAGGACTTTCACTTGGGGGTGCCAGTCTTCCCAATCTATCCTGGATTCTTCTACTACCAGATCCTGAAGAGCTGTCGCTCGGTGAGCGTTGTCGCCCAAGTCTGTCTTGTATTCTGCGGTTACCAAGTCTAGAGTGGACATTGGTGCACATTCCATCATCTTCATATTCTTCTGAGTACTGCGAATCAGATGTTGTACCAAGTCTATCATGGACATTGGTACGTCTTTCATTATTTTCACATCCTCCCCTCTGGTAGCGCGGTGGGGATGTTTCGCGTTTAGGACCAAAGTTGAGCCGGGCTTGCAGGCTCATACTTGACCTTCTCCTTGCTTCTTCTTGCACGAGGGCAGTTAGGGTTTCATAATTTTGGGATACAAAATTACTTAACGTTAGCTCAGGCGCGTCCTCTTCCACTGCAAGAATTTCTGACTCAACATTAGGCGCCCTATCTCGGTTAGGTGCGCCATGTGGCACAGTTTTGTCCACTATAGGTGCCGTTTGGTGGGGAGTATTGAAGAGGGTGCGCTGAAGTTCTTCAACGCTTGGAACCACCGTAGTGGTTTGAGTAGTCCTTATAGGCAATTCTACCGCCGGGAGAGGTAGGGTTGGTCCCGTTTCCTGGTGACCAGGCCTCTGGATGTTCCAGAGGCCTGCCTAGAGGTCGAGTCTTGAGGGTTCTTTCTCTGGGGGTCGCCACGTGTTTTTTCCAACTGCAGAGTCCGCTTGCTTGAGTTTTTGTTCTTCGTCATTCTAGTTCTTAGTGTAGGGTCCCACGGATGGCGCCACTTGTTGATACAAAAGTTGGGCGTTCCTTGTTTGGGTTCCTGCTCTTGTACCAATTAGCTCTTAATGCTTGAAACCTGCGCTCTAAGAAAGTAAACAAACACCGTTAGGCTTATCGTGGGATTGTCTCCCACGATTATCCTCCGGCGTGAGAGTAAGTAATCGGTTTAGAGTTATATTGAAGAGTTAGGGTTTTGTAAATCTTACCTTTAATGGGAATTATGTCATTCTTTATATAGGTACGAAATCCTTGAAGATTTCGTGTTCCTCACTCTTCGCACGCGTAGTGCTTATCCGGCCTATGGATCTTTATTCATAAATAGAAGATCCTTATCTAGACCATAAATAGTTTGATTGGGTTTGGGCTTTCGTGAGTCCAAACCGTTAGTAGTATGGCCCAAATCATTGTCATGATAGCCCACTATAGTGGACTTGGGCATTAGTAGTGTTTATCATTTGGTCTTGTGGCCTAAATATAGACTATACGTCATCAGCAATAACAATAACAATACAAAGAGTTAATGTAACCTACTTGGTCTCAAGTGGTTGATCCTCCCTGCAGCGTTCTGGATCCCATCTTCTGACTGTACGCTCTTCGACACTGTATCCTTCTAAAAAAGAAGGTGACGAACCAATCAAATTTGCACCATTTCTGTTTACATGAAGAGTCAACAATGTCTTTGCAACACTACCACAAAGTCGAAGCGTGCATTGATAATCAGACCAAACTCTTAACCGATCATTACCATTCACATTCCCTTTTGATAAAACCAGCACAGCGTATTCAGAGTGAACAAGTGAAGGATGGTGACGGTAAGCAACAAAGTCAACAGTCAACACCATACCTATGCCCTGACGTCACGACCCAATTCTTGTCCCATAGATGAGAATAAGCCTTGAAAGAATCAGGGAAGGATGGTTTTTGGGAAGTCATGTAGTCCCATAACTCATTATGTGTTTTTATACTGTCGTCAACACCTATCTTAATACATTTTAAGGAAAAGCATAGATAAAAGGCCTCCTCTAAACTAAGCGCAAACCACTGCTTATCTTTAACGACTGTGATAGCTGGTTGACCAAAATAGGTTAAATTCAAAAGCTTAGTCTGTTCAGCATTAGTTAGAAGAAGAACGTTACGGCCGCAGAGTATTCCTTGAGAATTGGATTTTATTAGAGAACACTGAAGATCCAAAATCGACCTTGAAATGGGATTTGGAAGTGCTTTCGATTCCGACCCTTTCCCTTTCCATCTTGGTCCCATTACAACCTTCACAAAATAAATGAAACATGTGAGTGTTAATATGAAGCTTAATTACTTAACGAAATGCACTTTACTTTGAGCAAATAAAAATGAGCAACTATCATAAAAACAAGTTTTATGGCACGTACTATCGCTAAATAAACACAACGACAACCTTGTAAATGCTCCTTTCTAGAAGTTGAGGTAGTACATGTTTGCATTTTACCACATTATACGCATTAACCTGCCAATATGTTATTGTCCATTCTTCAGTTTTTAGACGATTTATGCATTAAGTACAGCTACAAATATAAAACTATTAAAAAACAACCAAACTGTCATGTAATTATTTGTTAAAAAGCTGTTAAGTATTTGAATTACAAATTGAGTGACTTTTGGCCCATTTTGCACCGTTTGCTTTCAAGTAGAAAATAGTTACATTAGGTGTGTTTTTATAATGTTTCTAAACCCCAGGTAATTACATACATATAAAACGAAAACAAGTTGAGATTGAAAGAACACACTTGATACCAAGGGGGGTGTCTGTTTCGGCTTATATATAACCGGCTTATGACTTATTTGGTTTTGGGCTTATGTTTCATAACCTTACTTTATGTGGCTTATTTTGAAACTTTTCAGCTTATATAAGCTTATTATAACATAATAAACTTATATAAGCTGAAAAGTTTAAAAATAAGCCATGAAAAGTAAGCTTATGAAACATAAGTCCAAAACCAAATAAGCCATAAGCTGAAACAAACACCCCCCAAGATGGTAGAGGCTTATAATGTTTTTGACTTTGCACTCGTACAAAGTTCATGATAGTATTAAAACAGATAAAAATATTGAATAATATGATTTTTAAGATTCAAACTTGAGCAAACAAGTTGCGCCCAGCCCGACACTTGTACTAAAGGTAAAATCAATGAAAAATGCCATGGCTGGAACAATGACTAAGGGTGTGTTTGTTCCATTAAGATGTTTTATGATTTTAGGGTGAGTTAAAATGGTGTTGTCACGTTGACAAGGAGGTGTTAGGTTTAATGAGCATTATTCTTAGTCTAAATGAGTATTATTAAAGTATTGTCATTTATAACTAGATTTAAAAATCTAAAACAGAGTATGCATTATTTTTCTTTCCAAAAATGCTAAATGTTATTATGTTAGGCTGGACGTAATAGAGGGCATGGACTCGGCCGGTCTCCTCCACTCGACTCTGTTGCCTCTTTTACACCATCATCCAACGACTCGGTCAACTAGCAAAGAAAATGAAATGTTAGTTGACCTTTACCAGTGCACACCCTGAATTTTGAGTCCACCCCTTTTCCCAAAGCCCAACTCACTCAACACTTGCTATGCAAACGTTCTAGTTTTAATCATTTTACTTATTTTGTAAAGTGTTTCAAAATTTCATACGATTCCTTACGCTGAGTTCTCGAGTTTTGAGTGAAGGGAAATGGAAAGGAAAGGGAAAAGAAAGAGAAAAGGAAAGTAAGTGTTAGTTGTTATGTTCTTTAGATAGAGGAAAATAAAAGGAAAGTAATCATAATCATGTTCTTGAGTGGGAGGAAAAGGAAAATAACTTTGTGAAAATTACATATATATATATATACCCTTTAGTTGTTAATGTCCAATTTAAAAATAAAATAAAATATACATTAGTCTTTACACAACAAACGGTTCCTTTCCCTTTCCTCCAATAAGTGAGGAGGAAGATTTACATAATAAAACTTCCTCCCTATTTCCTTTCCTCTTTCCCTTTCCTCCCTTAAATAAAACTCAAGAACACAAAAAAAAACTATACATTTTCTTTTCTTTTCTCTTCCATTTCAACTCGAGAACTGAGCGTTAAAATGTTTTAGTTGTACTTATTTTGTGAACACCCCTACCCCTAGTTTGCAAAATGGTTTAGATAAATACAGTAACTTAATTTTCAAAATGGTTTTAGTTGTACTTATTTTGTACTCATTTTGTAAACCGAATTTATGTATATATATATATATATATATATATATATATATATATATATATATATATATATATATATATATATATATATATATATATATATAAAGCATTAAAACTTTTTCATATACTCCGTATAATTTTTTTAGTTTAAAACTATTTTGGTGTTAAAAATCTATATAATTAAATTTAAAAAAAATATATAAACTATGTAATTCGGTCAACCAGAAAATTGAATCAAATTCAAATTTGTATTCGGTTCGGGTTAATTAAATTTAAATTCCCCGTACACACCACTCGTCCGAACCACACACACATTGTAAATTGTTTCTATATTTGGGCCGAAATAAATGACCCTATCCCAATCCAAAACTTAAAAAACCAAGATCTACGTGGCATAAATCCAGATATTTCCATCAACAAACCCAGCCCAACAAACTTCCCTTTTATCATAGAAATTAGAAAGTGTTGTGATAGTTGATTGTTTTATGCACTCTATGAATCCGTATCCGCTATATATATATATATATATATATATATATATATATATATATATATATATATATATATATATATATATTTTCTTCATAGTTGATTGATTCAGTGTGTTGTATAAGTGGTTAGTTAATATAGTATGTTGAAGGTTGACTCGGTAAGTGTGTTGTTGCATGAATTTACATATGTGTGTTTATTGATTAGATTAGATAGAGCTTAGTGACAGTTGATTGATTTTTGAAAGGATTCGTTGTGTTTGTTAGTCGATATACGTGTTTATGGATTAGGTTATATGGAGTGTTTATGGACGACACATGTAAGGCGCATGTGGGAGTTAACGGAGAAAGCTAACAATCGTTAAAGATAGGGATTAATGGTGTTACTAAACTTCATTATAAGGACTCATGATGCAAAAATGAAAACTAAGGAACTTGCGGTGTTATTTTGGGCAAACCACAGGGACTAACGATGTAATTTACTCTTGTAATGATAATAATCACAACTATTGCATTAATTTTGATGCAAAAACTAAAAAATAATAAAGAGAAAACTGCAATATACATCCCTGTGGTTTACACATTTTGGCATCTTACATCCCTGTCAGAAACTTTTGGCAATATACATCCCCCGTTAGGCAAACGTTTGCCACAATACATCCCTCGTTAACAATGAGGACTAACGGTGCAAATTTTTCCTTCGTTATCTCTTAACGAGACTAAAAATATTACACCGTTAGCCTTCGTTAGCCAAACATTTGCACCGTTAGTCCTCTTTTTTAGAAAAAAAAAAGTTAAAAAAAAAATTAAAATAAAAAAAGTTAAAATTAAAAAAAAAGGAAAAAAAATTTATAAAATAATTTTTTTTAAGGTTAATATTTTAAAAAAAATAAATATTTAAAAAAAAAATAATATTTGCGAAAAAAAATATAAATAATAATTAATTTTTTTAAAAATGTATATTTTTTTTAAAATTAATTTTTATAAAAAAAATGCGTATTTTAAAAAAAAAAAATATTTTTTTATTAAAATTAATGTTTTTATAAAAAAAAAATAAATTTTTTTCGCAAATATTAATTTTTTAAAAAAATTTTGATTTTTTTTAAAAATATAAACTTTAAAAAAAATAATTTTTTAAAATTTTTCCTTTTTTTTTTAATATTTTTAAAAAATGCATATTTATATTTTTTTTAAAAATTTTGATTTTTTTTTTAAATATAAACTTTTAAAAAAAAATTAATTTTTTTGGCAAATATTAATTATTTTTAAAATATAAACTTAAAAAAATTAATTTTTTAATTTTTTTCCTATTTTTTAATATTTTTAAAAAATGCGTATTTATAAAAAAAATAATTTCTTTTCGCAAATATTAATTTTTTTTTTAAAATTCTGATTTTTTTAAAATGTTAACTTTAAAAAAAATTAGTTTTTAAAATTTTTTTCCTTTTTTTTTAATTTTAAATTTTTTTAACTTTTTTTTTTTTTTTTTTTTTTCTAAAAAAGAGTACTAACGGTGCAAATGTTTGGCTAACGAAGGCTAACGGTGTAATATTTTCAGTCTCGTTATGAGATAACAGAGGAAAATTTTGCACCGTTAGTCCTCATTGTTAACGAGGGATGTATTGTGGCAAACGTTTGCCTAATGGGGGATGTATATTGCCAAAAGTTTCTGATAGGGATGTAAGATGCCAAAATGTGTAAACCACAGGGATGTATTTTGCAGTTTCCTCAATAATAAAAAAGTGTTCGCAAGCCTATCAAACATGTTTATTTGTGTCTTACGATTGACCCGTATCGACACATCTGAGTATCTAACCACCCCATTTTAATAACAATAATATTTGCACTATCAGCTTACTATCAACAATGAAGGCCGGCAAACGTTATCCTGCTGCTACAGACAAGCGGTTCAAGAACATTGTATTTTCCCAAACAATGTTATTGTAGTTAATGATTTAGTCTCTATATTGCAGGCTCACTCACCTATAAAACCAACATTTTGTAATTGCATAATCATCAAAACAGTCTGCGTCCTGTACTTTTTTTTTTTTTTTTATTCCTACACGATCAGCATGATGAAGATAACATTTCTTACAGTGGCCCTCATACTTGCAGCTCTCCAAACAGCAACAGCTGGTGATCCCGACATTCTCTCGGACTTTATACTACCTCCAGGCACTACAACTGTCGATGCTAGCTTTTTCACATACACAGGTATGCGAGTTTTAGTTGGTGCACCAGAGGCCAAAACTCTAAACATACTAAAAGCAAGCATGACCGAATTCCCAGCTTTAAACGGTCAAAGTGTTTCCTACGCGGTCCTCGATTTCCCACCAGGTTCAGTCAACCCACCCCACACGCACCCACGAGCATCTGAACTCTTGCTCCTTGTTGGCGGTTCCTTACAAGTTGGCTTCATTGACACCACTAATAAACTTTTCAACCAAACCCTTCAAACGGGCGATATGTTTGTGTTCCCAAAAGGACTAGTTCACTTCCAGTATAACTGCGACCCAAAGGATAACGCGTTGGCAGTGTCTGCGTTTGGTAGTGCTAATGCAGGAACTGTATCGGTTCCTAATTCGGTTTTTAACACCAGTATTGATGATGGGGTGTTGGCTAAGTCTTTTAAAACAGATGTTTCAACCATTCAGAAAATCAAAGCTGGACTTTCGGGCAAGATTTGAGTTTCGATTTTCTTTGTTTAATTGATTAATAAATGGCTAATTCTTCCTTATTCTTGGAATTTCATTCTTCGAAATTTACGTCTATGTATTTTTTCCCTTTTCATTTTTATTGATTTTCACTATATTTATTACTCTGATTGGTTTAGAATTTATAAACCATTTACATCCATGTGGGGAAATGCTTAAATGAGAATCAAATGAAAGGTAATAAACTTCACTTAAGTGTTTCAACTAAAACATTCTTCTTATTAACACGTTAATATGTGTCCGGTGAGCATATGTTAGCAAAACTCAATTACGAAAAATGAGAGTTATGCGTAGATTTACTAAACCGATTCAAACCTTGGATACAAATAAAAGAAAATTGTCATCCATATGCATTCCCGAACATGGCCCTATCTCGGCACACAGCGAAACCCTGTGGGCCCCACATTTACCCATTTTACACAAAACATTACAAAAATGCGCAAACGAAAGGTCTTCAAAACAAGGGATGGCTTATCACGCCAATATACTTCATCATGGACTATCTACCAACACTCTAACATCAAATATGCTAATAAACATGTACTCGAAATGCGGGTTTCTCGACTACGCACGTAAAGTGTTTGATGAAATGCCTGAAAGAACCTTAGTTTCATGGAATACTATGATTGGGTCGTATACTCAAAATGGAAATGAAAGGGAAGCGCTTGATCTTTTTGTTATGATGCAAAGAGACGGGACGGAGTTTAGTGAATTCACACTTTCGGGTGTTTTATGCGCTTGTGCTGCAGAGTTTGCGGTTTTTGAATGTAGACAGTTGCATGCTTTTGCAGTTAAGGCGTCTATGCTTGCGAATATGTTTGTGGGTACTGCTTTGCTTGATGTGTATGCGAAATGTGGGTTGGTGGAAGATGCTATTCGGGTTTTTGAGTATACTAGAAGGGTGCCCGCGCGATGCGAGGGCGGATACCATATGGTACTCAAAAGTCAAAATTTAAACCAACCATAACTTCATTCATATATTCATATAGTTGGGGGGTTTGATTCTTTTGGTAGTGAAGAGGAGGGAGGTGGGTGGTGGAAAGTGGTTGTTGGGGTGGTTATAAATTGTTAGGGTGGTTGTTATGGTTGTTATAAATTGTTGGGGTTGTTAGAAGTAAGAAAAAAGTCTTAAAAAGTTTGTTAGAAAAGTCCAAATACATTATATAGTAGTATAGATGCCTGAAAGGAGTGATGTGACGTGGAGTTCAATGGTGGCTGGGTATGTGAAAAACGAGCTTTATGAAGAAGCGTTGGTGATGTTTAAGAAAGTGCAGGTTAATGGAGTTGAGTTTAATCAGTTTATTGTTTCTTCGGTTCTTGCTGCTTGTGCTGCTATGGCTGCTAAGATTGAAGGGATTCAGACACATGCAGTGTTATTCAAGACGGGTTTTAATATAAACCTTTTTGTGTGTTCTTCACTTGTGGATATGTATTCCAAATGTGGAAGCATTAGGGAAGCTTATTTAGTGTTCTCTTGTGCACAAGAGAGGAATGTTGTTCTACTGAATGCAATGATTTCCGGATTTTCTAGACATGGTCGATCTATGGAAGCAATGATTTTATTTGAGAAAATGCAGCAAATTGGATTACAACCAAATGAGGTTACTTACATTTCTGTATTGTCAGCTTGTGGACATATGGGATTAGTCAAAGAGGGGAAAAAGTATTTTGACATGATGGTAAAAGAGCATAACTTATCGCCTAACATTTTCCATTATTCCTGTATGGTGGATATTCTTGGTCGTACTGGTTTGATTAATGAAGCTAAAAACTTGATAGACAAAATGCCATTTGAGACAACTGCTTCCATTTGGGGATCACTTTTGAGCTCATGTAGAGTCTATGGAAACGTTGAGTTAGCTGAAATCGCTGCTAAACATTTGTTTGAAATTGAACCCGAAAATGCAGGAAACCATGTATTGCTTTCAAATATTTACGCTGCAAATCGACAGTGGGATGAAGTTATACAAGCAAGAAAGCTTCTTAAAGAAACAGAAGTAAAGAAAGAAAGAGGGAAGAGTTGGATTGAGATTAGAGATAAGGTTCACTCGTTTATGGTTGGTGAAAGAAACCACCCTAAAATCGGTGATATATATTTGAAATTGGAGGATATGATGGAAGAGATGAGAAAGTTTGGTTATAAATGTGAGATTCGACATGATTTGCATAATGTTGAAGAGAACAAAAAAGAGGAACTTTTGAGGCACCATAGTGAGAAACTTGCACTTGTTTATGGGTTAATGTGTTTACCTTCTTCTGCTCCTATAAGAATCATGAAGAATCTTAGAATCTGTGGGGATTGCCATGTTTTTATGAAGTTGGCATCGAAGATAACAGGAAGGGAGATAGTGGTAAGGGATATCAATCGGTTTCATCATTTTAGGAATGGGTTATGTTCATGTGGAGAGTTTTGGTAATTGAGTATAGCAGCCCACATTGATTGCCAAGCAAGAAAATATTGGCGATTTTTATTGTTCTGTAGGTCCCATAACCTTGAGAGTGCAGGTTTGGGGAAGTACCGATGTAACTAATTGGTGGGATCTTGGAACAAGAATTGTAAATTAAAGAGGATTATGCTTTCAAGAGTCGCAAACAAGGATGCAGAAGTAATGTTTTAGAGTAACATTTCATGAACAATTGGAGAATTTGTTTTATGTATTTCATCATGTTTAGTGCTGAAATGATAATTATATAGATAATGTTTTATTTAATTCATCATGCTTATTTATTTTTGGAGAAAATTGCGCCTTTCACTTCTATTTTTCTTGACTAGATCCTTTTTGTGAGAAATGTACTGCTCATTTATGAGTACATATTTCTTTGTTTCATTTTTCTGTTAGTTTATATAGATTCTAGTGCTAGTTGATGGATTGATCAAGAATTTGTATGAACACATACATATGAATTTGTGTGTTTAGCGATTATGTTTATGTAGATTATAGTGATGGCTGATTGATGAGCTTGTAGTATGAACACATATGTGTGAATCTGTGTGTTTATTAATATAGATTCTAGTCATTTTGATTGATCTAGCATATTTATGAATTCGTATCTTTGTATATGTGTTTAAATAAGATTAGATTATGCAGATTACAGTGATGGTTGATTGATTGAGCGAGCTTGTTGCATGAACACAGATGTTTGAGTTTGTGTGTTTAATGAGTAGGTTATGTAGGGTTAGCTGATGGTTGTTTGAATACATACAATGTGTATTGATTAAACTAGTGATGACTGGTTGACTCATTTTGAAGAAAATGGATTGGAGAAGAAAAAGCTGAAGGAGGCTAAGGAGAAAGCCGAGAAAGAGAAGGCCGAGAAGGTAATATCACTGTCAATTTGGATATTCATTATATATGGTAACATTTCTGTTATCTGATTTTTATCAAGAAAAAGTTGGTGAAGTAAACTTTGTACATTTTCTATCAACCCGTTTCCAGATTCGCCACCTACAACGATCATTTTCTTTGCAATTACAGCTGCTGCATTCCATTGATCTATGTAACTTTACAATTTACATCAGCAACAGATACTTTCCTACGAAACGCAATCGCTTCCTTCAAAAACTGATCAAAGCCAAAAATCAAATTTTATGAAACAAGGAACATACATACAAGTCGACTCATGTTTTGCCATTGGCCAAGTCAATAGATTATAATATCAAATTATACTCATCCCCACTCTCACAATTTGGATATACGGGAGACTTGTCCATTTTTAATCCGAACAGAAGAACGTCGCGATTCTACACAGGAAATAAAGAAAGTTCAAATACTAACGAGACTGATTTCGTATAAATTTTAGTCAAGCAAAATACAAGACAAGGCATATACATTTTGGGGAGCAAGAATCTGTAAAGTCAACCTTCCAGCTCAAATTACACTAGTTTGTTCATTTTAATAATAACTTTTACTCTAACCGTTAATATCACAATAAAACCTGCACAGTAACAATTTTTCTTCTAAAAGAAAATGCAGCTGGTTTTGGGTATAGACAATGTGTCTTGCTTAGTGTATACACAGGTCCCCTGTCGCAAACCCAACTGAATAAACGTTACAGAGTGACTTACTCTTGCCCAAAAATGTGAAAGATTCAACGAAAACACATGTTAGTATATCAAGTATCTGGCCGCTTTAAGCATTTGACGATCCCTCTAATACTATAAGTCAAACATGGTTAATACATCAAACATTGCACCAGATATGCAAACATACATATAGACAGAGCCAAAATCCCAACAAGGATTAAAAATCCAACATTACCCAACCGCATTCTCAAGTATACTAGGATCGGTACCAGACCTACATAAAGTTTGTAACATCTAACCAGCTTTGTTTTTTTCTTTTCCAAAACATTAGAGTTGCACAAGAGGCAAAGCCATTACAAGACCAACAAATGAAACTAGCAACACCACCATCCATGTCGGGAATGGCTGTTTTTTCGCTTCTTCCTTTGGAGTTTCTACTCTCTTCACCTCGTCTCTAGTATCCAGCAAAGCTTGTAAATTTTCTTCCTTGGATGATGCAAAAAGTGAACAGTAGAGACTTTGGGTGACTTTAATTATTCTGAAGGACTCCACGAGTATTTTTGGTACAAGTTCAGGACGGACGGTGTATTTTACTCTAGTTTCAAAGTCCAATATCTATTCATCATTTCAAAACAAAAATTCCATTATAAATATCCGAATTTTGAACTATGCACCATAACGTCGAGTAGGTTGTTTTTACTTTTGACCAGCACGGATTTGGATCCGGTTCTGCTTTTTTGAACCGTGATCATCCATAACTCTGAGTATTATTTGAGTCAATCAAACACCAACAACAAGTGCATCATGAACACTAATCATTTTAAGTCGGTACTTGAAATTTATGCTGATTTGTGTTTGGATAACTAAACTTAATGAATAATGAATCTATTTCGTCCTATGTGTTATGTTGCTAGACTAGAACCGGACCAAAAGAAAAACCCAAGGACTGGGCTATAGTTGCTTGAGTCACGTAATGGGTTGGGCTTGTATCATTTTCATAATCACCTTCTAAATCTACGATTGATACGTGCATGAAGCCCATGTAAACATGTAATAATAACATAACCTAAATGTTCTGTGACATTACTCATATTACTATCTTTCGTGCAAAGAACCCCATGATAGATGCTAAAAGAAATCACAAACATGTGACAAACAAGATAATATAATCAAGTTTACCATGATCCGGTTCGGTTCCACTTGTGCTTGTGCTTGTGGATTCACTTTTAATGATGCGCAACTTATCATGTGTATGGCAATAGTGTTTATACAACTTGCATCACGCATTCTAGTTGAGTTTTCTTAAATCAAGATGAACGTGTATGAAAGATTTTATGCTAAGACTACCACAACACCCAATCCCCAAACGCTAACTAGTGATCAAACTTTTTATTTGGTTTCAATCGGTGATGATTTGGAAATTCCTATCTAGCTTATTCAATTGTCATCTATTTGGGTTCTATCGATGTTTGAAAAGTTCCATCCTGAGCAAAACTTGAACTTATTATATATACTGAAAAAAGTTTGTTTCAGCTTGTTTACTCTTGAATGGGTAGATTTTGTTTGAGTTTTTTAGTTGATGAGTCGAAAATTGAACTTATTATGAGTAACCATGTTTTTTAACGTGTTGACGAACAACTAATAAAAACAATGCGAGCAAATAACACATGAAAGCTAGATGGGTCTGTTGGTTTATCTAGGCATGGAATGTTAAAGATTCTTTTGAATAACATATGAAAGCAATTAAAAGGAAGCAACATAAAAACACCAATCACTAAAAATTGTACACGAATCTGGAACAAATTAAAACGATAAAAATAAAACTAATCTGGAGCAAATGTAAACGATAAAAGTAAACCTAATTGTACCTAATTATAAGATAGTAAACGCTGGCAACTTTTTCTTAAATCTGCTTTCTTTCATCAGGAAGGTATTTGTGCCAATGCCATGGATTGAAAACAGCTTATTTTTGGGACGATCCATAAACATATTCGGGTAACGATCACTAACCGGAAGAACAATGTTGGTTTTATGTAAAACGCCACTTTTCAGGTTGTAAACGAAGAACTTATTTCCATCGCCTATGGTTGTTATTAACAAGTCCCCGTCTTTATTCCATGTAACACCCCCAAAATTTGATACAGCGGAAGACTCAACAAGCTTTCGGGGTGCTACGGGGATTGGTATCCAACACAAGACAATATAGAACGAGATAAAGTAAACATAATAAAAACACAACCAAAACGGGGTTTTAAGGTTTACATTTATCCCAACATCATTCAGAGTCAGGCCCAAAATAAAATAACAATAGGTCCAAATTTAATTATCAGAGTTTAGAAAAATAGATCCATAAACCGCGTGCCTTAGCCGAGCCTTCCAATCCAAGCATGCACCTCAACACTTAATTACCTGAGAAAACGTGCTAAAAGTCAGCTTTCGCTGGTGAGATCATAGGTTTAAATTCAACTAATAATATAGTGGACATATACGCAAAACGCTTGCTAGCTAGACTAAGGATTCGCTAAAAGCCTGCGGATACCCTCCGCTCCAACAAAACACACGGATACCCTTCCGTACTAACAAAACACACGGATACCCTTCCGTACTAACATAGATATTCGGGTAGCCCCCGCAATACCAATAATAACTCGGATAACCTCCGAAATATTAATAACCTATAGGTGCACACTATAGTATCTAAATAAGCCAACCTTGAATAGTACACACGAAACTATGTGACTAAAGTTGACAATTCACCAATATCCAAATAAGCCAACCTTGAATAGTACACACGAAACTATGTGACTAAAGCTGACAATCCACCAATAACCAAATAAGCCAACCTTGAATAGTACACACAAAACTATGTGACTAAAGCTGACAATATATCCTAGTCCATACGCATAGCAAGTTTAGAAATAATATAAAAGCGATAATAGTCCACGTAAAATGATTTGCACGTTTCTCACCCCAATCATTGAAAACATAGTTCAAGAGTAAAAAGTGGGGCTATGACTCACCTCAAGTCCAGAAAATAGCAAGACGAGGTAGGTAGAAATAAGATGTATGATAACTCACGAAACAGCAACTACGGACTTGGCACGACCTAACAATATTAACTCTTTCAGAAATCATTTCCTCAAATATATAATATTCCCAAACCCGGACGAGAATCCGTTTTATTTCCGAAAATCCATTTCGTATTAGTTTGGTGTATTTGCGTTTGGTATCCATACGGGTGGTGGGTCGACTCAAAACAAACCAACAAGATCACACATAGAAAGATAAAATAAACTATAGATCTAATATTAGCCCAATATATCATTTAAATAAATCGCCAAAGTTTACCAAATCCGTCGATTTGATAATCCTCATATTTATTTACGTAACATACCGTTCCAAGATTACACCCAATCTAAGGCACATAGCACATAATTACTATATAGTATATATCATAGTTTAATAAATTCCTCATATATATCGTCAAATTGGCCAGATTTCCCGATATATACACTCGCAATCTATTACACTTTACATATACTACAACCTATGGGCATCGTAGGATACGATGCCCACTAATATATTCATTTCATATAGTTAAATAACCCGGCTCAACCTTACGGTTAGGTGGTTATTTAATTATAGAAAACGTCTATATTAGTTGCCATATATCCGTGACAACACGAACGTCACAAATAGTAACTTACCTGGACCCGAGCGACAACAATTTCGCCTAACTCAATAAGTTTATCCGTTATATATCCAAAACGACATTTTATTAAACGTTCCATAATTGTCGGGAGTTTCCCGTTTATAACACAATTTTTATAATAATAATACGTTTAATAATATTACGCCACTTTCGTAGCCTAATATATATCTAATCGTATTATTTATAATACGACTCGTGATTATTATTATTATTAATATACGCGTTTATATAGTTATATATACGTTATTCACGTATATATATATTCATATAAACGTTCATATTACCAATAATTATTATTACGAGTTTTATTATTCTCGTTTCAATTTTAATAGTTATTGAGTTATACGAAATGGTTATATGTCCGAGTCATGACTCTCGGCTCATTGTCCAAGTCCAATAATAAGCAAAAGTCATAAATAACAAATCTCCGTCCAATCACAATCTCAAACCACGGGCTACAACAATAGGGTCCGACTACGGCACCCGACTAACCTATCTCCGTCAATCTAACGACCGTCTCACAATCGGTCCCCAATAACACTTTCGTCAACAACTCCTCAATTACCAATAATAATATCCAATGTCGAGACCAAACACGGTCTCGACCCAACCAAAAGTATACGGCCGATAAATGAAATACCACAACCACAAAATAAACAAGTTCACAATTATTCAAGAATATAACGTCAACCAAGTTAATGTGTGGGTCGGTTTACCAAGCCGACCCGAGCCCTCGACTCACTTGAGTCTCGGCTCCGAACCGCGAGTCACTAGGACTCGAGCCAAACACACAAGTATCATATAGCTCACAAGAGCTTAACCAAGAAATCATATAACCCATTCGACCCAAATGGTCAAATCGGCAACAAGAAATTATACACGGCTCAAGGCCGCGACCCACAAGGGTCGAACCACAAAAACCATACGAGCCGAGGCTCGAACCACAACTAATCGAGAACCCCATGAGGGTCTCGGCATGGCATACGAGCACAAAAAATGAAACCCCGAGACCACAAGGGCCTCGGTTAGCTCGGATCGAGGACACAACACCCTCGACAACAACCAATCAATCATCACCTAAAACCAAAGCCATACGAGGCTTCGAACCAAATTAAGCCGAGAGCTTTGCTCTCGGTTCCGAGTCATCCATACCCAAAACCATGAAAACCCGGATACCAAACCAACTTTTAATCACAAAAACATTATTCCCATTAAAGATTAGTTCGATTCTCCACAAAACAATCCGTGTAGCCACGGATAAAAGCCAAATCGTGGCTCCCAAAACCCAAAAATGGTTCCTTCTCACCTTCTTAGACCTCCAAAAGCACGGATCTAGAAAACTATTAAAAGTTCGAACGGATTAGTACAAGATTGATGGTGTTAATGATGGTTCTAGGATGAGTTTCTTATATCAAAAGAAAGAGGGTGAAGAGGGGGATAGAATGGTGGTGTTTGTTTTGTTGGGTGATCGGAAATACGGTGGTGGTGGCCGGTTTTTACGTCCGGCGGCTAGGGTTAAATTGATGGGGGAGATGAGTGGGGAAGAGAGAGATGGAAATTAGTGTGGGTGAGGGTTTGTGTGTGTGTAAAAACCGGACCCAACACCCCTATATCTTTTTATTACTTTTTTTTTTTTTTTTTTAAAGTTAATAATAATAATAATAATAATAATAATAATAATAATAATAATAATAATAATAATAATAATAATAATAATAATAATAATAATAATAATAATAATAATAATAGTAATAATAATAATATTATTACGGTGGAGCGGGTAACGCGGGTAATTGTAAAAACATGTGACCCGAACCCGAACTCATTTTAAAACTTCAATATCACTCGAGAACATCTCGTAAATAATTAAAAATATAACCGGACTCGTTAAGACGAATCATAAACTGTCGTTAGGTAATCCTAGTGCCAAAGTCAACGTAGTACCAAGTGAGAATTCAAATATACATCACCGATCATATAATCAAAAATGAATTATGAACATAATTCACGAATTCCATAACGTCATTAAATAAAATATCCATAAAATAGGTCTTACAAGTTCATTGTGAAATGAAAATTTCAAATAAAAATTATAAACGAACTTAAATTGAAATGCGGGTTTTTAAAATAGCTCCCTAAACTGCCGGTTATCACATCCTCCCCGTCTCAGAAGGAAACCCGTCCCGGGTTTCACTCGGAAAAATTTTCATCTACGAAGTGAAAAACTTCGGATATTTCTTCCTGAACTCGTCCTCACGTTCCCACGTAAATTCTGGTCCATGTCGGGAATTCCAACGAACCTTGACGAGCGGAATGCGACTTCTCTTGAGTCGTTTAACTTCACGATCTAAAATCTCAATCGGTTCCTCCACGAAATTCAGTTTCTCATCAACACGAATGTCCCTCATTGGAATGACGGGCATTTCATCAGAAAGACATTTCTTCAAATTACTCACGTGAAACACGTCGTGAACTTTGCTCAGTTCGGATGGTAATTCCAACCTATAAGCCACGGGCCCAATTCTTTCTAAGATCAAGAATGGTCCAATGTAGCGTGGGTTGAGTTTACCATGTTTCCCGAAACGTATAACACCTTTCCAAGGCGAGACTTTCAGCATTACTTTGTCTCCAACCTGGAACTCTAAAGGTTTACGTCTCTGATCGGCATAGCTCTTCTGCCTATCTCTAGCTGCTTGCAACCGATCACGAATCTGAGTTACTTTCTCTGTAGTTTCCAAAATAAGCTCAGGGCCTGTAAGTTGACTATCTCCAACTTCTGCCCAACCAATAGGCAAACGACACTTTCTGCCATACAAAGCTTCGAATGGTGCAGCTTTAAGACTGGTGTGATAGCTGTTATTATAGGAGAACTCCGCAAGGGGTAGATACTTCTCCCAGCCTTTACCAAAGTCTATGATGCATGCACGAAGCATATCTTCTAATGTCTGAATGGTCCTCTCACTTTGACCATCGGTTTGGGGATGATATGCAGTACTCATATCAAGCCTCGTCCCCAAAGCCGTTTGAAGTGATCGCCACAAAGCTGACGTAAAACGACTATCACGATCCGAAATAATAGATATCGGGACTCCATGTCGCGAAATAATTTCCTTCACATATAACCTCGCAAGCTTATCCACACTATCATCTTCACTAATAGCTAAGAAATGAGCAGACTTTGTCAGACGATCCACGATTACCCAGATAGCGTCACAACCGCTAGCTGTTCTCGGCAATTTGGTAATGAAGTCCATAGTAATCCGCTCCCATTTCCAGACTGGAAGTTCTGGTTGCGTTAGTAATCCTGACGGTCTCTGGTGTTCAGCTTTAACCTTAGCACATGTCAGACACTTACTAACGTACGATGCTATATCTGCCTTCATATTTGGCCACCAATAGAACTTCTTAAGATCCTGGTACATTTTATCGGAACCAGGATGAATGGAGTACTTTGACTTATGCGACTCATGCATAATCAATTCTCGAATTTCTCCATATAAAGGTACCCAAATCCGATCTCCAAAACATAATAATCCATCAGAACGCTTAACAAATCCTTTCTCATTATCAGCCATCCCAAATATGTTCTCGGCAGATCTATTTTCTGCTTTCAACGCTTCCGTTTGAGCTTCGAGTATTTGAGACGGTAATGGCGACACGATAGTCATTCCCAATGACCTAACTCGTAATGGTGGTACTCTTTCCTTTCGACTAAGAGCATCAGCAATAACGTTTGCTTTACCAGGGTGGTAGCGAATTTCACAATCATAATCGCTTAGCAACTCAATCCAACGTCGCTGTCTCATGTTGAGCTCTTTTTGATTCAAGATGTGTTGTAGACTTTTGTGGTCAGTAAACACAACACACTTGGTTCCGTACAAGTAATGTCTCCATATTCTTAAAGTAAAAACCACAGCACCGAGCTCCAAATCATGGGTAGTGTAGTTTTTCTCATGCTTTTTGAGCTGTCGGGAAGCATAAGCTATCACTTTCTCCCGTTGCATTAACACGGCTCCTAAACCTTTATGTGAGGCGTCACAATAGACGACGAAATCCTCGTTACCTTCTGGTAATGCTAAGATAGGAGCACTACACAACATTTTCTTAAGTAATTGAAACGCTTCCTCTTCTTTATCTCCCCATTCATACGTAACACTCTTTTGGGTCAATTTGGTCAATGGTTTAGCTATCTTCGAAAATCCTTCGATGAATCTTCGGTAATAACCAGCTAAACCCAAAAATTGACGAACTTCGGTTGGGGTTGTAGGTGCAGCCCAATCTTTTATCGCCTCAATTTTAGCAGGATCCACATGGACTCCTTGTCTATCAATCACATGACCCAAAAATTGTACTGTCGGAATCCAAAATTCGCATTTCGAAAACTTGGCATACAGTTTCTCCTTCCTGAGCAATTCCAAAATGAGTCTTAAATGCTCCTCATGCTCTTTCTCACTCTTTGAATAAATCAAAATGTCATCGATGAATACAATCACGAACTTATCCAAGTAAGGCTTACACACACGATTCATGAGATCCATGAATATTGCTGGTGCGTTAGTCAACCCAAACGGCATCACCTGAATCTCGTAATGCCCGTAACGGGTTCTGAAAGCCGTTTTCGGAATATCTTCCTCACGAACTCGAAGTTGATGATATCCCGATCTCAAATCGATCTTCGAATACACACTCGATCCTTGAAGTTGATCGAACAAGTCATCGATCCTAGGTAACGGGTATCGATTCTTCACCGTTAACTTATTCAACTCTCTATAATCAATACACATACGAAACGATCCATCCTTCTTCTTCACAAATAAGACTGGGGCTCCCCAAGGTGAAGAACTTGGTCTTATGAATCCTTTTTCAGCTAACTCTGCCAATTGTTTCGACAATTCTTCTAGTTCGGTAGGTGCAAGACGATAAGGTGCTCGTGCTATAGGTGCAGTACCCGGTATCAACTCAATCTGAAACTCCACTTGTCTAGTCGGCGGGATTCCCGGCAAATCATCGGGAAACACATCAGGAAAATCACGAACTATAGGCACATCTCCAATGCACCTTTCCTTTTTCTTCGTCTCTCCCTTCTCAGAAATTTGAGCTAAGAATAGGTAACATCCCTTCTCCATTAGCTTCGGTAACTTCGTGCAAGATATGACTGCTAATCGGGATGGGCTCCTAGAATCCTTTCGGTCTCCCAATATGTTTAGGATTTCCTTTCCGTATGGTACACGCACGATCTTCTCGTCGCAAAGTATGTGAGCACGATACTTCGACAACCAATCCATACCAATGATTACATCAAAACTTCCTAACGTGATGGGTAGAAGATCTATGTTGAAAGGGTGACGTACAACCGCGAATGATGGTATTAATCCTTTCTAGGTTTCCATTTGCTAACTCAATATCATACCCAATTCCTAAGGTCATCGGGGGTTTCTCTAGTAAGGGTGCAAATGTAGTGGACACAAAACTCCTATCGGCACCAGTATCAAATAGTATGGAAGCATAACGATTATTGAGAAGGAACGTACCAGTAACGACGTTCGGATCTTCTCCTCTCTCGTTCCCGAGTGCATACACTCTTCCCTGAGCAGCTCCAGCTTCCACACGTTGGTCCCCATTATCTTGTCGTCCACAATTTCCTCTAGTTCCACGGTTTCCATAATTGTACCCATTACCACCCGAGCCTTGATTTCCACGGTTCCGCGATTCTCTACACTCATTCCTATAGTGTCCCTTCTTTCCACACCCATAACAGGTAACATCTGCCTTGTTTCTCATCTCAGGAGCAGCTTGAACCATTGCAAGAGGTCGAGCTCTACAGTCCCTAGCTGTATGTCCTTTCTTTGAGCAATTCTGGCATTTCACACTACACCATCCAGTGTGATGCTGATGGCAACGATCACACTTGGGTGCGTCACCGTTCTGATTCTTCTTATCTCCATTCCCAATAGCATAAGCCTTAGCTTGTCTCTTGCTTCGGTGATCATTACTCTTAAAGTGACGGTCTCTCTTTCTCTTTCCATTCTTCTCCTTATCAGCTTCTTCTAATTCCAACGAATCCATAAGTTGTTGAGCAATTGTGATTGCCTCATGGATGTTTGCAGGCCTAGCAGAAATTACATCATTCCTCGTAGCTACAGGCAAACCATCAGTATACCTCTCAATCTTTTGAGTCTCGGTTTTCACCATATCAGGGCACAACAAGGCTAACTCCTGGTAACGACGATTGTAAGTCGTCATATCATTACCTTTCACCTTGTGGTTCCAAAACTCAATCTCTAGCTTCTTGACCTCATTCCTTGGGCAATAAGTCTGAATCAGCAAGGACTTAAATTGCTCCCAAGTCATAGTATACGCTACATCACTCCCAACTGCATTTCGGTAGTTGTTCCACCAAGTCAAAGCTTCATCCTTGAAAGTAAAAGAAGCAAACTTTACCTTCGCATTCTCCGCACAACCACTGACATTAAACACTGACTCAGTCTTCTCAATCCATCTGACTAAGTAAACCACTCCTTCAGTTCCACCAAACTCAATGGGTCCACAAATCTTGAATTCCTTGTATTGACATCCATTAGCACGAACAGGTGGAAAAGTTCCAGCAGAATTGTTGGAATGATTTGACTCAGCGAGTAGTTCAGCAACTCTTTGCTCCACGAGTTGGTTGATCATTGCTTGATCCACAGTAGGTGCATTAAGTGGAACATGACCATTGTCTCTCTGAACATCAACATTCTGATTCCTGTTGTTACGGTTAGTGGTGTCCAGGTTATCAGGAGTAGGGGTTTCAACATTTCGAGTAGGTCGACGACCTCGACGAGCAGGAGTAGTCACAGCAGGACCAGTCCTGGTAGACCTAACAGGGTTTCGACGGGGTGCCATTGATCTGTAACATCACACAAGTTCATGAGTCTCCAATAGAACTTATCGATATGCTCAACAAAACATCTCAACGAAATCAAGTCATGGAAAAAATAGCAACAACACGCCACGTAACAACAAATAAGCGAATAAGGACTCAATTTCCATAACACCCAAAATCACATAATACCATATACTAATAACCATCAACCATACAATAGCGATCTAACATTGTTCCAACTAACGGATAACACAAAACATACTAATCGTTCAAAAAGAGACGAATACCGAACAAAATACATCAAAATATGATAACTAGCTTTTCTAACCGAACACTCCTCGATTAAGAAAGCAACAAGATAATATAACTCAAACAACTAGCCACGTGGCTGACGGAGAATCCTCAACTCCTGCCTCAAGCCATCAAGATCCCTCCATAACGATCCTAACTCCACGCTATGGGTGTCTCGGTCTCTCTTGAGGTCAGCCACCTCCTTCTCTAGCTCGGCATTCCTTTGCCAAAGCTTGCGGTCGGCCTCACGAGCAGTAACAAATCCTCGCTGCAAACTATCGATATGCTCGTGGACATCCATCAAAACTCTCCTCAGCTCAGTAGCTCTGCCCACAGCGACAGTCAAATCAACTCTCAAATCTGCTAAAAACTCTCCAATAACTCTTTCAAGTCGATCAGATACACGTGCAACTCTGTCACTAAGCTCAGTAATCCGAGCCCACAACCTGCCAACCTCACCCAACTCTGCATGCTCAGCAGAAACCTCAGAAGATGCATCCGACTCAACGGGACTACCAGGTGGCAACTCAAACAAGAACGGATGATCAGGTGAATCGGGCTCAATCGGGTGTACAGGTGAATCAGGCTCCTCAGCCTGAGCTGGTGGTGCTAACTCATCATCATCATCATCAGGCATCTCATCCTCCTGAGGGTCATCCTCCTCCTCAGGGTCATCATCATCACCATGCTCAGCCTCCTGAGGGTCATCCTCCTGCTCAGGGTCATCAGCCTCATCCTCACCCTCGTACTCCTCCTCCTCCTCATCGGAAGAGTACCTCATCACTCGTCGTCTCCTACTAGGTGAACCATGTGAAGATGCAGTAGGTGATCTAGGACGACGACGCAATGATGTGGGTGGCGCCTCAGACAGAAGAGAATGAGCATCAATCTGTAAAGGTGATGGATTAGGGCGTACCGACATGCGTGCCGTAGCTCGGTGGGCAAAGCGTGGTGCCACACGAGCCAAAGCCTGATGAAGAGTAAGCTGCCTCAATGTACCAGGGAGCCCTAGAGAAGATGAGGGTCCCTGCGTAGATGCAGCAGGTAGTGCTGAAGTAGAAGCTGCCTGTGATACAATAGCTGAAGACATGGCCATCTGGTAAGGGTCATCAGATGCCATAGTGAACTGTGCAGGTAAAACTGGTGCAGTAAGAATGTCCTCGACGACATCAGGCATATGGGAGGCCATAGCCTGTGACAACGGCGTAGGGTAGGTGTAAGTGTTTCAAAACAACATAAATCACAACTCATAAAACCGTACCAAATATACTCATCAAATAATTCCATATATAATCTTAATAAAAGAATTTCAAACACCGCATTACTAAAATGTTTATAAAACATATAGACCATATAAATCCTCGAGAACGCCATCTTATTACTAAAACCCATAAACCTCAAATCGTCTCAAATATCTCATAATACCTCAAATAATAGAAGATGCTTCGGCTTGGCGGGCTGGCGGGCGGTAGTCAAGGATCATTTTCTATAAAAATACGGTTATAGTTTAGGCGTTTATTTACCTAGTTCTCTATAACCTTGGCTCTGATACCAATCTGTAACACCCCCAAAATTTGATACAGCGGAAGACTCAACAAGCTTTCGGGGTGCTACGGGGATTGGTATCCAACACAAGACAATATAGAACGAGATAAAGTAAACATAATAAAAACACAACCAAAACGGGGTTTTAAGGTTTACATTTATCCCATCATCATTCAGAGTCAGGCCCAAAATAAAATAACAATAGGTCCAAATTCAATTATCAGAGTTTAGAAAAATAGATCCATAAACCGTGTGCCTTAGCCGAGCCTTCTAATCCAAGCATGCACCTCAACACTTAATTACCTGAGAAAACTTGATAAAAGTCAGCTTTCGCTGGTGAGATCATAGGTTTAAATTCAACTAATAATATAGTGGACATATACGCAAAACGCTTGCCAGCTAGACTAAGGATTCGCTAAAAGCCTGCGGATACCCTCCGCTCCAACAAAACACACGGATACCCTTCCGTACTAACAAAACACACGGATACCCTTCCGTACTAACATAGATATTCGGGTAGCCCCCGCAATACCAATAATAACTCGGATAACCTCCGAAATATTAATAACCTATAGGTGCACACTATAGTATCTAAATAAGCCAACCTTGAATAGTACACACGAAACTATGTGACTAAAGTTGACAATTCACCAATATCCAAATAAGCCAACCTTGAATAGTACACACGAAACTATGTGACTAAAGCTGACAATCCACCAATAACCAAATAAGCCAACCTTGAATAGTACACACAAAACTATGTGACTAAAGCTGACAATATATCCTAGTCCATACGCATAGCAAGTTTAGAAATAATATAAAAGCGATAATAGTCCACGTAAAATGATTTGCACGTTTCTCACCCCAATCATTGAAAACATAGTTCAAGAGTAAAAAGTGGGGCTATGACTCACCTCAAGTCCAGAAAATAGCAAGACGAGGTAGGTAGAAATAAGATGTATGATAACTCACGAAACAGCAACTACGGACTTGGCACGACCTAACAATATTAACTCTTTCAGAAATCATTTCCTCAAATATATAATATTCCCAAACCCGGACGAGAATCCGTTTTATTTCCGAAAATCCATTTCGTATTAGTTTGGTGTATTTGCATTTGGTATCCATACGGGTGGTGGGTCGACTCAAAACAAACCAACAAGATCACACATAGAAAGATAAAATAAACTATAGATCTAATATTAGCCCAATATATCATTTAAATAAATCGCCAAAGTTTACCAAATCCGTCGATTTGATAATCCTCATATTTATTTACGTAACATACCGTTCCAAGATTACACCCAATCTAAGGCACATAGCACATAATTACTATATAGTATATATCATAGTTTAATAAATTCCTCATATATATCGTCAAATTGGCCAGATTTCCTGATATATACACTCGCAATCTATTACACTTTACATATACTACAACCTATGGGCGTCGTAGGATACGATGCCCACTAATATATTCATTTCATATAGCTAAATAACCCGGCTCAACCTTACGGTTAGGTGGTTATTTAATTATAGAAAACGTCTATATTAGTCGCCATATATCCGTGACAACACGAACGTCACAAATAGTAACTTACCTGGACCCGAGCGACAACAATTTCGCCTAACTCAATAAGTTTATCCGTTATATATCCAAAACGACATTTTATTAAACGTTCCATAATTGTCGGGAGTTTCCCGTTTATAACACAATTTTTATAATAATAATACGTTTAATAATATTACGCCACTTTCGTAGCCTAATATATATCTAATCGTATTATTTATAATACGACTCGTGATTATTATTATTATTAATATACGCGTTTATATAGTTATATATACGTTATTCACGTATATATATATATATATTCATATAAACGTTCATATTACCAATAATTATTATTACGAGTTTTATTATTCTCGTTTCAATTTTAATAGTTATTGAGTTATACGAAATGGTTATATGTCCGAGTCATGACTCTCGGCTCATTGTCCAAGTCCAATAATAAGCAAAAGTCATAAATAACAAATCTCCGTCCAATCACAATCTCAAACCACGGGCTACAACAATAGGGTCCGACTACGGCACCCGACTAACCTATCTCCGTCAATCTAACGACCGTCTCACAATCGGTCCCCAATAACACTTTCGTCAACAACTCCTCAATTACCAATAATAATATCCAATGTCGAGACCAAACACGGTCTCGACCCAACCAAAAGTATACGGCCGATAAATGAAATACCACAACCACAAAATAAACAAGTTCACAATTATTCAAGAATATAACATCAACCAAGTTAATGTGTGGGTCGGTTTACCAAGCCGACCCGAGCCCTCGACTCACTTGAGTCTCGGCTCCGAACCGCGAGTCACTAGGACTCGAGCCAAACACACAAGTATCATATAGCTCACAAGAGCTTAACCAAGAAATCATATAACCCATTCGACCAAAATGGTCAAATCGGCAACAAGAAATTATACACGGCTCAAGGCCGCGACCCACAAGGGTCGAACCACAAAAACCATACGAGCCGAGGCTCGAACCACAACTAATCGAGAACCCCATGAGGGTCTCGACATGGCATACGAGCACAAAAAATGAAACCCCGAGACCACAAGGGCCTCGGTTAGCTCGGATCGAGGACACAACACCCTCGACAACAACCAATCAATCATCACCTAGAACCAAAGCCATACGAGGCTTCGAACCAAATTAAGCCGAGAGCTTTGCTCTCGGTTCCGAGTCATCCATACCCAAAACCATGAAAACCCGGATACCAAACCAATTTTTAATCACAAAAACATTATTCCCATTAAAGATTAGTTCGATTCTCCACAAAACAATCCGTGTAGCCACGGATAAAAGCCAAATCGTGGCTCCCAAAACCCAAAAATGGTTCCTTCTCACCTTCTTAGACTTCCAAAAGCACGGATCTAGAAAACTATTAAAAGTTCGAACGGATTAGTACAAGATTGATGGTGTTAATGATGGTTCTAGGATGAGTTTCTTATATCAAAAGAAAGAGGGTGAAGAGGGGGATAGAATGGTGGTGTTTGTTTTGTTGGGTGATCGGAAATACGGTGGTGGTGGCCGGTTTTTATGTCCGGCGGCTAGGGTTAAATTGATGGGGGAGATGAGTGGGGAAGAGAGAGATGGAAATTAGTGTGGGTGAGGGTTTGTGTGTGTGTGAAAACCGGACCCAACACCCCTATATCTTTTTATTACTTTTTTTTTTTTTAAAAGTTAATAATAATAATAATAATAATAATAATAATAATAATAATAATAATAATAATAATAATAATAGTAATAATAATAATATTATTACGGTGGAGCGGGTAACGCGGGTAATTGTAAAAACATGTGACCCGAACCCGAACTCATTTTAAAACTTCAATATCACTCGAGAACATCTCGTAAATAATTAAAAATATAACCGGACTCGTTAAGACGAATCATAAACTGTCGTTAGGTAATCCTAGTGTCAAAGTCAACGTAGTACCAAGTGAGAATTCAAATATACATCACCGATCATATAATCAAAAATGAATTATGAACATAATTCACGAATTCCATAACGTCATTAAATAAAATATCCATAAAATAGGTCTTACAAGTTCGTTGTGAAATGAAAATTTCAAATAAAAATTATAAACGAACTTAAATTGAAATGCGGGTTTTTAAAATAGCTCCCTAAACTGCCGGTTGTCACATTCCAACACCCCAAAACCTCAATGTCACCATTAGGAACAATTTGTTTTTCAAATCGACAATGTGGTACCCATTCTTTCTGCTTCAATACCCAAACCTCCATGCTCCTAAGACACACATATCCAACCTCACCATTCAAATCAACCAACTGATCGTGAAAACAACTATAGTTTCTCCATAAATCACCCATTCTTTTGGGAGGATCAATCAGCCCAAACTCTTCTTTCTCTACATCAAACCATATTATCGGCCTTCCACCTTCTTGGGTTGGTGCGTCAAGATGACTAACCAACCAATGCAAACAACCATTAGCAAATATGGCTTTTCCTGCTATTGGATAAGAGGGGACTTGGGGTATTTCTCGCCATGAGTTTGTGCCAAATACATGCACCATTGTGCATAGATCTTTCCTCACCATATCATGGTTATCTGGCGGCGCATAAGCTTTAAGCAAAACAAGAACCATCTTCAAAGTGTTGGTTGAAGCATCAAAACCAAGCCCACATGACTCTCGGAGCATGGAACTTTCAAAACGCATAGGAAGAGGTGGAAGCTCATAACATTCTTTCCTTAGAGGATGGACCACAACCAACGAGTTTAGTATGTTATATTCGTCTTGTGACAAACACATATGCCCGTTGCAAGAACCTAGCACTTCAATTTGCGCATATGAATATTCAAAGAGAGGATTTGTGACAACTGGCAGTTTAGGGAGCTATTTTTAAAACCCGCATTTCAACTTAAGTTCGTTCATAATTATTATTTGAAATTTTCATTTCACAACGAACTTGTAAGACCTATGTTATGGATATTTTAATTAATGACGTTATGGAATTCGTGAATTATGTTCATAATTCATTTTTGATTATGTGATCGGTGATGTATATTTGAATTCTCACTTGGTACTACGTTGACTTTGGCACTAGGATTTCCTAACATAGTTTTATGATTCGTCTTAACGAGTCCGTTATATATTCTAATTAATTACGAGAGGGTTCTCGTGTGATATGGACATTTTAAAATGAGTTCGGGTTCGGGCCACGTGTTTTTACATCTACCCACATTACCCGCTCAACCGTAATAATATCTTTATTATTACTCTTATTATTATTATTATTACATTTAACTTTAAAAAAAAAAAAAAAAAAAAAAAAAAAAAAAAAAAAAAAGTTAACAAAAGGTGTGTTTTGGGTCCGGTTTCTCCACACACAACACAACACTCACTATTTTTCATCATCTCTCTCACTTCTCTTCTTCCCTACTACTCTAACCCTAGCCGCCACCTTGAAAATCCGGCCACCACAGCGCACCGCCGCCCACCACTCTAAACCACCACCATATTCATGATCTACAACATCTAATCTACTAGATCTAGTACACCACGCGCCTCCTATCACCACTTTATCACACGAATCATCACCAAATTTACCACTAATCGTTTATTCTTGAAAGGTTACCACGGTTTTGAGCTTTTGTTCGAAGGTGAGCGAGTTTCCACTCGTATTGTTAATAAAAAAACGCGACCCTTGGTCACGATTTTGTGAGATCCGAATGGGTTTTTAATTAAATACGTGATATGATGATGGATCTTGGATGAAAAACGTTTTCTTGATAGTTTGGTATCCGGGTTGGTTTATTTTTCGTCGGGTCGAGGTGTACCCGAGGGTGAAACCCTCGGATGGTGCTTGTTTGGCCGAATAGTTGGTCTTTAGTGATTATTGGTGTTCGAATGAGGATGGTTGGAACCTCATTTTTGGTTGTTCGACCGGTTATTGATGGTCACGGTTAACCATGGTTGTCGTATGGATTTTTGGCCGACGACCCTAGTAGGTCGTGTAGCTTGTTTGGCTCATTTAGAGCTAGCCGAGACCATGGAGGTCTCGGGTGGGAACCACACTAGTTGTGGTGAGGTGTTGCCTCGGGTTCGGCTTGGTAAACCGACCCGAACACTAATTTGGTTAAATGTTATTTTGTGGTAAATGTGAACTAAATGTTATATTATTATTGGTTATTATTGTCGTTGGTATATATTGTTGTGGTATTTATTTCTCGGCCGAATACTTTTGGGTCGAATTGGATATTGGTTATGGTTTTGATATTGAGGAGTTGTTGTCGAGTGGTATGTGATATGAGGACCGGTTATGAGACGGTCGTTAGATGACGGAGATAGGTTAGTCGGGTACCGTAGTCGGACCTTATTGTTGTAGCCCGTGGTTGAGATTGTGATTTGGACGGAGATTTATTATTTATGACTTTGGTTTATTATTGGACTTGGACAATGAGCCGAGAGTCATGACTCGGACATATGACCATTTCGTGTAACTCAATAAATATTAAAAGTGAAACGAGAATAATAAAACTCGTAATAATCATTATTGATAATATGAACGTTTGTATGAAAGTATATACGTGAATAACGTATATATATAACTATATAAACGCGTATATTAATAATAATAATAATCACGAGTCGTATTATAAATAATACGATTAGATATATATTAGGCTACTAAAGAGGCGTAATATTATTAAACGTATTATTATTACAAAAATTGGGTCATAAATGGGAAACTCCCGACAATTATGAAACATTTAATAAAAAGTCATTTCGAATATACAACGGATAAGTTTATTGAGTTAGGCGAAATTGTTGTCACTCGGGTCCAGGTAAGTCATTATTTGTGACATTCGTGTTGTCTCGGATATATGACGACTAATATAGACGTTTTCTATAAGTAAATAACCACTCAACCGTAAGGTTGAGCCGGGTTGTTTGGTTATATGAAACGAATATATTAGTGGGCAGCGTATCCTACGACGCCCATAGGTTGTAGTATATGTAAAGTGTAATAGATTGCGAGGGTATATATCGGGAAATCTGGCCAATTTGGCGATATATACGAGGAATTTATTAAACTATGATATATACTATATAGTAATTACGTGCTATTTGCTTTATATGTGCTTTAGATTGGGTGTAATCTCGGAACGGTATATTACGTAAATAAATATGAGGATTATCAAATCGACGGATTTGGTAAACTTTGGCGATTTATTTAAATGATATATTGGGCTAATATTAGATCCATAGTTTATTATATTTTCTACGTGTGATCTTGTTGGTTTGTTTTGAGTCGACCCACCACCCGTATGGATACCAAACGCAAATACACCAAACTAATACGAAATGGATTTTCGGTAATAAAACGGATTCTCGTCCGGGTTTGGGAATATTATATATTTGAGGAAATGATTTCTGAAAGAGTTAATATTGTTAGGTCGTGCCAAGTCCGTAGTTGCTGTTTCGTGAGTTATCATACATCTTATTTCTACCTACCTCGTCTTGCTATATTTCTGGACTTGAGGTGAGTCATAGCCCCACTTTTTACTCTTGAACTATGTTTTCAATGATTGGGGTGAGAAACGTGCAAATCATTTTACGTGGACTGTTATCGCTTTTATATTATTTCTAAACTTGCTATGCGTATGGACTAGGATGTATTGTCAACTTTAGTCACATATTTTGTGTGTACTATTCAAGGTTGGCTTATTTGATTATTTGTTATTGTCAGCTTTAGTCACGCGGTTCGTGTGTACTATTCAAGGTTGACTTATGTAGGTACTGTAGTGTGCACCTATAGGTTATTAATACTTCAGAGGTTATCCGAGTATTTATTGGTATTGCGGGGGTTACCCGAATATCTATGTTAGTACGGAAGGGTATCCGTGTGTTTTGTTAGTACGGAAGGGTATCCGTGTGTTTTGGTTATTGCGGAAAGGTTTCCGTGTGTTATGTTGAGAGCGGAGGGTATCCGCAGGCTTTTAGCGAATCCTTAGTCTAGCTAGCAAGCGTTTTGCGTATATGTCCACTATATTATTAGTTGAACTTAAACCTATGATCTCACCAGCGAAAGCTGACTTTTAGCACGTTTTCTCAGGTAATTAAGTGTTGAGGTGCATGCTTGGATTGGAAGGCTCGGCTGTGGCACACGGTTATGGATCTATATTTTCTAAACTCTGATAATAAAATTTGGACCTATCGTTATTTATTTTGGGCCTGACTCTGAATGATGTTGGGATAAATGTAAACTTTAAAACCCCGTTTTGGTTGTGTTTTTATTATGTTTACTTTATCTCGTTCTATATTGTCTTGTGTTGGATACCAATCCCCGTAGCACCCCGAAAGCTTGTTGAGACTTCCGCTGTATCAAATTTTGGGGGTGTTACAGGATTCTTGCGCAAAAACTCCAAAAACGGGCCCTCTTTCGTCTTCAAGACATAATCATGAGTAGTTCCAGTTTTTATCGATTCAATGACATGGTACAAGATGGGTTGTTCGTCTACAACTCGTATGTAAGGGTTTGCGTAATCAATGTAGTTACACCATACTTTTGATACGCACCGGGATCGAGCCAAACATTTACAGGGTACTCTTGAGAAGATGTCGAATACAATTCTTGAAGGTAATACATACATGACGAAACTGTTTATGATTATGGACTATGGTGGTAATCGATATTTATAGGGAAAAAAAAGAAAAGGGCAGAACGTAATAGATGGGGATATCGATCTTTGCTTAGAAAAAGTATAAAATACGTATTTCCTAAATTGATGTGCCCAATTTTAAGAAAGACATATACATAGAAATTTACCTTTTTATTAAAAAAAAAAAAAAAAAAAAAAAAAAAAAAAAAAAAAAAAAAAAAAAAAAAGACATATTCATCTAGTCATCCTCTAGATAATATTTCTTAAGTTATGGATATTAGGAAACTATTAATAAGATGGAAAGTTCTATATATGTGAATGTCAAAGATCGATTATTCTAGATTTTATTTAAAAGCTCTGAACTAATTAGGGGTCTCGCGATGTAACGGGACTCCGATGGATTTTATTTTGTTGAATTAGTCCATCGCTGAAAAATGAACTTAATTTTCACTTGACTAATCATTTCAAGTGAAAATTGTATTTTTTTGATTTTTTTTCCCTTATACTATAGGTTAAAAAAAATAAAATAAAATTGTGTATCCGGTCACTTTAAGCTATGGTTTCGTCCGTGGTTGTGGTATCATTTGCTTGAGAGAAAAAAAAAAAAAAAAAAAAAAAAAAAAAAAAAAAAAGTTTTGGCTCAAGCCAAGGAATCGGCAATGGCTTTGGCGCCGGTAGAACACGGTATGGTGGTGTGCATTTGGCATGGGTCCATGTTAGATGGCGCCAAGTAAATGATACCACAACCACGGACGAAACCAAAGCTAAATAAGAAGATTCTTATTTATGATACCATGGTAAATATACAAATTGTATGGCATCTGAAACTGGTCCTTCATTTTGTTTATGTGGTTTTCAGAGTGCTGGTGGCTGTTCCTCTATTATGATTCTTGTCTTGCTATGCTTATGGAACTTATCCATGCGTTTTCACTTCCTTCAAAAACTAATCATAACCAAAAATCAAATTTTAGGAAACAACGAACATACATACAAGTCTTTTGCCATCGGCTAAGTAGATAGATTATAATATCAGATTATAGTGAATGCCTGTGCAAAGTCCAACTGGGGATACTCTCAGAATTTGGATACACGGGAGACTTGTCCATTTTTAATCCGAACAGAAGAAAGTCGTGATTCTATACAGGATTAAAAGAAAGTTCAAATACTAACAAGACTGTGATTTCGTGGTCAAGCAAAATACAAGACAAGGCAACCTTCCAGCTCAAATTACCCTAACCGTTAATATCACAATAAAACTTGCACAGTAACAGTTTTTCATCTAAAAGAAATGCAGCTGTATAGACAATGTGTCTTGCTTCGTTTATACACAAGTCCCCTGTCAAGTGTCAACTGAATAAACGTTACAGAGTGAGTTACTCTTGGCCAAAAATGTGAAAGATTCAACGAAAGCACATGTTAGTATATCAGGTATGTGGCCGCTTTAAGCATTTGACGATCCTGCTAAAGTGCTAATACTGTAAGTCTGTATCAGCCTTTCATCAAACATGGTTAATACATCAAGCATTGCACCAGATATGCAAACATACATATAGACAGCCAAAATCCCAACAAGGATTAAAAATCCAACATTAGCCAACTGCATTCTCAAGTATACTAGGATCGGTACCAGACCCACTTAAAGTTTGTAACGTCAAACCAACTTTGTTTTTTTCTATTCCAAAACATTAGAGTTGCACAAGAGGCAAAGCCATTACAAGACCAACAAATGAAACTAGCAACACCACCATCCAAGTCGGGAATGACTGTTTTTTGGCTTCTTCCTTTGGAGTTTCTACTCTCTTCACCTCGTCTCTCGTATCCAGCAAAGCTTGTAAATTTTCTTCCTGCTCAGCGAGTCGCTGCTGTTCAAACTTCTCCACCTACTCTGGAAAGATTTTCTTAAACGTTGCGCTGTCAACAAAAAATTGGATAACAAAAAGATTATTAAAGAGGGTGTTAACAACCGTGCAAGCTCTCAATAGCAATAACAATAACAATACAAAGAGTTAATGTAACCTACTTGGTCTCAAGTGGTTGATCCTCCCTGCAGCGTTCTGGATCCCATCTTGTGACTGTACGCTCTTTGACACTATATCCTTCTAAACAAGAAGGTGATGAACCAATCAAATTTGAACCATTTCTGTTTACATGAAGAGTCAACAATGTCTTTGCAACACTACTACAAAGTCGAAGCGTGCATTGATAATCAGACCAAACTCTTAACCGATCATTACCATTCACATTCCCTTCGGATAAAACCAGCACAGCGTATTCAGAGTGAACTAGTGAAGGATGGTGACGGTAAGCAACAAAGTCAACACCATACTGATCTCCTGACCTCACGACCCAATTCTTGTCCCGTAGATGAGAATAAGCCTTGAAAGAATCAGGGAAGGATGGTTTTTGGGAAGTCATGTAGTCCCATAACTCATCATGTGTTTTTATACTATCGTCAACACCTATCTTAATACATTTTAAGGAAAAGCATAGATAAAAGGCCTCCTCTAAACTAAGCTCAAACCACTGCTTATCTTTAACGACTGTGATAGCTGGTTGACCAAAATTGGTTAAATTCAAAAGGTTAGTCTGTTCAGGATTAGTTAGAAGAAGAACGTTACGGCCGCAGAGTATTCCTTGAGAAGTGGATTTTATTAGAGAAGACCGAAGATCTGAAGTTGACCTTGAAATGGGATTTGCAAGTGCTTTCGCTTCCGACCCTTTCCCTTTCCATCTTGGTCCCATTACAACCTATACAAAATAGATAAACATGTGAGCGTTAATATGAAGCTTAATTATTTAACGAAATGCACTTTACTTTGTGCAAATAAAAATGAGTAACTATAGTAAAAAAAACAAATTTTATGGCACGTACTATCGCTGAATAAACACAACGTACTATTGCTAAATCACTACAACAATCACTGCTTTTAGCGGGGACATTCCCTCGCTTTCGGCGGGGACTTCTCCCCGCCCAAACCTTTCGGCGGGGACATGTCCCCGCCGAAAGTGCCTCGGGCAAAGCCCCACGCTGTAAACTTTCGGCGGCGACGTTCCACTCTTTTGGCGGTGACACGTGGGACCCACACTGCCATCGTGGACAATATTGGTCTGGTCAAACCTGCCAGCGTGGCAAACCTTTTGGCGGGGACATGTCCCCGCTGAAAGTAGTTTTCCGAGTAATTATGCATACTTTTGGCGGGGACGTTTCCCTGCCAAAAGTATTTTCCAAGTTATCTGCCATCTTTTTGGCGGGGGCATGTCCCCGTTGAAAGTTGTTCTCACTATTAATATAACAGTCTTTTGGCGGGGACATGTCCCCGCGAAAAGTGTTTGACCCATTTTGCAGCAAATTGCTGCAAAATGGGTAATTTCCAGATTTTTTCCGGAATTTTTCCGGAAAAAATCTACACTATCACTACAAATCCAGAACCTGTATATAACCTAATTACAATACCACAAGACACTCAAATCACAAATTCGCCAACATAATATGATACATATCCAAATTTCTTAAAAATTAACATAATCATGTGTTTGTATCCAAATTCGCAAAATACGGTTCAAAAACCGTTATCACATGATCACTACATAAGCTAGCTATCCGCTATACGCTACAAAACTATACGTGGGAACAATGTAGCGGGAATCCTAACACATAAACACATAATAATCCATGAAACTATCCAAACATTTGTCCATAACCCAAAACAAATATAAATCAACCCATACGCTACTCGTGAGTCCCCCCACTAGCCCCACTCCCCTCCTCCGGGGTACCTGTAGACTCAGCTGGTGATGGTGAAGCCTCCTGGGATCCCGATGTCGTCGCTAGCTCTGCCATCTGTAAACGTACTAGTACAAGAAAATATAATTAGTGAATAAACACATATACACATATACGCATATACACACACATTGAAATAAATAACAATTTATACAAAAAATAATAATAATAATAATAATAATAAATAATTAAATAAATAAATAAACACATTTAACCACTTGATAACAATTTCATTCAAATAAGTGTTATTTAACAAATTACAATTTGAGATCAATCTCCCTCATCACTAAGATAAAAACCCTCATTATTAGTGTCAGCTTCATCTTCACGATCGACGTAATCTTCACCATCAGATGCTAAATCATGAGGAACATGGTCATCATAATCAATATTATCTTCGTCGTCGTCGACATAAGTGATAATTGGTTGTGGTGGTGCCTCAACTTCCGCTGGCTCAACATCTCTATTTATGGTGTCATAATTCAACGTATCCAACTCAGCAGAGAGTGTGACATGTGATGATGTGTTGTCATGTACAACATCCTGATTGTCTTCTACCACGATGATATCCGGGTTCCAAATCTTTCGATGATAAGAATCTTGGACGGCCTTGACATTACCACGTTTACCCGGGAAATCAAGGTAAAAGACTTGTGTTGCTTGTGTTGCAAGAATGTATGGTTCACTTTCAAACGATACATGATCTGTCATAATTTGTGTAATGTTGTTTCTATAGGTACAACGTTTTATGCGACCATTGTTATTAGTGTCGAACCATTTAACTTTGAACAACACAACCTTGAACGGAATATATTCAAGCTCGATTATTTCTTCAAGCTGGCCATAATACATTCCTCCGCTAGGATTAGGAGTTGAAATTCCGCTGTTTTGGGTTGAACGACGTAAATCACGGTCGTGTACGATAAACTTCACACCGTTCACTGTGCAAGAGTTGGCTGAGAATGCAGCACATGATGGTCCACAAGCCAAAGCGAACAACTCGGAAGTACAACTTGGGTCGTCCTTTACTTTCAATTCACGAATCTAAGAAAAAAAAGTTAAGAATAGATATAGATGAGTAATAGTCGTTATTTTTACAGGGTTTTACATACAACAAGTCTACCTTGTTCCCAAACCAGGGAGGAAATCCTTCTTGTATGTCATTGCCAGGAAATTCCCTGTAAATGTTCATGATATTAGAATAAGTCGTCGAATAATAACTTACGTAAAACAAAATTTTGAAATAAAATGTGTACCTCTTGTACTCGTTCATGTACGGGTCGATTTCATCACTGTTGTGTAGTACATACCATACTACTTTCTGCATTGCGTCCGGTTCAAGCCGAATTAATGATTGTTTACCATTCAGTTTACAGGCTGATCGAAACACTTGAAATCGACTTGTTGGGCTTGGACCGTCCTCATTCCGGTCAGGACGATTAAATCTCGTCTCAACACCCCGAAAATAAAGCGAACAGAAAGTTAATGCTTCATCAGCAATATAACCCTCCGCTATTGATCCTTCAGGCTTAGCTTTATTTCTGACATAATTTTTGAGCTTTTTCATGTACCTTTCAAATGGATACATCCACCTCATGTAAACAGGCCCGCCTTGAATAGCCTCTTCGGGTAGATGAATAACCAAGTGAATCATAATGTCAAAAAAAGCTGGAGGATAGATTTGCTCGAAACTGCACAAAATATTGATAAGCTGTTCTTTAGCTTTCAACATGTCATCCACCATCAAAGTTCGAGCGCATATTTGTTTGAAGAATGAACAAAGCTCGATTATTGGTGTTGCGGTGGTTTGGTCCTTCAAGTAATTTTGAAGTCCAGCAGGAAGTAACCGCTGCATCATTATATGGCAGTCATGAGCCTTCAAGCCTGTTATGTTGTTATCACTGTCTGTCACTTTATGCTTGAAGTTAGATCCGAACCCATCGGGTAGTTTAACACCTTTGATCAATTGGGAAAAAAAATCATGATATTAGAATAAGTTGTCGAAATGAATACGCGAATTGAATTGGAACAAATAAATTCTGAAATAAAACGCGTACCTTTGATGAATTGACAAAAAAGTTTTCTTTCTTCAGTTGTGAAAGAGTACGTGGGATGAGGCTTAGAGCACTTCCCACCGCCTTTGTTGACGAGCCACAAAGCATTACGAATATTCAAATTTTGTAAGTCTTGTCTTGCCTTGTTGGTGTCTTTTGATTTGTCATTCATTAACAAAGTACCCAACACACTTTCACACACATTGTTTTCGATATGCATGACATCTAAATTGTGTTTTAGTGTAAGAAAAGACCAATACTTTAGCTCATAGAAAATAGATACTTTGGTCCAATTCAATCGCGGTCAGGATCACGTTTTTTCTTCGCACCCCCAAAACTTGGATGTTTCCCCGGGATACGTATAGGCAATTTCCCAAGTTGAGTCAAGATGTCATGACTGGTATATTTTTTAGGAGGTGGTCTATCATCGAGCTGAGTATAGAATGCCTTTCTGTTCTTCCGCCATCTGTTGTTGGCTTTTAAGAATCTTCTGTGACCAACATAAGCGGTTTTGCTTAACACGCGTATAGATGGGGTCTCTATATTACAGGTCGGACATGCCTTGTAACCTTGCCCACTCCACCCAGACAAACTACTTCGAGCGGGAAAGTCATTGATAGTCCATAAAAGCGCTGCTTTCATACAGAATTCTTCGCCTGTAACAGCGTCCGTAGTCATAACCCCATCTTTCCATAAAGTCTTAAAGTCTTCAATCAAAGGCCTCAAGTAAATATCTATGTCCTTCCCGGGTGATTTAGGGCCCGGAATTAACAACGTCAACATAAGAGAAGTCTCTCTCATACATATCCAAGGAGGCATATTGTATGTTGTTAATATTACCGGCCACATACTGTAAGACTGACTAAGGTTGCCGTACGGATTGAAACCATCAGCAGCCAACCCTAATCGGACGTTTCTTTTTTCATAAGCAAATTCTTTCTTATACTCGATATCAAATTCCTTCCATGCTTCACCATCAACCGGGTGTTGCATCTTACCGTTCTCCGTAGACTGCCCAGACGCATGCCAAGTCATATGTTTTGCAGTGTGTTTAGACTTGTACAAACGTTGTAGTCTAGGAATGATAGGAAAGTAACGCAACACCTTGTTAGGAACTTTCTTACCCAGTGTGTTCTTGTCTTTCCATCTACTAGCATCACAGATGGGACAATTCTGCAAATCTTCGTTACCCACCCCCCCGATATAAAAAACAATCATTTACACAAGCATGTATGGATTCGTATCCTAACCCGATCGTTTTATATGTTTTCTTTATTTCATAGTATGACGGTGGGATTTTGTATCCTAGAACGGGCGGGAAGCATTCACGTAGAAATTTTAGTGTTTCGTTAAACGTGGTGTCACTCATTTTACCTTTGACCTTAATGTTCGTAAACTTTGCCATAAAGTCCAATGAAGACATCCATGTACAGCCCGGGTATAGTGGGTCGTTAGCAGTGGCAAGTAACGCTTCAAACTCGTTACGTTGAGGAAGTGTTGTTGCTTGAGTTGGCTCGTTACTTGTCTCGCCAATATTTTCTTGAGTTGGCTCATTCGGACACATATCATGAAGGAAATCAGCCATGTCACTCGTCCCGAGATGATTTGTGTTGGGTACCAATGTTCGGGTATCCGGTTCACCGTGATTATACCATTTCGTATAACTTTGGTCCCAACCATTTGAGTGTATGTGATCAAACAAATCTTCGTACTTTATCCAACCATTGTTATAACAACTAGCACATGGACAATGTATATTCCCATCAATATTCACAAAGTCCTTGGCATACGCGCAAAAAGCTTTAAGACCTTTTAAAAAATCGAGGCTAGCACGAGATAATGAGACCCAACTCTTATCAACTGGCATAACTGCGTTTTAATGATGCAACAAATAATTATATAGAATTAAACATGTTGACAAGTTATGCGTTTTAATGATGCAATTACGAGTTGCGTGTTTTGTTCACCTAATCCAACTATGGAAGGCAATCCTAACCCACTCTTTGAATGTTTCGTCTCATATATGAATGCGTATAACTGAATTTACTATTTGAGAAAATTTCGGCAGCATTTCCCCTCAACTCCCCAAATATGTGCATTAAAGACATATTCGTAGGAGTAAAGGGGAAACACTATCGAAATTTTCACAAATAGTAAATCAATTATACGCATTCATATCCTAAATGAGACAAAATATTCAAAAAGCAGTCCCAAACAGGGGACTTTCCGAAATTAATTTCTAATAAATTAATTTCGGACGGGTTTTCTATAGGATGATTAACTTCGGACGGGGACTTTCCAAAATTAATCACTAAAGTCCTATAATCATTTACAATATATGAGACGATCAAATACCATATAGTAATAGCATATTCACATTGTCAATTTCGGCTTATATATCATAACATTAAGTAAACTAGTCCGTTTTTTTTTGGATACCTGTGTTGGGGCTGTTTTGCAGTGAACAAACACCCCCTGTTGGGGCTCTCGTCTGTGGTCTCGGCTTATAACAAACACCCCCTGCAGCGAACAAACACCCCCTAGATGGTTGTCTGTGGTCGAGATGATGGTGGTGCGAGTGTGGGTTGCGGTGGTGGAGATGGTGGTGGTGTAGTGGTGCGAGTGTGGGTTGCGGTGGTGGAGATGGGGCACAATGTAGACCGTCTGTGGTCGAGATGATGGTGGTGCGAGTGTGGGTTGCAGTGGTGGAGTGGTGTAGTGGGTTGCGGTGGTGGAGTGGTGTAGTGGGTTGCGGTGGTGGATGGTGATGGTGGAGCAGAAGCAGAAGCAGAAGCAGAGCAGAAGATGGTTTTTTTTTTTTTTTTTTTTACAATCGCGAATTGCAGATCTGATAATGATAGAGGTAATTTTTGTGGTTTACTTTCCGCGGCGACAAGTCCCCGCTAAAAGATTGTTTTGTCTTTTAGCATATACTTTTGGCGGGGACACCTCCCCGCTAAAAGTTTTCATACTTCGCCAAAACATTTAGCGGGATAAAGTAAATGCGGAGAGGGAAAAACGAAATTCTTGGCAACAACTTTTAGCGGGGACATGTCCCCGCCAAAAAATAGGATCACACGAGTCGAGATGACGTGGGATCACACGAGATGTTAAACGAACGAGTCGAGATGACGTGGGATCACACGAGATGTTAAACGAACGAGTCGAGATGACGTGGGATCACACGAGATGTTAACCGAACGATTCAAGATGACGTGGGATCACACGAGATGTTAAACGAACGAGTCGAGATGACGTGGGATCACACGAGATGTTAAACGAACGAGTCGAGATGACGTGGGATCACACGAGATGTTAACCGAACGAGTCGAGATGACGTGGGATCACACGAGATGTTAAACGAACGAGTCGAGATGACGGGGGATCACACGAGATGTTAAACGAACGAGTCGAGATGACGTGGGATCACACGAGATGTTAACCGAACGAGTCGAGATGACGTGGGATCACACGAGATGTTAAACGAACGAGTCGAGATGACGTGGGATCACACGAGATGTTAAACGAACGAGTCGAGATGACGTGGGATCACACGAGATGTTAACCGAACGAGTCGAGATGACGTGGGATCACACGAGATGTTAACCGAACGAGTCGAGATGACGTGGGATCACACGAGATGTTAAACGAACGAGTCGAGATGACGTGGGATCACACGAGATGTTAACCGAACGAGTCGAAATGACGTGGGATCACACGAGATGTTGAACGAACGAGTCGAGATGACGTGGGATCGCACGAGATGTTAAACGAACGAGTCGAGTTGATGTGGGATCACACGAGATGTTAACCGAACGAGTCGAGATGACGTGGGATCACACGAGATGTTAACCGAACGAGTCGAGATGACGTGGGATCACACGAGATGTTAAACGAACGAGTCGAGATGACGTGGGATCACACGAGATGTTAAACGAACGAGTCGAGATGACGTGGGATCACACGAGATGTTAAACGAACGAGTCGAGATGACGTGGGATCACACGAGATGTTAAACGAACGAGTCGAGATGACGTGGGATCACACGAGATGTTAAACGAAAGAGTCGAGATGACGTGGGATCACACGAGATGTTAAACGAACGAGTCGAGATGACGTGGGATCACACGAGATGTTAAACGAACGAGTCGAGATGACGTGGGATCACACGAGATGTTAAACGAACGAGTCGAGATGACGTGGGATCACACGAGATGTTAAACGAACGAGTCGAGATGACGTGGGATCACACGAGATGTTAAACGAACGAGCCGAGATGACGTGGGATCACACGAGATGTTAAACGAACGAGTCGAGATGACGTGGGATCACACGAGATGTTAAATAAACGAGTCGAGATGACGTGGGATCACACGAGATGTTAAACGAACGACGTGGGATCACACGAGATGTTAACCGAACAAGTCGAGATGACGTGGGATCACACGAGATGTTGAACGAACGAGTCGAGATGACGTGGGATCACACGAGATGTTAAAAGAACGAGTCGAGTTGACGTGGGATCACACGAGATGTTAACCGAACGAGTCGAGATGACGTGGGATCACACGAGATGTTAAACGAACAAGTCGAGATGACGTGGGATCACACGAGATGTTAAACGAACGAGTCGAGATGACGTGGGATCACACGAGATGTTAAACGAACGTGTCGAGATGACGTGGGATCACACGAGATGTTAAACGAACGAGTCGAGATGACGTGGGATCACACGAGATGTTAAACGAACGAGTCGAGATGACGTGAGATCACACGAGATGTTAAACGAACGAGTCGAGATGACGTGGGATCACACGAGATGTTAAACGAACGAGTCGAGATGACGTGGGATCACACGAGATGTTAAACGAACGAGTCGAGATGACGTGGGATCACACGAGATGTTAAACGAACGAGTCGAGATGACGTGGGATCACACGAGATGTTAAACGAACGAGTCGAGATGACGTGGGATCACACGAGATGTTAAACGAACGAGTCGAGATGACGTGGGATCACACGAGATGTTAACCGAACGAGTCGAGATGACGTGGGATCACACGAGATGTTAACCGAACGAGTCGAGATGACGTGGGATCACACGAGATGTTAACCGAACGAGTCGAGATGACGTGAGATCACACGAGATGTTAACCGAACGAGTCGAGATGACGTGGGATCACACGAGATGTTAACCGAACGAGTCGAGATGACGTGGGATCACACGAGATGTTAACCGAACGAGTCGAGATGACGTGGGATCACACGAGATGTTAAACGAACGAGTCGAGATGACGTGTGATCACACGAGATGTTAAACGAACGAGTCGAGATGACGTGTGATCACACGAGATGTTAAACGAACGAGTCGAGATGACGTGTGATCACACGAGATGTTAAACGAACGAGTCGAGATGACGTGTGATCACACGAGATGTTAAACGAACGAGTCGAGATGACGTGTGATCACACGAGATGTTAAACGAACGAGTCGAGATGACGTGTGATCACACGAGATGTTAACCGAACGAGTCGAGATGACGTGGGATCACACGAGATGTTAACCGAACGAGTCGAGATGACGTGGGATCACACGAGATGTTAACCGAACGAGTCGAGATGACGTGGGATCACACGAGATGTTAACCGAACGAGTCGAGATGACGTGGGATCACACGAGATGTTAACCGAACGAGTCGAGATGACGTGGGATCACACGAGATGTTAACCGAACGAGTCGAGATGACGTGGGATCACACGAGATGTTAACCGAACGAGTCGAGATGACGTGGGATCACACGAGATGTTAAACGAACGAGTCAAGATGACGTGGGATCACACGGGATGTTAAACGAACGAGTCGAGATGACGTGGGATCACACGAGATGTTAACCGAACGAGTCGAGATGACGTGGGATCACACGAGATGTTAACCGAACGAGTCGAGATGACGTGGGATCACACGAGATGTTAACCGAACGAGTCGAGATGACGTGGGATCACACGAGATGTTAACCGAACGAGTCGAGATGACGTGGGATCACACGAGATGTTAACCGAACGAGTCGAGATGACGTGGGATCACACGAGATGTTAACCGAACGAGTCGAGATGACGTGGGATCACACGAGATGTTAACCGAACGAGTCGAGATGACGTGAGATCACACGAGATGTTAACCGAACGAGTCGAGATGACGTGGGATCACACGAGATGTTAAACGAACGAGTCGAGATGACGTGGGATCACACGAGATGTTAAACGAACGAGTCGAGATGACGTGGGATCACACGAGATGTTAAACGAACGAGTCGAGATGACGTGGGATCACACGAGATGTTAAACGAACGAGTCGAGATGACGTGGGATCACACGAGATGTTAAACGAACGAGTCGAGATGACGTGGGGTCACACAAGATGTTAAACGAACGAGTCGAGATGACGTGGGATCACACGAGATGTTAACCGAACGAGTCGAGATGACGTGGGATCACACGAGATGTTAACCGAACGAGTCGAGATGACGTGGGATCACACGAGATGTTAACCGAACGAGTCGAGATGACGTGGGATCACACGAGATGTTAACCGAACGAGTCGAGATGATGTGGGATCACACGAGATGTTAACCGAACGAGTCGAGATGACGTGGGATCACACGAGATGTTAACCGAACGAGTCGAGATGACGTGGGATCACACGAGATGTTAAACGAACGAGTCGAGATGACGTGTGATCACACGAGATGTTAAACGAACGAGTCGAGATGACGTGTGATCACACGAGATGTTAAACGAACGAGTCGAGATGACGTGTGATCACACGAGATGTTAAACGAACGAGTCGAGATGACGTGTGATCACACGAGATGTTAAACGAACGAGTCGAGATGACGTGGGATCACACGAGATGTTAAATAAACGAGTCGAGATGACGTGGGATCACACGAGATGTTAAACGAACGACGTGGGATCACACGAGATGTTAACCGAACGAGTCGAGATGACGTGGGATCACACGAGATGTTGAACGAACGAGTCGAGATGACGTGGGATCACACGAGAAGTTAAAAGAACGAGTCGAGTTGACGTGGGATCACACGAGATGTTAACCGAACGAGTCGAGATGACGTGGGATCACACGAGATGTTAAACGAACGAGTCGAGATGACGTGGGATCACACGAGATGTTGAACGAACGAGTCGAGATGACGTGGGATCACACGAGATGTTAAACGAACGAGTCGAGTTGACGTGGGATCACACGAGATGTTAACCGAACGAGTCGAGATGACGTGGGATCACACGAGATGTTAACCGAACGAGTCGAGATGACGTGGGATCACACGAGATGTTAACCGAACGAGTCGAGATGACGTGGGATCACACGAGATGTTAAACGAACGAGTCGAGATGACGTGAGATCACACGAGATGTTAAACGAACGAGTCGAGATGACGTGGGATCACACGAGATGTTAAACGAACGAGTCGAGATGACGTGGGATCACACGAGATGTTAAACGAACGAGTCGAGATGACGTGGGATCACACGAGATGTTAAACGAACGAGTCGAGATGACGTGTGATCACACGAGATGTTAAACGAACGAGTCGAGATGACGTGTGATCACACGAGATGTTAAACGAACGAGTCGAGATGACGTGGGATCACACGAGATGTTAAACGAACGAGTCGAGATGACGTGGGATCACACGAGATGTTAAACGAACGAGTCGAGATGACGTGGGATCACACGAGATGTTAAACGAACGAGTCGAGATGACGTGTGATCACACGAGATGTTAAACGAACGAGTCGAGATGACGTGGGATCACACGAGATGTTAAACGAACGAGTCGAGATGACGTGGGATCACACGAGATGTTAAACGAACGAGTCGAGATGACGTGGGATCACACGAGATGTTAAACGAACGAGTCGAGATGACGTGGGATCACACGAGATGTTGAACGAACGAGTCGAGATGACGTGGGATCACACGAGATGTTAAACGAACGAGTCGAGTTGACGTGGGATCACACGAGATGTTAACCGAACGAGTCGAGATGACGTGGGATCACACGAGATGTTAACCGAACGAGTCGAGATGACGTGGGATCACACGAGATGTTAACCGAACGAGTCGAGATGACGTGGGATCACACGAGATGTTAAACGAACGAGTCGAGATGACGTGAGATCACACGAGATGTTAAACGAACGAGTCGAGATGACGTGGGATCACACGAGATGTTAAACGAACGAGTCGAGATGACGTGGGATCACACGAGATGTTAAACGAACGAGTCGAGATGACGTGGGATCACACGAGATGTTAAACGAACGAGTCGAGATGACGTGTGATCACACGAGATGTTAAACGAACGAGTCGAGATGACGTGTGATCACACGAGATGTTAAACGAACGAGTCGAGATGACGTGGGATCACACGAGATGTTAAACGAACGAGTCGAGATGACGTGGGATCACACGAGATGTTAAACGAACGAGTCGAGATGACGTGGGATCACACGAGATGTTAAACGAACAAGTCGAGATGACGTGGGATCACACGAGATGTTAAACGAACGAGTCGAGATGACGTGGGATCACACGAGATGTTAAACGAACGAGTCGAGATGACGTGGGATCACACGAGATGTTAAACGAACGAGTCGAGATGACGTGGGATCACACGAGATGTTAAACGAACGAGTCGAGATGACGTGGGATCACACGAGATGTTAAACGAACGAGTCGAGATGACGTGGGGTCACACGAGATGTTAAACGAACGAGTCGAGATGACGTGGGATCACACGAGATGTTAACCGAACGAGTCGAGATGACGTGGGATCACACGAGATGTTAACCGAACGAGTCGAGATGACGTGGGATCACACGAGATGTTAACCGAACGAGTCGAGATGACGTGGGATCACACGAGATGTTAACCGAACGAGTCGAGATGACGTGGGATCACACGAGATGTTAAACGAACGAGTCGAGATGACGTGGGATCACACGAGATGTTAAACGAACAAGTCGAGATGACGTGGGATCACACGAGATGTTAAACGAACGAGTCGAGATGACGTGGGATCACACGAGATGTTAAACGAACGAGTCGAGATGACGTGGGATCACACGAGATGTTAAACGAACGAGTCGAGATGACGTGGGATCACACGAGATGTTAAACGAACGAGTCGAGATGACGTGAGATCACACGAGATGTTAAACGAACGAGTCGAGATGACGTGGGATCACACGAGATGTTAAACGAACGAGTCGAGATGACGTGGGATCACACGAGATGTTAAACGAACGAGTCGAGATGACGTGGGATCACACGAGATGTTAAACGAACGAGTCGAGATGACGTGGGATCACACGAGATGTTGAACGAACGAGTCGAGATGACGTGGGATCACACGAGATGTTAAACGAACGAGTCGAGTTGACGTGGGATCACACGAGATGTTAACCGAACGAGTCGAGATGACGTGGGATCACACGAGATGTTAAACGAACGAGTCGAGATGACGTGGGATCACACGAGATGTTAAACGAACGAGTCGAGATGACGTGGGATCACACGAGATGTTAAACGAACGAGTCGAGATGACGTGGGATCACACGAGATGTTAAACGAACGAGTCGAGATGACGTGGGGTCACACAAGATGTTAAACGAACGAGTCGAGATGACGTGGGATCACACGAGATGTTAACCGAACGAGTCGAGATGACGTGGGATCACACGAGATGTTAACCGAACGAGTCGAGATGACGTGGGATCACACGAGATGTTAACCGAACGAGTCGAGATGACGTGGGATCACACGAGATGTTAACCGAACGAGTCGAGATGATGTGGGATCACACGAGATGTTAACCGAACGAGTCGAGATGACGTGGGATCACACGAGATGTTAACCGAACGAGTCGAGATGACGTGGGATCACACGAGATGTTAAACGAACGAGTCGAGATGACGTGTGATCACACGAGATGTTAAACGAACGAGTCGAGATGACGTGTGATCACACGAGATGTTAAACGAACGAGTCGAGATGACGTGTGATCACACGAGATGTTAAACGAACGAGTCGAGATGACGTGTGATCACACGAGATGTTAAACGAACGAGTCGAGATGACGTGGGATCACACGAGATGTTAAATAAACGAGTCGAGATGACGTGGGATCACACGAGATGTTAAACGAACGACGTGGGATCACACGAGATGTTAACCGAACGAGTCGAGATGACGTGGGATCACACGAGATGTTGAACGAACGAGTCGAGATGACGTGGGATCACACGAGAAGTTAAAAGAACGAGTCGAGTTGACGTGGGATCACACGAGATGTTAACCGAACGAGTCGAGATGACGTGGGATCACACGAGATGTTAAACGAACGAGTCGAGATGACGTGGGATCACACGAGATGTTGAACGAACGAGTCGAGATGACGTGGGATCACACGAGATGTTAAACGAACGAGTCGAGTTGACGTGGGATCACACGAGATGTTAACCGAACGAGTCGAGATGACGTGGGATCACACGAGATGTTAACCGAACGAGTCGAGATGACGTGGGATCACACGAGATGTTAACCGAACGAGTCGAGATGACGTGGGATCACACGAGATGTTAAACGAACGAGTCGAGATGACGTGAGATCACACGAGATGTTAAACGAACGAGTCGAGATGACGTGGGATCACACGAGATGTTAAACGAACGAGTCGAGATGACGTGGGATCACACGAGATGTTAAACGAACGAGTCGAGATGACGTGGGATCACACGAGATGTTAAACGAACGAGTCGAGATGACGTGTGATCACACGAGATGTTAAACGAACGAGTCGAGATGACGTGTGATCACACGAGATGTTAAACGAACGAGTCGAGATGACGTGGGATCACACGAGATGTTAAACGAACGAGTCGAGATGACGTGGGATCACACGAGATGTTAAACGAACGAGTCGAGATGACGTGGGATCACACGAGATGTTAAACGAACGAGTCGAGATGACGTGTGATCACACGAGATGTTAAACGAACGAGTCGAGATGACGTGGGATCACACGAGATGTTAAACGAACGAGTCGAGATGACGTGGGATCACACGAGATGTTAAACGAACGAGTCGAGATGACGTGGGATCACACGAGATGTTAAACGAACGAGTCGAGATGACGTGGGATCACACGAGATGTTGAACGAACGAGTCGAGATGACGTGGGATCACACGAGATGTTAAACGAACGAGTCGAGTTGACGTGGGATCACACGAGATGTTAACCGAACGAGTCGAGATGACGTGGGATCACACGAGATGTTAACCGAACGAGTCGAGATGACGTGGGATCACACGAGATGTTAACCGAACGAGTCGAGATGACGTGGGATCACACGAGATGTTAAACGAACGAGTCGAGATGACGTGAGATCACACGAGATGTTAAACGAACGAGTCGAGATGACGTGGGATCACACGAGATGTTAAACGAACGAGTCGAGATGACGTGGGATCACACGAGATGTTAAACGAACGAGTCGAGATGACGTGGGATCACACGAGATGTTAAACGAACGAGTCGAGATGACGTGTGATCACACGAGATGTTAAACGAACGAGTCGAGATGACGTGTGATCACACGAGATGTTAAACGAACGAGTCGAGATGACGTGGGATCACACGAGATGTTAAACGAACGAGTCGAGATGACGTGGGATCACACGAGATGTTAAACGAACGAGTCGAGATGACGTGGGATCACACGAGATGTTAAACGAACAAGTCGAGATGACGTGGGATCACACGAGATGTTAAACGAACGAGTCGAGATGACGTGGGATCACACGAGATGTTAAACGAACGAGTCGAGATGACGTGGGATCACACGAGATGTTAAACGAACGAGTCGAGATGACGTGGGATCACACGAGATGTTAAACGAACGAGTCGAGATGACGTGGGATCACACGAGATGTTAAACGAACGAGTCGAGATGACGTGGGGTCACACGAGATGTTAAACGAACGAGTCGAGATGACGTGGGATCACACGAGATGTTAACCGAACGAGTCGAGATGACGTGGGATCACACGAGATGTTAACCGAACGAGTCGAGATGACGTGGGATCACACGAGATGTTAACCGAACGAGTCGAGATGACGTGGGATCACACGAGATGTTAACCGAACGAGTCGAGATGACGTGGGATCACACGAGATGTTAAACGAACGAGTCGAGATGACGTGGGATCACACGAGATGTTAAACGAACAAGTCGAGATGACGTGGGATCACACGAGATGTTAAACGAACGAGTCGAGATGACGTGGGATCACACGAGATGTTAAACGAACGAGTCGAGATGACGTGGGATCACACGAGATGTTAAACGAACGAGTCGAGATGACGTGGGATCACACGAGATGTTAAACGAACGAGTCGAGATGACGTGAGATCACACGAGATGTTAAACGAACGAGTCGAGATGACGTGGGATCACACGAGATGTTAAACGAACGAGTCGAGATGACGTGGGATCACACGAGATGTTAAACGAACGAGTCGAGATGACGTGGGATCACACGAGATGTTAAACGAACGAGTCGAGATGACGTGGGATCACACGAGATGTTGAACGAACGAGTCGAGATGACGTGGGATCACACGAGATGTTAAACGAACGAGTCGAGTTGACGTGGGATCACACGAGATGTTAACCGAACGAGTCGAGATGACGTGGGATCACACGAGATGTTAAACGAACGAGTCGAGATGACGTGGGATCACACGAGATGTTAAACGAACGAGTCGAGATGACGTGGGATCACACGAGATGTTAAACGAACGAGTCGAGATGACGTGGGATCACACGAGATGTTGAACGAACGAGTCGAGATGACGTGGGATCACACGAGAAGTTAAAAGAACGAGTCGAGTTGACGTGGGATCACACGAGATGTTAACCGAACGAGTCGAGATGACGTGGGATCACACGAGATGTTAAACGAACGAGTCGAGATGACGTGGGATCACACGAGATGTTAAACGAACAAGTCGAGATGACGTGGGATCACACGAGATGTTAAACGAACGAGTCGAGATGACGTGGGATCACACGAGATGTTAAACGAACGAGTCGAGATGACGTGGGATCACACGAGATGTTAAACGAACGAGTCGAGATGACGTGGGATCACACGAGATGTTAAACGAACGAGTCGAGATGACGTGAGATCACACGAGATGTTAAACGAACGAGTCGAGATGACGTGGGATCACACGAGATGTTAAACGAACGAGTCGAGATGACGTGGGATCACACGAGATGTTAAACGAACGAGTCGAGATGACGTGGGATCACACGAGATGTTAAACGAACGAGTCGAGATGACGTGGGATCACACGAGATGTTGAACGAACGAGTCGAGATGACGTGGGATCACACGAGATGTTAAACGAACGAGTCGAGATGACGTGGGATCACACGAGATGTTAACCGAACGAGTCGAGATGACGTGGGATCACACGAGATGTTAACCGAACGAGTCGAGATGACGTGGGATCACACGAGATGTTAAACGAACAAGTCGAGATGACGTGGGATCACACGAGATGTTAAACGAACGAGTCGAGATGACGTGGGATCACACGAGATGTTAAACGAACGAGTCGAGATGACGTGGGATCACACGAGATGTTAAACGAACGAGTCGAGATGACGTGGGATCACACGAGATGTTAAACGAACGAGTCGAGATGACGTGAGATCACACGAGATGTTAAACGAACGAGTCGAGATGACGTGGGATCACACGAGATGTTAAACGAACGAGTCGAGATGACGTGGGATCACACGAGATGTTAAACGAACGAGTCGAGATGACGTGGGATCACACGAGATGTTAAACGAACGAGTCGAGATGACGTGGGATCACACGAGATGTTGAACGAACGAGTCGAGATGACGTGGGATCACACGAGATGTTAAACGAACGAGTCGAGTTGACGTGGGATCACACGAGATGTTAACCGAACGAGTCGAGATGACGTGGGATCACACGAGATGTTAACCGAACGAGTCGAGATGACGTGGGATCACACGAGATGTTAACCGAACGAGTCGAGATGACGTGAGATCACACGAGATGTTAAACGAACGAGTCGAGATGACGTGGGATCACACGAGATGTTAAACGAACGAGTCGAGATGACGTGGGATCACACGAGATGTTAAACGAACGAGTCGAGATGACGTGGGGTCACACGAGATGTTAAACGAACGAGTCGAGATGACGTGGGATCACACGAGATGTTAACCGAACGAGTCGAGATGACGTGGGATCACACGAGATGTTAACCGAACGAGTCGAGATGACGTGGGATCACACGAGATGTTAACCGAACGAGTCGAGATGACGTGGGATCACACGAGATGTTAACCGAACGAGTCGAGATGACGTGGGATCACACGAGATGTTAACCGAACGAGTCGAGATGACGTGGGATCACACGAGATGTTAACCGAACGAGTCGAGATGACGTGGGATCACACGAGATGTTAAACGAACGAGTCGAGATGACGTGGGATCACACGAGATGTTAAACGAACCAGTCGAGATGACGTGGGATCACACGAGATGTTAAACGAACGAGTCGAGATGACGTGGGATCACACGAGATGTTAAACGAACGAGTCGAGATGACGTGGGATCACACGAGATGTTAAACGAACGAGTCGAGATGACGTGGGATCACACGAGATGTTAAACGAACGAGTCGAGATGACGTGGGATCACACGAGATGTTAAACGAACGAGTCGAGATGACGTGGGATCACACGAGATGTTAAACGAACGAGTCGAGATGACGTGGGATCACACGAGATGTTAAACGAACGAGTCGAGATGACGTGGGATCACACGAGATGTTGAACGAACGAGTCGAGATGACGTGGGATCACACGAGATGTTAAACGAACGAGTCGAGTTGACGTGGGATCACACGAGATGTTAACCGAACGAGTCGAGATGACGTGGGATCACACGAGATGTTAACCGAACGAGTCGAGATGACGTGGGATCACACGAGATGTTAAACGAACGAGTCGAGATGACGTGAGATCACACGAGATGTTAAACGAACGAGTCGAGATGACGTGGGATCACACGAGATGTTAAACGAACGAGTCGAGATGACGTGGGATCACACGAGATGTTAAACGAACGAGTCGAGATGACGTGGGATCACACGAGATGTTAAACGAACGAGTCGAGATGACGTGTGATCACACGAGATGTTAAACGAACGAGTCGAGATGACGTGTGATCACACGAGATGTTAAACGAACGAGTCGAGATGACGTGGGATCACACGAGATGTTAACGAACGAGTCGAGATGACGTGGGATCACACGAGATGTTAAACGAACGAGTCGAGATGACGTGGGATCACACGAGATGTTAAACGAACGAGTCGAGATGACGTGGGATCACACGAGATGTTAAACGAACGAGTCGAGATGACGTGGGATCACACGAGATGTTAAACGAACGAGTCGAGATGACGTGGGATCACACGAGATGTTAAACGAACGAGTCGAGATGACGTGGGATCACACGAGATGTTAAACGAACGAGTCGAGATGACGTGGGATCACACGAGATGTTAAACGAACGAGTCGAGATGACGTGGGGTCACACGAGATGTTAAACGAACGAGTCGAGATGACGTGGGATCACACGAGATGTTAACCGAACGAGTCGAGATGACGTGGGATCACACGAGATGTTAACCGAACGAGTCGAGATGACGTGGGATCACACGAGATGTTAACCGAACGAGTCGAGATGACGTGGGATCACACGAGATGTTAACCGAACGAGTCGAGATGACGTGGGAATCACACGAGATGTTAACCGAACGAGTCGAGATGACGTGGGATCACACGAGATGTTAAACGAACGAGTCGAGATGACGTGGGATCACACGAGATGTTAAACGAACGAGTCGAGATGACGTGTGATCACACGAGATGTTAAACGAACGAGTCGAGATGACGTGTGATCACACGAGATGTTAAACGAACGAGTCGAGATGACGTGTGATCACACGAGATGTTAAACGAACGAGTCGAGATGACGTGGGATCACACGAGATGTTAAACGAAGGAGTCGAGATGACGTGGGATCACACGAGATGTTAAACGAACGAGTCGAGATGACGTGGGATCACACGAGATGTTAAACGAACGACGTGGGATCACACGAGATGTTAACCGAACGAGTCGAGATGACGTGGGATCACACGAGATGTTGAACGAACGAGTCGAGATGACGTGGGATCACACGAGATGTTAAAAGAACGAGTCGAGTTGACGTGGGATCACACGAGATGTTACCGAACGAGTCGAGATGACGTGGGATCACACGAGATGTTAAACGAACGAGTCGAGATGACGTGGGATCACACGAGATGTTAAACGAACCAGTCGAGATGACGTGGGATCACACGAGATGTTAAACGAACGAGTCGAGATGACGTGGGATCACAACGAGATGTTAAACGAACGAGTCGAGATGACGTGGGATCACACGAGATGTTAAACGAACGAGTCGAGATGACGTGGGATCACACGAGATGTTAAACGAACGAGTCGAGATGACGTGAGATCACACGAGATGTTAAACGAACGAGTCGAGATGACGTGGGATCACACGAGATGTTAAACGAACGAGTCGAGATGACGTGGGATCACACGAGATGTTAAACGAACGAGTCGAGATGACGTGGGGTCACACGAGATGTTAAACGAACGAGTCGAGATGACGTGGGATCACACGAGATGTTAACCGAACGAGTCGAGATGACGTGGGATCACACGAGATGTTAACCGAACGAGTCGAGATGACGTGGGATCACACGAGATGTTAAACGAACGAGTCGAGATGACGTGGGATCACACGAGATGTTAAACGAACAAGTCGAGATGACGTGGGATCACACGAGATGTTAAACGAACGAGTCGAGATGACGTTGGATCACACGAGATGTTAAACGAACGAGTCGAGATGACGTGGGATCACACAAGATGTTAAACGAACGAGTCGAGATGACGTGGGATCACACGAGATGTTAAACGAACGAGTCGAGATGACGTGAGATCACACGAGATGTTAAACGAACGAGTCGAGATGACGTGGGATCACACGAGATGTTAAACGAACGAGTCGAGATGACGTGGGATCACACGAGATGTTAAACGAACGAGTCGAGATGACGTGGGATCACACGAGATGTAAACGAACGAGTCGAGATGACGTGGGATCACACGAGATGTTAAACGAACGAGTCGAGATGACGTGGGATCACACGAGATGTTAAACGAACGAGTCGAGATGACGTGGGATCACACGAGATGTTAAACGAACGAGTCGAGATGACGTGGGATCACACGAGATGTTAATAAACGAGTCGAGATGACGTGGGATCACACGA